>CM076570.1:1101495841-1102095841 GCA_034641835.2 Pinus albicaulis | reverse complement strand
AACAATCTCCCAAGCACTGTTTCTGACAATGGAGTCATACTCCTCCACCATGGCATCTACCCATGTGGGCTCCTGTAATGCTTCTTCGAAAGAAGATGGCTCTGTCACGATACACTTGCTCATAAGAGCCATGTATCCAGTATAACGGTCAGGTGACTGTCTCTGTCTGCGCTATGATGTATGGACTCCTACATTCTGTGCCACATCAACCTTCAGTCTCTCAGCTTCTGTGGTACGCTTTCTGCCTTGTCTGATGTTTGGTTCTGCATGAGTGGAATCCTCCACTCCATGAATCTCCTCCTGTGGATGATCCACATCTAGAGGCTCATCTTTGATCTTTGGGAACAGTAGTTCCTCCTTGCATTTAAGTCTAGATCCCTCTCAAGCGACAACCGTGGCTTTCACCTCATTGAATTTTATATCCCGTCGCACACGAGTCTTCGACACGTAAAGCAGTCACACCGATAATTATGGGGTTTTACGTAGCCTTACAAAATATCCCCATTACCTCTATCGGCTCATCCTCTTCTTTGCATGACGTCCCATCTCTGTCACATGAAGATGTACAAATAGAATGATAAAAAGCTATTCAAATGAGAAATATCAGCTTCTTTGGGTAAATGTTGTGGTGCTCATGCCAAAATGTTCCTATGAGGATGACTGGTTTGCATAAACACCTTAGTGTTGTCTGCCCCCACCCCTAAGTCGTCGGTAGGCCACGATCATGCGGCATCAAGCATGCGACACCCACGATCGTTCTATTCTTTCTCTCCGCGACCCCATTCTGCTGTGGGTTATGAGACGCAATGAGTTCTCTTCGAATTCCTTCTTTGCTACAGAAGTCTTTGAATTCACCCGAGATGTATTCACCACCATTATCGCTCCGTAGAGCTTTCACTTGCTTCCCCGACTCCTTCTCCACTAATGCTTTGAACTCACAGAAATTTGAGAACGTTTCACTCTTCTTCTGCATGAAGAATATCTAACATCTACGAGAATAGTCATCAACAAATATAACATAATACCTGTGTTTTTCTGTTGAAGCAAGCGAGAAATGTCCACACACGTATGTGTGAGTTCTCTCCAGGATCACCGAAGCTCGGTTCTCCTTCTCATGGAAGGTGGTCTTCACAAACTTACCCACAATATATCCCTTGCATTGATTTAACTGCGCAATAATACCCTTGGGAATTCCAGTATAAATCTGCTGCAAAATCTTCAAAGCGCCATGGTGAAGATGGCCCAATCTCCTGTGCCATAATTCGCCCTCATCCCGGCTCACCACTTCTTCTGCTTTGCCCACCATTGCAGTGCAGCCATCTACCTCCAGCTTGTAGAGATTCTTAATTCAAACCCCTATCTTCTTGGTTTGACCCGTTGTTTTATGTTGAAGGAAAGCTTTTCCCTCACTGAAAACAACATCATAACCTTTGTCTTCCAACATTGCGACCGAGACCAAGTTCTTCTTCAGACCTGGAACATGCATAACATCCTTCAACAAGAATGGATTACCAGACTCCCTCTCAAAGGTAATGGTCCCTGTCTGGAATTATAGCGTATGTGCATCGTCGCCCATCGCTATATGCATCTAGAGTCACTTCTATCAGAGTCACTAAACACTCGCATCTCAGTCATGTGAAACACACCACTATCAAGATACCAGTCCGATCCCATTGCACTTCAAGCATGCGATCAAAAGAGAAAATCTGATTACTAAATTAAAATAAGAGCATCTCCCAAGGATGACTCAACAACCTTCTTGTTCTTCTTCTGTGTGATTAGGTGGTGAAATGCCCCATGTTTGTGACAATGAAACACTTCACCTGAAAAATCCTGCTTCATGCAATAGCTTCGGATTTTGAAAGGAAATTTCTTCCCCTTCCCTTTCCTTGCTTTGTATTAAAGCGCAATTCTCTTCATCTTCATTCTTGACCGAATATCCACTGACTTCCCGCCTTATCTCCTCACGCACAAGATCCCAACCAAAGTCGCTCCCCATCCGAAGCGGTTTCTCCGTCCATTGTGATCTTTGTAGCTATGCCAACTCTTCGGAAGCCCAAGGAGAGCCAAGCTCACCAAGTCTTCTTCATCAACAGTAACCCCCACACTTCCCGATTCATCCTTGCAGTGGACAAACTTCGTGAGATATTTTGGAATACTGTTGCCCTTCTCCATTTTTATTTTTCTGAGCTTGTCTTTAAGCGCCAACTTCCTCTGGTCGCTTCTACTTTGGAGAAAATCTGTCAAAGTCTTCCACATTAAGAATGGAGTGGCTTTCCTGTGAAGGCTGGAAACAATATGGTCCTTCACACCTTCCAACATAATTCTTATTATCTTTGTTATCTTCTTTTGCCATGCGTCAAGTAATGCAGCATCGCTAGATCCCGGCTTAGGAACATCACTATCGATGAACTCCTTCAGTCCATTATCCTCCAGCACCGCCTCCATCCTATCCTTCCAGGCTATGTAATTCGAGCTCCCATCAAGGGCATACTCCAATTGCAACCCATTGAAAGACATTTCAATGTATACTCAACTTCTGCACCAAGAATCTTCTGTAGCAAATTCGAATTGTCCACCAGCACAAACTCAACAATTCTTCACAATTGCAATTTTCAAGAATTCACACTGGCCCTGATACCATGTAGAAATTAGTATAAAATAAGCATGCATACATCCAGATTCCCCTAATCTCACAATATTTAACTTCTTGCAAAATATAGAATCATTCCACTGTTAATCTTTTGTGGAAAATTAATTGCACACACATGTGAAGCATAAATAAAAACAATCGCACATAACACAGTTGTTTAACAGGAAAGCATGAAGCTGAAAACCCCAAATATCATATATTATGTATCATGGAGATCATGCAACAATCTCATACAAAGCTTAGTACATCAAGCTCTCAGTACAATCAATCATCACACACTAACATAGAAGAAATCTGCAAATCCATGCACCAATCTCAGCCCTCCTGCTAGCCTGCCTCCACTGCGCAATCCAAGATGATTACAAAGACCAATTCGATGCAATCCCACTCTCCTTGACTGCGTGATTATCATTGGCAACTCCAATGTATATGTAGATGCAATCCATGCATCACTATGGTCACAACAGATAGTCTATCTCACCCTTTCACCTGTCTCTGCACTCGGTCTCCACTGGATCTGACATGCACTATAGTTAACTGTTGTATTGTTTAGTTGATTAATGAGTTATTATTTGTGAATTAATTAACTAATTAATTCACTCCACTCTCACTAGTGTATCATTCAGTTAGATTAGATACAACTAGCTCAACTGAGTCTAACTGAGTTAAACTGAATACAATTCCATGAGCTACTCTTCCAACTCTGTCATAACTTTGCCACTTCAGACTCTGGCGGGTCCTCGTAACATGAACTCCGGTAAGCCTTAAGAGTGCGTGTTCTTCGAACCTTGATTTGACCGTCTGTATCCGAAAGTAGAGTATCAAAGAGAATAAGTTGTTGTTTGAAATTAGATTATTGTTAAAGCTATGAGTCGACATGCATCTATTTTTAGATCGACGATCTATAAATAGACTTCGCCCATTATTCTAAAAATAGAATTTCATCTATTTTTCCAACTTGATCAACCATCCACAAATAGCATCCTGCAACTTCTGAAATATGATGATCATGTCTAAAAATAGACTTGCGCCAAAAATAGCCTGCGGGCCCACTTAGTGAAGGCGACTCTTTTCACTAAACTCATCATCTTGTTGAATCTCAACAAATGCGATAATATCATCTACTAATGGTTCCATCGATGTTACTGCATAAAATGTCACAAGAAAGTTGATCCATTATATTATATTTAAAATATGTTTTTTTAATTTGTTCCAAATGATCAGGAGAGACGCAAATGTTTTTGAAATCTATGTATCCAATATCAAATTTCAATAAAATTTCCAAATTTTCTCGATACTTGACATCTTTTGCTAATATTTTTCTTCCTCTTAGTTTCCCTTTTCTTGTTCGTACCCATATGCAAGGGAGTACTTTATTAATAATTATTCGCATTGTCTTGAAAAGAAAATTTGTTGTGTGATATGAGAAGTCACCACTTATTTGTAACAATTCCCATTGTACTATTTTTTGGTAGCTAAATCTATTTGTGATGTGATCATCACATGCATCACCATAGAATAATGTTGGAAAGTTCATTTCTTCTGCATGTTTGTCCTTGAAAATCCCAAGTGGTCGTTGTCCTTCAGCAAGTGCAACTTCGATAATCTTGTCTTGCAAACCATATATGCATTGTGACTCTATTAATCCATGTATCAATGTTTCAGTAGGTGGTTCATTGTTTGCATCACTATTTGTATCACTTCCATTATCACTACTTGCATTTTGTATGATGTTTTCATTATTTTCTTGTAAAAGATGGGTCCAATTCTCATTTACACAAATGTTCTCAGCCTTATATAGACTTCTAGAACATAATTCATTCAATGCTTTCATGACAATAATTGGACGCACTTTACCTATTTGATATGCATTTTTGTATTGCAATCGTCTTTTTAATGCAACTGCAATTGTCATCGTATCACTTAGATATTGTGGCAATACTTTTTGCACAATGTCCATATGAAATGGTACATTGATAATTGATCTTGTTAAGCCAATTTGTGATCGCTTATATCCCCATTGTCTGATTTGTGCAAATGAAATTCTTAGAGACACAAGTATTTCTTCTAAATCTGAAAGCACTTTTACAGTTGGTAATGGAGTGTTACATCTTATTTGTTTAGGTGTTGCAAATTGTGGAACCTTTCCATTTTGAAGTGCTCTTTTGCAAGCAACACATATGTTTTCACTTATAAAGGTCCTATTGTTCAATGTCAATTTCATATGCTTTTCTTGCAAATCTGTAGTGAAGCATGTCATATTTTTTGCAAAATGCAATTTGGTGCAAACTGCACATGTATTTCTAGGTGTGTCTTGGACTTGTTTCATAAAGATGTATTTTGCATCTTTTTTTCTTGGACAAATTTGTTTGTTTATTATACCTTTTTTATTGTTTTTCTGACATTGCGAAGTCTTTGTTTTAATCCAAGAAGTGTCATTCGTGTCTTCTCATTAGATGATGTTTTTTAATATGCAATTTGCATAGTTTCATCATGTATGTTGGCTTCAGAAACATTAGTGAATATTTCATTGCATTTACTTCTTGTACGCATGTATTGTTTTATTTTGTGATAACTAAGCCTACGACACTTAGTTGAACTATTATCTTGTGAATCAGATACTATCTCATAAATAGATTGCTTTGTTTCTAGTAGACGCTTACAAGGCAATATGTTTTGATTGTTGCATATGTCATTGCATTTGCCTCTTGTACGTATGAATTGTTTAATTTTGTGATAACTAAGTCTAGGACACTTAGTTGGACTAATATCTTGCGAATCAGATCCTATCTCAGAAATAGATTGCTTTGTTTCTAGTAAACGCTTATGAGGCACTATGTTATCATTATTGCATATGTCATTGCATTTGCCTCTTATATATACGAATTGCTTCATATCACTAGATTTGCCTCTTGTACATATGAATTGCTTCATTTTGTGATAATTAAGCCTATGACACTTAGTTGGACTAATATCTTGCGAATCAAATCCTATCTCAAAAATAGATTGCTTTGTTTCTAGTAAACACTTATGAGGCAATATGTTATCATTATTGCATATGTCATTGCATTTGCCTCTTGTATATATGAATTGTTTCATATCACTAGATTTGCCTCTTGTACGTATGAATTGCTTCATTTTGTGATAATTAAGCTTACAACACTTAGTTGGACACACTTGTTGTAAATGAGATGATATCTCAAATTCAACATCATTGTTGAAATGTACTTGAGAATGCATGTCAATTTTTTCATTAGCATTTGTAGATTTTGCTACTACAACATATTGCAAAATGTTATCATGATCATATTGTTTTTGTATCATTGGCTCATAATGGATGTGTAATGTATCTATTTTGAATGACATGATATTAACAACACGATTGCATCTCGAATGAATAGAATTGTAATTGACAAAGTTACTAGTTACAGAGGACCACAATTGGATGTTCACTTTGAATATGATAGATATCCATTGCAAACAGAATGGTCCACCCTCTATTTTCCCTTTTTCATATGGCATTGCCATATTTATCAGATATTGTTGCAAGTTCCTATTCATTGTATATTGTATCACATCAACTATTAGATAATGTTCTAAACAATGCAATGCTTGTTGATTTCTATGCATAAGTGCATTGCAAAAAGATTGGACAATGTAAAGTCGTAAACATTGTGCGTCAAATTCTGTTGCTACTAAATAGCAAATTGCATTAAAGAGACTGTCGCCGCAATTAGATGTTATTTGTTTTGCCATCGCTAATTCATCTAAAATCATATTACATGCAATATGCATCCAATGGTTTTGAATATCTTTGCAAAAAGATGACAAATAGATACTAGGTTGTTCAGAAATGCATATTGGAAACTTTTGGTAAAGCAATGGTTCATAATGACCACTGACAGGATTTGCATCATGGAAGAGAATGCAATATGGAATTGTATTTTCATGTTGATTAAAAAGAAAATATCTTGTCTTTATTGTTAATGACCAAATTCCAATTGATACATTTAGCCATTCAGCTAACCAACGTATGCAAAATGTATCCCCCCATAGCCCTCGTTCAGATTCCTTTATATTTGTAGATGTCAAACAATGCATTTTACAAAGATATGTATCAATATCAGTAATTCCATGTAACTCATTCAAAAAATCAGATGCTAGTCATATTGACATGACTCTATTGCTTCAACATCGTTGTTGTTTAAACAAAATATAAAATGTTCTATTAATCCATTTCACAATTGATTTGAAGTATAACGAAAATGTAGAAGCACTTCAAATGAATTAAACAAACAATCTCCTACAATATATGAAAATGCATCTAATCTAAACAGACCATTTCTTTTTAATACACAATCAATGTTATCAGATACAATGCATTGTAATTTCAATTTGTAACTGTCAACACCTATTACTTCTTCCGTCATTTCCAAGTACTTATCAGAGTTTACCTGTCCAATTGTCTTTGCAGAAACTCAATTACCTTAGAAAATTCTTCTATTGCTCCTATCTACAGATTTCCAAAGAATATTCATGAGATCGGGAAAAAATAAAGATCATTGTTTCCAACAAAATAAATGCATTAAAAGAACACATCTCTATGATGCTAAGACCCTAGACAAAGGATAAAGGTTACAAATCTAAAAAGAATAAGTTTATGGTACATAGTAAACAAGAAGTTTGCAAGGACTAAACTGGTGTAGAGCACCATGTCACAAAAACAATACAATATTCTGATGCATAGATATGTAGTTTAATTTTTACATTGTCCAAATAAAGTTAAACAAATTAGTCTACATTCTCAGTGGTATGAGAATAAAAGAAATTACAATGTCAAATAAAGTTATACGCCAGTGAACCAGGAAAAATGGTCGAACATAATTGAACCTCAATCTTCAATGTTGTTATATCTGGTATTTACTGAACTCAATGACATTACATTGACTTCCAGTAGAAAGTCCAATACTTGAATTGGGCACAGTTAAATTGCGCTGAGCTATTACAATCTATGCATGTCTAAGGTTCAATTTATGTTAGGACAAGAATGTACATTCTTTCATTAGGCAATTCATGAAATATATTTCCAAGACCTATAATGTTCATTCCATCTTAGTGCCATGCCTGACTAAATTAGAATTTGCACAAGTTATTGAAGAGAGCTGTATTTGCAAGGGGGCATGCAAATGCATTGTATTCAGGACGGTAGAAGAGATCAGAATCATGATGGCTCGTAGAATGCCTGGAACTCTAAAGGGACTGTCTGATTCTCTGTGTCTATTCCCATCTCTGAGCTGCCTCAGAAATGGCTGTCATGGCTGCAACCATGGCCTGCTGTATGTGGAGGGACAAAGATTGACAGAGTGTGAGTCCATGGTGCAATCCCCTGCTGCAATATATGAATTGCCTAACTTTTCTGAGGAATCCCCCTTTTTAAATGAGCGCAACTGCGTCTGCATTCTAGTGCATGAAGCAGAGAATGATGTCTGGACAAAGATGCTGATCAGATCTTTGAAGTCTAAAGATAAGGAAGACAGGGAAATCAGAATCACGTGTATTTTAATGCTATCAGTTATGATGAAGTGGGGAGTTGGCAGTTGTCTTCTCGGTGAGTATTCACAGGAATTTGGTTTCAGTGAGTCTAGAGCAGAACATGGTTGCATGTACATCAATGAACATTTAACTTTACTGCTTTTCAAAAAGGGGAAAACTATTTCTTCTTTTTCAAATATGACTAACATAATAACCGAGGAAAAATTGCAGGCAGAGCAATGCAACAACTTATTGCAGGTGGTGAAAACTGTAGCCTGGGACTAATAATAACTTCATGACAGTAAATTATTCAGAACAGTAAATGATATATCAGTTTCAGCAGTAATGAATTTCGTATGATGCACATCCCCAATTCATCTGTCACTATCTCCTCTTATATATAGGCCCCAAGCCTACAGTTCTATCTATTAGATGAGTAGCCATATGCATTTGTTTCCAAAATATTGCCACTGTATATTCTGGACTTGATAAGGAAGTTAATTCATTTCTATAAGCCTTTCGTATTTTTGAACAAGAATGAATATATACTTCTGAAAATTCACATATCAACCTTCTAAATTTTGGATCCATGAATTCTGAACAATGCTACACAGTGTTTTAAGATCTCTGTCTTGGATTATAAGTTCTGAAAATTCAAATCATTTTAATCTTATAGTCTTTTCCTGATCGTCTTGGCATTTGTAGCTAGGTTGTGGATTTGTAATTTCTTCAAATGAGACCTTCATATATCCTTGTTTTTTGCTATGTTTTATTTTTGTTTCTTAAACCAAAGATAGAAGAGGTCATTCTTACTACCAAGTAGATTCCATGAATGGATGATGAAAGTACTTGATATTCAAGCTTCGTTTTTGTCCTTATTCATCATAGCTTTATAACTATGTTAGAAAATCATAACGGAGCCTGTTGATTCTCAACCAATAGTTATAGATTGAGATCCTGGACAGGATTCGAGCAAGAATGAAGAGGAGTAGACTAGGACTCCACCTCGGTCTTGTTGCTTGAGGGTTGCAAAATTGGCCCAGATATGCCATCTTCAGATCCTGCCTCTCAAACTTCTCCAGTTTGAATATCTTTGATGATTATCATTGCGCATAGCGCAGAAGAAGGACAGAACAATATATATATAAGTTTGATGTCAGTAGGACATGGGAACGAGGTTGAAATAGAATTGATAGATTCACTACGCTTAGCTAAAAACAGCTAAAGAGAGGTTGAAAGAAAGCTAATAAGGGAATAGGTTATGCAGTGGGATAATGGAAACGGACACATCTTCAAGAACCTCAGAAACATTGAATTGTTAAGTTTAGCTATGCGTTTTTCTTAGAATGCCCACCTGAATTAAAGAGAAGCACCGACTTTCCAAAGCATGTCACTGAAGGCAGTGTCGTCAAACTAATAGGTGGGCTTCAATCTAAAACGCGTGGTTGGGTTATAAGTCAAAGCAATCAGTCTGGCGACTCGTGTCCCGTTTCTCAATGCCAACGCAATTAGATTCTCTCCATGGTGGTTCTACGATTCACTTGTGCTGTCGAGATCTCGTTCGTTTACTTTGTCAGAGTTGCAATAATGGCTTTGAATCTTTGGATCCAGCACGTAGGGTACGCTAGTATTGACTTCCACGAAAACTAGTAACAAAGTAATGCAGGCAGAGTCGTCTATAAAATTTGTCATTGCGTGAAGAATGATCTCAGTTTCGGATTCCTGGCATTATTGATAATTTATTCTACAGCGTATGATTATTGAGAATTTATTCTCCCAAAACTAGAGACAGAGATATAGGTCAATTTCAAGAAAATCTGGAAAGAGATTCGAGGAAGGGCTCTATAGAAATGACAAGTACGATGGAATTGAATGACCTTAGCAGGTCATTTTATTGTCATGGAAATATGGTGATTGTTATAATGCAACAATAAGTCATTGCACCACTAACCGAAATAAGGGCAGCACCTATGTGCCTTTTCATTTGTAGGTTGTTTGGCATATTTTAATTTTTAATAGTATTTTTCTAGGACAAACATAGTTTTATTTCCAATTCCAAACATAGTTTTCACAAAGGCTTAAGGTTTTTCTCTTTGTGTGTTTAGTAACTTTGCCTTGGTTCAGTAACCTTCCGGGATAGGCATGGTCAAGGCTCGCTTCAATACTTCCGAATCCCCATGGCTGAAACCTCTTTCCTAAGTAGGAGGCAAGTTCTATTCATTGCTTAATGAGGGACCACAATGACCTATATTTACATCTACCTATATCTTTTCCCTCCACCAATGTTCTAGTACCACGCATATAGATTGACTGGTGAGATCTTCTGGAATAAGGATTTACCGATTGGACTTGTGAAGCAAATTATGAAAGTCATGTTCCAACATACACATTGCCAATGTACTCCACTTTTGCACCAATTAAAGATGCTGACTTTCCGAATTATCCTGTAACTAGTCCTCATTAGATGAATTACCTGGCCAAAAGACTAGGACGAGTCATGTATTTTGCTGTGCACATTGTTATAGCTGGTCAATATCTGCTGTAGAAATTCATAATGAAATGAATTTATGAATATATGATTTGTCTCATTGAAATTCTCTGAGTATCCTTGAAGGTATTTTCGTTTATTCCCACCTCTACTTTCCTTGGTTTTGAAGACATCTCATCTCACTCTCAGGCTTTTATGTGAGAGAGATTGTTGATGCCTTGCCAGCCCTAATTGGCCCATGAACAGAAAACATGTCACAAGCAGGATTCGAACCTGTGCAACATAGTTTCTAAGTTATAACTAGTTTTTTAGCAATTGATTACTATGACAATTAAATTGTTGTAAATAGAAACAAATTATTTCATTAATTGCACTTTTTTGGGTTGCAGATGATATTTTTTAGCTTCTTTACAGGTGGTTTTGGACGTTTCAAATGCACACACTAAAGGTACTGAAGCACTGCTTGGGGGTGTGGATGGTATGACAAAACTAGCTTATTTGCATGAACCGAGAGTTCTACACAAAAGTTAACTAGATATGAACTTGATGAAATTTATGTGAGTGTTTTAGTTTCTTGAAAGTGACTACTTTATTGAGCATTGTGTTTGAAATTTTTGAGTGGTTTGAATTTTTTCACAATAATTGGCTAAGTTATATTGATAAGAAAGTTCTGCAGAATTTGTTAACTAGATATAAACTTGATGAAATTTATGTGAGTGTTTTAGTTTCTTGAATGTGACTACTTTATTGAGCATCATTTTTAAACTTTTTGAGTGGTTTGCTTAGACTTTTATTTTTTTAACAATAATTGGGTAACTTATATTGATAAGAAAACTACAACTATAGCTGCAGTAGATGTTACATCACTGTATTATTAAAAAAAAATCTCAAGCTAACTGCTCGACAGGCCATATGCAGTCTGACTACAAGCCCAAAACATGAATTGGCTTGATCCTCATACAAATTTGCCTAGTGTTCCTTAATACTGTAAACCCTAAAATATATCCCTAACTTTCTAACTATTATGAAATACAAAAATTAACAAAGAGCATAACGACTTGCAATATCCTCCAGACATTTGGTTGTTGGTTCACTTTCTTGGTTCATAGTTAACACCTCATTGTCAAATTCTCCCCTGGATGAGTAGGTTGCCATCCTTTCGTTAATGGACTGGTCACCTTTATGCAGATTTAGAGTCAAGTTCCAAAGGAGAACACATTCACCTTCTACATCTGCTAATTGCTTCTTCAATTCCAACAACGGCCCCATATATTCTAACAATTTTGAAATGCATGAAAAACTAACAAAGAGCATAATTATTAGCAGCACCTGTGCTTGTTGGTTCAGTTTCCTGGTTCATAGTTTGGATCTCCTTGTCAAATTGGTTAACAGACTCTTATCCCTTGAACTTTCCTCTAGACGAGTAGGAAAATGAAATATTATTTAGAATGGTCTAGATTGTCTCCAAGATCAGGTTGGGCAGCAGATCATGTTGGCCTAGAGAGGAATTTGTAGCCCCAGTGAAGGCTATATATTAGAGGACTTCGACCTCCTCTATGATAGAATGGAACAACACATCTCATATATAGGTTTGCGGTCAAGAAAAGAAGTGTGAGGGTAAGTGAAACTTGTCTCATTTCCCCCCAAGTTGTTACCTTGATATTATTATACAACATATGATTATTGAGAATTTATTCTCCCAAAACTAGAGACAGAGATATAGGTCAATTTCAAGAAAATTTGGAAAAAGATTCGAGGAATGGCTCTATAGAAATGACAGGTAGGATGGAATTGAATGACCTTAGCAGGTCATTTTATTGTCATGGAAATATGGTGAGTGTTATAATGCAACAATATGACTTATTATTGTTGCACCACCAACAGAAATAAGGGCAGCACCTTTGTGCCTTTTCATTTGTAGGTTGTTTGGCATATTTTAAATTTTAATAGTATTTTTCTATGACAAACATAGTTTTATTTCCAATTCCAAACATAGTTTTCACAAAGGCTTAAGGTCTTTCTCTTTGTGTGTTCAGTAATCTTGCCTTGTTTCAATAACCTTCTGGGATAGGCATGGTCAAGGCTCGCTTCAATACTGCCAAATCCCCATGGCTGAAACCTCTTTCCTAAGTAGGAGGAAAATTCTATTCATTGCTTAATGAGGTACCACAATGACCTATATTTACATCTACCTATATCTTTTCCCTCCACCAATGTTCTAGTACCACGCATATAGATTGACGCTGAGATATTCTTGAATAAGGATTTAACGATTGGATTTGTGAAGCAAATTATGAAAGTCATGTTCCAACATACACATTGCCAATGTACTCCACTTTTGCACCAATTAAAGATACTGACTTTCCGAATTATCCTGTAACTAGTCCTCATTAGATTAATTACTTGGCCAAAAGACTGGGATGAGTCATATATTTTGCAGTGCACAATGTTATAGCTGGTCAATATCTGCTGTAGAAATTCATAATGAAATGAATTTATGAATATATGATTTGTCTCATTGAAATTCTCTGAGTATCCTTGAAGGTATTTTCGTTTATTCTCACCTCTACTTTCCTTGGTTTTGAAGACATCTCATATCCCTCTCAAGCTTTTATGTGAGAGAGATTGTCGATGCCTTGCCAGCCCTAATTGGCCCATGAACAGAAAACATGTCACAAGCAGGATTCGAACCTGTCCAACGTAGATACTGAAGCACTGCCTGGGGGTGTGTATGGTATGACAAAACTAGCTTATTTGCATGAACCGAGAGTTCTGCACAAATGTCAACTAGATATGAACTTGATGAAATTTATGTGAGTGTTTTAGTTTCATGAAAGTGACTACTCTATTGAGCATTGTGTTTGAAATTTTTGAGTGGTTTGATTTTTTTCACGATAATTGGCTAAGTTATGTTGATAAGAAAGTTCTGCAGAATTTGTCAACTAGATATAAACTTGATGAAATTTATGTGAGTGTTTTAGTTTCTTGAATGTGACTACTTTATTGAGCACCGTGTTTAAAATTTTTGAGTGGTTTGCTGAGACTTTTATTTTTTTAACAATAATTGGGTAACTTATATTGATAAGAAAAATACAGCTACAGCTGCAGAAGATGTTACATCACTGTATTATTAAAAAAAAATCTCAAGCTAACTGCCCTACAGGCCATATGCAGTATGACTACAAGTCCAAAACATGAATTGGCTTGATCCTTATACAAATTTGCATAGTGTTCCTTAACACTGTAAACCCTAAAATATATCCCTAACTTTCTAACTATTATGAAATACAAAAACTAACAAAGAGCATAACGACTCGCAGTATCCTCTAGACATTTGGTTGCTGGTTCACTTTCTTGGTTCATAGTTGTCACCTCCTTCTCAAATTCTCCCTTGGATGAGTAGGTTTCCATCCCTTCGTTAATGGACTGATCACCTTTATGCAGATTCAAAGTCAAATTCCAAAGGAGAACACACTCGGCTTCTACATTTGCTAATTGCTTCTTCAATTCCAGCAACGGCCCCATATATTCTAACAATTTTGAAATGCATGAAAAAATAACAAAGAGCATAATGATTAGCAACACCTGTGCTTGCTGGTTCAGTTTCCTAGTTCATAGTTTGGATCTCCTTGTCAAATTGGTTCACAGACTCTTATCCCTTGAACTTTCCTCTAAACAAATAGGAAAATGAAATGTTATTTAGAATGGTCTAGATTGTCTCCAAGATCAGGTTGGGCATCTTAAGATCATGTCGGGCTAGAGAGGAATTTGTAGCCCCAGCGAAGGCTATATATTAGAGGACTTTGACCTCCTCTATGATAGAATGGAACAACACATTTCATACATAGATTTGCGGTCAAGAAAAGAAGTGTGAGGGTAAGTGAAACTTGTCTCATTTCCCCCCAAGCTGCTGCCTTGATTTAAACAACCTATGGGCTAGGCCTCTAGGGTCTTGTTAGTTGTGGCAAGGGATAGGAAACAACCAATCAACTTTGCTGAGATTGCAATATGGGACAATGTGGGTTCCTATAGAGGAGATAATATCCCTTTCATGATTAAATTTGGATATTTCCAATAGTGTCTTTTGAAGGATGTTTCTGGAAATATTTCAGAGTTCATCCCTACTACAAATGTGTTGGAGCATAAGTAAGGAACAAAAAAATCAGCTTAAGTAAGGAACAAAAAAATCAAAATCATATCAGCTTTACAACCATTTTTGTAGCCAACACTTTCATATATTGACAGTGAATGACGACAACATAGATATTAATGATATATGATACCGTCTCTTATGGTTAAACAGTGAAAGTTCACTACAATGGGAAGGTTGGAGCAGATGTGATAGTGGTAGTAACAAAAGCAGTGGTTGTAGACATTGATTTTAGTAGCAGTGGTAGCTATAAACAATGGGAGCAGTAGTAGTAGCAGTTTCAGCAAGAGTGGAAAAAGTTAGTGGCATAGGTGGTAGTGAGAGTGAACAACAATGGGCATCAATGACAAGTGCACTACTGCCTATTTACCATGGTGAGTTCTCCATAGAAGGATGACTTTTGTCTTTTGTAATTGATAATTTATTCTCCCAAAACTAGAGATAGAGATATAGGTCAATTTCAAGAAAATCCGGAAAGAGATTCGAAGAAGGGCTCTATAGAAATGATATGTAGGATGGAATTGAATGACCTTAGCAGGTCATTTTATTGTCATGGAAATATGGTGATTGTTATAATGCAACAATATGACTTATTATTGTTGCACCACCAACAAAAATAAGGGCAACACCTCTGTGCCTTTTCATTTGTAGGTTGTTTGGCATATTTTAAATTTTAATAGTATTTTGCTATGACAAACATAGTTTTATTTCCAATTCCAAATGATGAACAAAATTCCTTTAAACAGTGAGAAATGGCATGCTAACAAGCATGGAGTTACATTTAAGCCCTAAGCTTTGCTGACCCAAAATCAAAATCAAGAGCACTTAAAATAACCGATTTGAGAGGTGGCATGCAGTTTCCACAAAGGCTTAAGGTATTTCTCTTTGTGTGTTATAAAAAATAAAAGAGAATTACTCTGTGGATTCAATTTGCAGTCATGATTACTTGAGTTTCATAGGTATGGGATGAAATGCTTTCCATTAGTCATTATGGAATGTATGCAGTTGTAAGTTGTGTTTTCACATGAATTCAGGCAAGTAACATTGAATCTGAAAACCCCAAATGGACTTAAATGTTAAATATACAAAGTATGTAGTATGATACAGAGTTTGCAATAACTGGGTTCTTTTGTCCTATGTCATGACATGGTATCTGAGCTCTCTCTGTCCAAGTCAGATCACACTTTAAAAAAGGGACAAGTGGAGTGGTGTTGTGTAACCAACTCCAAAAATAGAAGAAATGAGATATCAACGCCTTAGAAATAAGCCACTTCGAGGGGGCAACCTCCAATACATTACATGAATGATCAATTCTTGGATGATACAATTTACAAAACCAAACAAGACTATATAGAGTCCATACATAAGAACTCTAGGGGCTACTAATAATTTAGCCGACGGTCAATAATTTAAGGGCACAATAATTAAATGGGGGTTACAAGGGCATACACACACAAGGGGTTATATCTACACACACAAGAGACTATACTAGTAATATAGGACGCACATACCCCTCTTATTCAAAAGTGTTACACTCAAATAATGAGCAGCCTCGGTGCTTTGCATAAAATTCCTAATCCTCCCATGCAGAGCTGCAGTTCTTCCACTGGGATGAGATACTCAAATCGCATCGATTCCGCATTGTCGAGTTCCAGCCTCGCGGGGATTGCCTCCGGCTTCACATGATTTTTCCTCATCAAGTTCTGGAAATATTGTTTGAATCGGAATATTTTCACCTATAACCTTCTTTAAGCATGAAACATGGAAAACTGGATGTACTCGCGAAGAAGCAGGAAGCTCCAATTTGTATGCCATAGTACCAATCTTTTGCAACACCTTGTAAGGACCATAGTACTTTGGCGATAATTTATTATCCTTCTTAGCTTGCTTGAGGGAAATTTGTTTATATGGTTGTAGCCGTAAAAATATCTGTCTTCATATCAGCTCACAAGCATGTTGATTCGATGGTGTTAAATTATATTATCCTTTAAGAGTTGGAGAACTTCTTCCTAATGCTCGATGTGATCTTCGACTGCTTGAACCTTCGAATTTTCCCTTAAAGATGATGTAATCGATGGTGGATGATATCCATAAAGTGCCATAAATGGGGTCATTTTTGTTGCAGTATGGAAGGAAGTGTTATACCACCATTCAACGAGAGGTAACCACTTGACCCATTGTGTTTGTTTATCAGATACAAAATAATGAAGATATCCTTCCAAACATTTATTCACTATCTTAGTTTGACCATCGGATTGAGGATGATAAGATGAGCTATGAGCTAGTTGAGTACATAAATAAGAAAATAATTTCGTCCAAAAATTTCCAGTAAAAATGAGTTCTCTGTCGCTTCCAATAATCTTTTAGCTTCCATGTAGCTTTTAATTGGCCTACAATGTATCAGATACAACCGATGATATCGCATAAAGTGCATATTTCGGGTCTATCACCACCAGCGATGACATTCCCCCGCCGATAGAACTTGCGATAAAATCCATTGAAATCTCCTCCCAACGTTGACTTGGAATGGATAAAGGTTGTAGAAGTCCCGGGGTCTTAATTGTTTCCACTTTATTCTGCTGGCAAACCAAACATTCCGCCACAAAACTTTGAATATCAGATTTAAGGCCATCCCAAAATTGCAGTAAGCTCTTGCACTAGTCCTTAAAGGAGAGCGCAATTCTAAGAATCTTTGTCTACTTGAATTTACAAAGATATTACCAGCCATAAGGAAATATTTTCCAATCCACGAGTCAGATGTAATAGATCTTGCTGCAACTTTTGAATGAGTATCCATACATCTTTGTCCTTCCATTCATCTCTTGCTTCAGTTATCCAATCTGGTTGGATAATAGAAATGGCACAAAGCAATGCTTCCACCTCTTCATTCTTTCTTGAGAGTGCATCTGCAACAACATTAAGCTTTCCTTTTTTGTAGATTATTTCAAAGTTATAACCCAACATCTTTGTGACCCATTTTTGCTGCTCTTCTGAAGATAGTCTTTGTTCCAAAAAGTGTTTAAGACTATCATGATCAGCTTTTACCTTGAAGTGTTTTCCCATTGTAGTAGTTCGCCATTCTTTGTAAGTGCATGCAGTATCATAATATTATCTCCTTCATAAATAGGTTTGTAAATACTTTCGATCGACGACTAAAAAGCAATGGGTCTCTTCCGTTAATAATCAGCATTGGCCCTATTCTCGAAGTATCACATTCCACAAATGTGTTTTGCGAAGTCTCCGGGCGAGCCAAGACTGCTAGGTATTAATGTTCTCTAAGATGCGTAGTATGCTCCAAAGGCCTTATTGGTTCAAGAGTCCATGAAAATGCATCTTCAATACGTTGCTAGAGGTGCTCGCGATTCTCCTGCTAAATTTTAAATAACTCTAAGGAGAGTAGTTTGTTATTCGGTGAAATCCTCGCACCGCTTTGTTGTCTGGGGGATTTCCATCTCTTATCGGTAGGGTGTTTTGCTGTGTCTACTTTGTCAATTCCCTCGTGAGATATAATATGACCCAGATATTCCACCTCTTGTACTCCAAAGAAAAATTTGGATGTTTTTGCATATAATTGCTTCTCCTGCAATAGTTTGAGCACCTTATGAACATGTTCCACATGATCCTTCCAAGACCTACTGTAGATTAGTATATCATCAAAAAATACTAGCACAAATTTTCTAAGGAAGGGCTTGAAAATGGAATTCATCAACCCTTGAAATGTAGAAGGTGCATTGGTAAGGCCAAAAGGCATGACCAAAAATTCATAATGACCCTCATGAGTTCGAAATGCTGTTTTTGGAATATCTTCAGTCTTCATTCTAATTGGATGATATCCTGAACGAAGATCCAACTTGGTAAAATAAATTGCTCCATGTAATTCATCCAATAATTCATCAATCACAGGAATGGGAAATTTGTCTTTAATGGTGAGTTTATTGAGCTCCCTATAATCCGGACACATTCACCATGATCCATCCTTCTTGTGTACCAATACTACAGGAGCAGAGAAAGAACTTTGACTGGGTTGAATTATACAAATTTACCATTTCTCGCATCATACATTCCAATTTAGCCTCTTGAAGTAAGGATATTTTAAACATGTTTTCATGGAGGAATACTCGAATTTTTTATTATATAGTAGCATCTTCTGACATGTATAATAGTGGAGTTTTGGGAGTTTCAAACACCTTGGAATGATTGTCCAAGACTTGTTGGAGATCTGCAGAAATAGATGATTTTGATGTCGGAACTTCTAGTGAGTATAATTGTGCAATTACGCCTCGTTGTTCTTTCTTTAGAAGCTTTGTCATGACATTAGAGCTTATTATCCTTCCCGGCTTCCCTTCAATACCCCGTAATTCGACTTCCTTTCCTTCTGAAAAAAATTTCAAGAAAGTTCTTGAAAATTAAAAGCTACCGTCCCCAAAGATTGTAACCATTGTACTCCTAGTACAACATCAGCACCTCCCATAGGAATGGAAAGCATTGGACTAGTCAATACATATTCCCCCATGGTTAGCTTGATATTATGGTATTTTCTAGAGCAATTTATAGTTCCTCCATTTGCAACCATCACTTGACATTCTGGTGCTGGGTATAGGAAACAATTTAATTCCTTGGCTACCTTACAATGAATAAAATTATGGGTGCTACCTGAATCAATCAACACTATTACTTTTTTCTTCTTGATATGTCCTTCTATCTTGAGAGTTTGAGGAGTGGTAATTCCTGCCAGTGCATTACACAATATGGTCGGATTCATTTCTTCCTCTTCTAGGGCTGGTTCCTCGTGTATATCCTCTTCTTGTCCATTTTCTTCTTCCTCTTCACAATCTATGTAAATACCTTTTCTTCGGGAAGATATTCTTGCGACTCAGTATATCATATCGTGAAGCAGCCTTTCTTGCTCTTTCTTCATCATAGGTGTCAACTTGCAGGTTGTGGAATTCAGCGAGAAACACTCTTGTGATGAGGTAGGTTTCTTGTTCTATTAATTTCATTACTCAATTTTTCTTGCCAACTCGAATGCCTTCTCCAATGAATCTGGTTCCAAAACGTGAACTTCATGTTGTATGTTATCCTTTAAAGTGCCTATGAAGAGATCAATCCTGTGTTCCTCTGGAATATCAGTTACCCTTATATTCAATTTTTGGAAGTCCTCAGTGTGCTGCCCCACTAAACCCTTTTGTTTGAGATTTATCAATTGGTTAAAGAAGGTGTTGCTCTTTGTATCCTCATAATGTGCTATCATTTCCTCCGTAAAAATTGACCAAGTGACAATTTTTTTACGGGAGCAAAGCCATTGATACCATATAAATGTATTTTGTTCTAAATGTAAAGTTGCAATGCGTACCTTTTGTGTGTTTTGCACGTTATGGAGATCAAAATATTGCTCCATCTGTAGTATCCATGTTACAGGATCCTTTCCATCAAACTTCCTCATATCCATTTTTGGAATATGGTGGTTCTTCCCGCTAACATTAGAGTTTATGAAATCACAATTAACATTTATTTTGTTCTCATCATGAGGTTCTTCTACTATCTTTTCACCATTAGGAAACCTTTCTTGTATAAACTTTGTCAAACCTTCCATGTCTGCTTTTAGAAAATTCTTTATGTTTTCCATTTTCTCATCGATCTTAGCTTCCATGTCATCCATCTTAGATTCCATGCCAGCCTCCATGCCATCCATCTTAGCCTAAACCAATCATCTTAGGCTTCTTACTGCCTTCTTCAAATCTCTCCATCTTGTTTCTACACCTTCTTCAAAACTTCCATTCCCCACCTTTGTCGTTTTTCAAGGAGTTGCATCACCGTGTACCTTGAGAGCTCAAGCTGCCATTCTCCTCATCTCATGAGCCTAAGTAGTAGAGCCTTCGAATGTTTACCGGTGCTGGAATTTTTCAGAGCTTTTTTAGAACGTCATTGATATCTTACCTGAATTAACATGCCCCCTGGGATCAATTTAACTTGATTATTCAAACAAGACTTGTGCAATTTGAAAAAAATACACACCTTTTTCTTGCTTTGAGGAGCTCGATATTGAAATTGTATTATCTCTGTGATTGCAGATCTTCAATATCTGAAATTTAGCACTGTAGTAGCCCTCTGAATTTTCTTTTGAATGCCATAGGTATGACCTGATTTGGATTCTCCAAGACAAAGTTGTGTCCAATCTCCCACAATGACCTAATTATGGACTGGTTCAGTAGAGTGAACTTGTACGACTTGCCACGTGTCACTGTTTCATCCTTTGTCTCTGAAATTTATAGCCAATAAACTAAATTCTATGTACTTGCGACCACTTTTTACGGCACTCCAATCCGATGCCTAGAGAGAGAGTTATTAAACTTTTCCCACAATCACCTCTTTGAGATGCAATTCAGGAGCCTGAAAAAGCACTACCTTCCACATATCATATCTCCAAAAATATTGCGAACCAAGCTCTGAAATGTTTTGAAAAATTTCCTCAGGATTTCAGCTTCGCACCATATGAATTTCAGATTCTGAACCTTCATAGAAAAAAATTTATAGCGCAAATGCCACGATGACCTGTTTAGGATCTTGAAAAAATACCTAACTTCCACAGATGATATCTCCGAAAATATTGCGAACCAAGCTCTGAAATTTTTAGACAATCTGCCTCAGGATTTCAGCTTCGCACCCTAAAAATTTCAGCTTCTGAAACTTCGTAGAAAAAAAGTTATAGAGAAAATGCCACGATGACCTGTTTGGAGCAGCGAAACCCTAGAATCCAAAGCTCTGATACCAAATGTTGTGTAACCAACTCCAAAAATAGAAGAAATGAGATATCAACGCCTTAGAAATAAGCCACTTCGAGGGGGAAACCTCCAATACATTACATGAATTATCAATTCTTGGATGATACAATTTACAAAACCTCCTTTCTATATATAGGAGTCCATGGGGCCATAATGTAATCCTAGTGGGCCACAATGTAATCCTAGCCGACCTAACAATAATAATTTAAGGGCACAATAACAACAAAATGGGGGTTACAAGGGTACAATAATAACAATAAGGGGGTTACACTAACAACAATAAGGGACTATACTAGTAATATAGGGACCTAACAAGTGGATGGCAGCTGATTAAGATGATTTAAATTTTCAGAACATATAATCGAAGACAGACATCTAAAAAGGCTATGTAGCATTGTTCATAATTCATGGATCCAAAATTTAGAATATTGATATGTGAATTTTTAGAAATATATATTCATTCTTGTTCGAAGACAGAGATCTTAAAAGACTATGTAGCATTATTAAGAATTCACAACATTGTAGTCATAGTTTTCCTAAGAATATAATTATGTTTAAGTAATGGTTTTGCAACCTTGGTTTAGCATCAACCTGTAGTAATCTGACAAAGCTTCAGACTCATAAGACTACTAGGGATTTATATATCTGTGGAGTTGATTGGAATCAATACTTTAGATTGCATGTACACGATTCAACCCCTTTCATGTTACTGATATCATGGGTGTCTTCTCTATCATGACTAGAAGATTGAATCTTTAAAGGAGTTTCGATTTATGATTATAGTGAGACCTTTATTTAATACATATTTGAAGCTGTTAGGTCCCTATATTACTAGTATAGTCCCTTATTGTTGTTTGTGTAACCCCCTTATGGTTATTATTGTACCCTTGTAACCCCCATATTGTTATTATTGTGCCCTTAAATTATTATTGTTAGGTCGGCTAGGATTACATTGTGGCCCCACTAGGATTACATTGTGGCCCCGTGGACTTCTATATATAGAAAGGAGGTTTTGTAATTTGAATCATCCAAGAATTTTTCATTCATGTAATGTATTAGAGGTTTCCCCCTCGAAGTGGCTTATTTCTAAGGCATTGATATCTCTTTTCTTCTCTTTTTGGAGCTGGTTTCAAAACATTTGGTATCAGAGCTTTGAGATTCTAGGGTTTTGCTGCTCCAAACAGGTCATCGTGGCATTTTCGCTATAACTTTTTTTCTACGAAGGTTCAGAATCTGAAATTTTTAGAGTGCGAAGAAAAAATACTGAGGAACATCGTCGCAAAATTGCAGAGCTTTGTTTGCAACATTTTCGGAGATATGATCTGTGCAAGTTAGGTCATTTTGCAGGCTCCTGAATTTAACCTAAACAGGTCATCGTGGTATTTTCGTAATAAATTTTTTTCTACAAAGGTTCAGAAGCTAAATTTTTTAGAGTACGAAGCTGAACTCCTGAGGAACATCTTCACAAAATTTCAGATATTGGTTCGCAATATTTTCAGAGATATGATCCGTGGAAGTTAGGGATTTTTGAGGCTTCTGAATTTCATCTCAAAGAGGTGATCGTGGGAAAATCTTCATAGCTCTCTCTCTGAGCATCAGATAGGAATGCTGTAAAAAGTGGCCGCAAGTACACAGACTTTAGTTTTCGGTCTATCAATTTCAGAGCCAAAGGAGGAAACAGTGACACGTAGAAAGTCGTACAAGTTCGCTCTACTGAACTAGTCCAAAATTGGGTCATTGTGGGAGACTGGACATAACTTTGCCTTGAAGAATCCAAATCAGATAAGACCTATGGAATTTGAAGGAAGCTTCAAAGGGCTACTACAGGGCTGAATTTCATATATTGAGGATCCACAATTATATATAAAATTCAATTTCAATATCGAGCTCCTCAAAAGCAAGTAAAATATGTGTGTGTGTGTGTGTGTGTTTTTCCGAATTGCATAAGTCTTGTTTGAAGAATCAAGTTGAATTGATTCCAAGGGCATATTGTAGAAGAGATATCAATATTGGATTCTAAAATTGCCCCTAAAAATAATTCAACACCCATTAAGCCTTTAGAAATCTCTACTATGACTCATGAAGACGAAGAATGGCAACATGACATATCAAAATTACAAGAGCAAGTGCAATAAATTTCGCTCTTGCAAAGAGAAAAAAAAATGACATGGAAGTTTTGAAGAAAGGCGTGGAAACTAAGATGGATGGTTTGAAGAAAGGCGTGGAATATAAGATGGATGGTTTGAAGAATGGCATGGAATCTAAGATAGATGACATGGAATCTAAGATAGATGGAATGGAATCTAAGATGGATGACCTGGAATCTAAGATCGATGAGAAAATGGAAAACATGAAGAATGATCTAAAAGCAGACATGGAAGGTTTGACAAAGTTGATACAAGAAATGTTTCCTAATGGTGAAAAGATAGTAGAGGAAACTCATGATGAGAACAAAATAAATGGTAATCGTGATTTCATAAACTCTAATGTTGGCGGGAAGAACCACCATATTCCAAAAATGGATATGAGGAAGTTTGATGGAAAGGATCCTGTAACATGGATACTAGAGATGGAGCAATATTTTGATCTCCATAATGTGCAAAACACACAAAAGGTACGCATTGCAACTTTACATTTAGAACAAAATACATTTGTATGGTATCGATGGCTTTGCTCCCGTAAAAAAATTGTCACTTGGTCAATTTTTATGGAGAAAATGATAGCACATTATGAGGATACAAAGAGAAACACCTTCTTTAGCCAATTGATAAATCTCAAACAAAAGGGTTTAGTGGGGGAGCACATTGAGGACTTCCAAAAATTGAATATAAGGGTAACTGATATTCGAGAGGAACACAAGATTGATCTCTTCATAGGTACTTTAAAGGATAACATCCAACATGAAGTTCGCGTTTTGGAACCTGATTCATTGGAGAAGGCATTCAGGTTGGCAAGAAAAATTGAATGTAAAATTATGGCGACAAGGAAGCCTACCACTCACTTCTATAAATAGGGAAGTGTTGCTACTCCTAGATTTGCACAACCTACAAGGTTGACACCACAACAATTGGAAGAAAAAAGAGCAAAAGGGCTTTGCTACAGTTGTGATAGAAAATACACTAAAGGTCATAATTGTGCTGAGAATAAATTATTTTACATAGATTGTGAAGAGGAAGAAGAAAATGAACAAGACGAGGATATACACCAGGAACCAACCCAAGAATAGGAAGAAATGAGTTCGACCATATCATATAATGCATTGGCAGGAATTACCACTCCTCAAACTCTCAAGATAGAAGGACATATCAAGAAGAAAAAGGTAATAGTGTTGATTGATTCAGGTAGTACCCATAATTTATTCATTGTAAGGTAGCCAAGGAATTTAATTGCTTCCTATACCCAGCACCAGAATGTCAAGTGATGGTTGCAAATGGAGGAACTATAAATTGCTCTGGAAAATGCCTTAATATCAAGCTAACCATGGGGGAATATGTATTGAATAGTCCAATGCTTTCCATTCCTATGGGAGGTGCTGATGTTGTACTAGGAGTACAATGGTTACAATCTTTGGGGACGGTAGCTTTTAATTTTCAAGAACTTTTCTTGAATTTTTTTTCAGAAGGAAAGGAAGTCGAATTACGGGGTATTGCAGGGAAGCCGGGAAAGATAATAAGCTATAATTTCATGACAAAGCTTCTAAAGAAAGAACAATGAGGCATAATTGCACAATTATGCTCACTAGAAGTTCCAACATCAAAATCATCTATTTCTGCAGATCTCCAAAAAGTCTTGGACAATCATTCCAAGGTTTTTGAAACTCCAAAGGACTCCCACCTATTCGTGATCATGATCATGCTATTCATTTGATTCCAGGAAGTGTTCCTCCAAACATCAGGCCTTATAGATATCCTTATGTCCAAAAGAGCGAAATTGAACATATGATTGCAGAAATGTTATAGGCGGGTATAATTCAACCTAGTCAAAGTTCTTTCTCTGCTCCTGTAGTATTGGTACACAAGAAGGATGGATCATGGCGCATGTGTCCGAATTATAGGGAGCTCAATAAGCTCACCATTAAAGATAAATTTTCCATTCCTGTGATTGATGAGTTATTGGATGAATTACATGGAGCAATTTATTTTACCAAATTGGATCTTCATTCAGGGTATCATCAAATTAGAATGAAGACGGAAGATATTCCGAAAACAACATTTCAAACTCATGAGGGTCATTATGAATTTTTGGTCATGCCTTTTGGCCTTACCAATGCACCTTCTACATTTCAAGGGTTGATGAATTCCATTTCAAACCCTTCCTTAGAAAATTTGTGCTAGTATTTTTTGATGATATTCTAATCTACAGCAGGTCTTGGAAGGATCATGTTCAACATGTTGACAGGGTGCTCAAACTATTGCAGGAGAGACAATTATATGCAAAAACATCCAAATGTTTCTTTGGAGTACAAGAGGTGGAATATATGGGTCATATTGTATCTCACGAGGGTGTTAAGGTAGACCCTAACAAAATTAAAGCCATTAAGGAATGGAAAGTCCCCACAACCATAAAGTAGTTGCGAGGATTTCTCGGGTTAACAGGGTATTATTGAAAGTTTGTTAAGAATTATGGGAGAATAGCAACACCTCTAACAAAATTATTGAAGAAAGATGCATTTTCATGGACTCCTGAAGAAACTAAGGCCTTTGAACATCTTAAAGAGGCAATGTGCCAAACACCAGTCTTAGCTACGCCAGACTTCACAGAAACCTTTATTGTGGAATGTGATGCCTCAGGAAATGGAATTGGTATTGTTTTAATGCAAGAAGGAAGACCCATTGCTTTTGAAAGTCGTCCAATCAAAGGAAAGTATTTACAGAAACCTATTTATGAGAAGGAAATGTTAGCAATACTGCATGCACTAAAGAAATGGAGAACTTACCTAATGGGAAGACACTTCAAGGTAAAAATTGATCATGATAGTCTGAAACACTTTTTGGAACAAAGACTATCCTCAGAAGAGCAACAAAAATGGGTCACAAAGATGTTGGGTTATGACTTTGAAATAATATACAAAAAAGGGAAGCTAAATGTTGTTGCAGATGCACTCTCAATAAAGAATGAAGAGGTGGAAGCATTGCTTTGTGCCATTTCTATTATCCAACTAGATTGGATAACCGAAGCAAGAGATGAATGGAAGAAGGACGAAGAAGTGTGGACACTCATTTAAAAGTTGCAGCAAGATCCTAGTACATCTGATACATTTAGTTGGAAAAATGATTCCTTATGGTACAAAGATCGCTTATATCTTTGCAAGAATTCCCAACTAAAAGAAAAGATTCTTTTGGAATTGCACACTTCTCCTTTAGGAGGACACTCAGGATTTTTAAAAACTTACCACGGGGTGAAGAAATAATTTTTTTTCGATGGCCTTAAATCTGATATTCAAAAGTTTGTGGCGGAATGTTTGGTTTTCCAACAGAATAAAGTTGAGACAATTAAGACCCCGGGTCTTCTACAACCTTTATCAATTCCAAGTCAAGGTTGGGAGGATATTTCAATGGATTTTATCACAGGTTTACCTAAGTTCGAAGGAAAGAGTGTCATCATGGTGGTAGTTGATAGACTTACCAAGTATGCACACTTTTGTGCATTATCTCATCCATTTAAAGCAAGTATAGTTGCTAATACATTTATGGACAGAATTCAAAAGCTACATGGAAGCCCAAGGGTTATTATGAGCGATAGAGATCCCATTTTTACTAGAAATTTTTGGACGGAGTTATTTTCTTGTTTGGGTACTCAATTAGCTCATAGCTCATCTTATCATCCTCAATCCATGGTCAAATTAGTAATAAATGCTTCAGAAGATATCTTCACAGTCTAGTATCCGGCACAAACAATGGGCAGTGGTTATTACCTCTAGTCTAATGGTGGCACATTGAGATTTGGCATCAAGGCAAATGACCCCATGTATGGCACTTCTATGGTGATATCATCCATCCATTCACATCATATTTGGAGAGAAAATCTTAAGGTTCGGGTTGCTGAAGATCACATCGAACATCAACAAGAAGTTCTCCAATCCCAAAAGAAGGACAACCCAATTTTGCATACAAAATCACTTTCAAACAACAAAAAGCGCATCAACATCATGAAGTTTATTAGGTAGACTGGCATTTAAACGCTAAACTATATAAACAATGTTCTAGTGGTAAGAAGGATAATAAATTATCGCCAAAGTACTATGGTCCCTACAAGGTGTTGCAAAAGATTGGTACTATGGCATACAAATTGGAGCTTCCTGCTTCTTCGCGAGTACATCCAATTTTCCATGTTTCATGACTAAAGAAGGTTATTGGTGAAAGTATTCCAGTTCAAACAATATTACCAGAACTTGATGAGGAAGGAAAAATCATATTGGAACCTGAAGCGGTCACGGAAACAAGAACTCGACAACTACGGAATCGATCAATTTCAGAGTATCTCATCAAGTGGAAGAACTTACCCAATGAAGATTCTACATGGGAGGATGAGAATTTTATACAGAAGCACCTAGAGCTACTCAAGCGTTGAGGACAACACTTTTTTGAAGGAGAGGGGCATGTTAGGTCCCTATATTACTAGTATAGTCCCTTATTGTTGTTAGTGTAACCCCCTTATGGTTATTATTGTACCCTTGTAACCCCCATATTGTTATTATTGTGTCCTTAAATTATTATTGTTAGGTCGGCTAGGATTACATTATGGTCCCACTAGGATTACATTGTGGCCCCATGGACTCCTATATATAGAAAGGAGGTTTTGTAATTTGAATCATCTAAGAATTTTTCATTCATGTAATGTATTGGAGGTTGCCCCCTCGAAGTGGCTTATTTCTAAGGCGTTGATATCTCTTTTCTTCTCTTTTTGGAGCTGGTTTCACAACAGAAGCTTGACCAAGGTGGCATATTTTCAAGGAAATATGAAGCTAAAATAGTAGTTGTCATTGACACATGGAAAACAGAGAATAGTAGGTAAGTTTCCTCAGATGCATTTGACCAATATTTGATACTAGCTGACCAGAGAATTTAAGTTTGTTTGAAGAGTGATACCAAAAGATAGAATGCTTGAAGAGAAGCAAAAATGGAGTTATTTAACATGACTTGGGTTCATCAATGTGTTCATAAAGAGACTAATATACTCTAAAGGTACTGAGCATAATTGCAAGATTGTTCCTTTGAGCATGGTTGTCTTGAGAATTTTTATATGGACATTTTGAGGTGGATGACATGGAAGATAACTCCAAAGCTAGAGGTAAGTATACAGTACCTGTGCCCTAATGTTAGCATTGATATCTGTCCTACTTGATTAAAAATAGGTAAATTTGACCATCTACTTGCTCCATTAATAATCAATGATTAAGGTTTTAACAACAAAAACCAACAAAATAACAACAAAAGCAACATAGCATAACAACAAAAAAAGCAACAAAATAACAACAAAAACAACATAAGGTAGCGTACCACTGACAATTCCTTCAATACCACTGACAATTCCTTCAATACTTGTGAGAATTCCTTCAATACTTGTTCAGGCAGATAGCTTCTTGGTATGCGGATGACAAGGAAGAGAACACCTTAATACTCATGTAAACAAAATACTTATAAGACACTTGTGTAAACAAAATAACACAGCTATGTAAATACACGTGTAAGACATGCAAATTAAAGTTCATATGTGGCCTAGGATTCTACCATTTGTCTGCCCCTATGGGATGACAATCTTACCTCTTATTCCATTTGTCTGCCCCTATGGGCCCATAACCTTACCTCTTATTCCTCTTTGCAACAAATCAATGCCTAATTATGTGGTGTCAATCATGTAACTATATGACGCATCTTTTGCATAATCGAATCACTAAACAAGTCTCTCTACAGGAATTGGTACGAGAGGACCTAGATGAGTCTTTGTTCTCCCAAGGCATGGATGGATATCGAACCTGACCTGTACGATATTTAGTTTCACCTAAGCCAAGGTATTTAGAAGCAGTATCCGACCCTGCTAACTAAAAAGCGATTCATTTCTCAAGTGGTCTAAGGCTAAATGGTATTTTCTCTTATTAGAGTGTTGTACCCTACATAGATTATCCTGGCTTCATCAAATGGGTTAGGGATAACTCCTGATGGACCAATATGCCTCAGACACCCTACAAACAAGGGATTTATTACAACATGCATTTAAGAAGGTTTCAATAGAAAATGATCCAAGCGCGGTTCCATAGCCCGTTTAGGTACCACCAACAAATGCGTTTGAAACAGTTAGCACTACAGTTATAGATCCAATAGCGGAAGTGAGGTCAAATGCTGGTCCAACTGTTAGTTCGCTTAGATCTAGGGTTTTCTTGGATCCTTTTAACTCTCTCCCCAAGGGGGGGCTACCAGCACACTAGCTACAAGGAGAGATACCTAAGCACCCAGAGAAGCACGTTATATCGCCACTTCAATCCAATAGAGTAACAGGTACTAGTCTACACCAAGATAATCTTACGTACAACTAAGTAACTTGGATTGACATATTTAGTCCACGTTATTGAGTTTGCGTTAAACGATTTAAGATCCGGAGGAAGGATTGTGAATATTGTATTGAAGGCCCTCAAACCCTAGCAGGGTTTGGCAAAACGACATGCAGGGTTTGGCAAAACCACAAAAAAACCACAAACCGACTTAGAATGCAGGCATTTCAGACTCGACCTTCATAAAATACAGAAAATACAAAGGAGAAATACAAAGGAGGATGCTTCAGAGCTTCACCTTCACATTCGCGCAACATATTTACTGATTTCAGAGCTTCACCTTCACATTCGCAAGTCGCAGGCTGAGTCCTGCATGAACTTCCATTCCCAGCCATGTGCAAAGGTGCAGGTACATCCATTTGCAGAATTCGAAGAGGTATCAACACCTATAAACACCTGCATACAGAGGCAACAACTAAGTATCAACACCTATGAACACCTACATACAGAGGCAACAAATACATAAAAATTTAAAAAAAAGCAAAGACTTTGGATAAAACAAGAAACCATTGCCCAGATTAGAAAATTTGCAAAAAACAAGAAACAATTGCCGCAACGATTAGAAAACTTTGGATAAAAATTTAATCGATTACACTTTGGATAAAACCAGAAACCATTGCGGAGATTACAAACATTGGATAAAAAGTTAACGATTGCAATAAGAGGTCCAATTTCTCCCATCAAGAACTTTAGCATAAAAATTTGAATGTTGAAAATAAATATTCCTAAATTTTGGATAAACAAAATGTGTGCGGGCAAAGTTTCGGTCAACGCAACAATTAATTGAAATTCAATGATCTATCGATCACTATAGTCCAGGCAGGGACTAATAACTTCATAAAGAAAATTTTATTAATACCACTTCTCTACAAAAAGGTATATATATCTATCTATATATACAGAGAGAATCAAGTTAGTTAATTCTTAAAATTTTAAATTTTGTAATAAAGTGCTTTAAATTCAATTAATATTTGTATTTATTAATTTTTGCACGAATTTTTATTTAATATATGTGTGTGGGTTACATATATATAATTAAATATTATAATGAGAAAGCCATGTAGGGGTTGTATGGATAGATTATAACAAGACGACATTTGTAGATTGCTAAACAACATTTGCTAAATACTAAAAATATTGAGTCGAAGCAATTAAAACCCCTCAATGAACTATAAAGCCCAACATATTAGGATAAGTATTATTGCGCATTGTTGCATACTAGAACTAATTTTCATTTAATTTAGGACAATGAGGTAATGATACCACCCTCCTTTACCTTAGTATGAGTAACACCTACTTGCATGTAATAATAACATAAAACCTATGCTTGCATGTGAGCTTGAATTCTCAAAGTTGTATTCACTAATATAAATTGCACCTCATATGCTCATAACCATATTTTGTGACCAAGAAAAAATTGCAATGGCAAAAACATATCGACGACGGGGTTGAACGAAAATGACATCACTGCCACCTCCACCACCAACACTGCCATCAACACCAACTGCTTCGGCGCCTGAACTAACCATTATAATGTGGTCATTAGAAGCAATCCTGGAAACGCTGAAATGGTCGCCAACAATTAGTACCAAGGAAGAGCGACCTCACCTTGAGGAGGGAAACTTATAGAGGTCAAAAGGGTTAGATTATAGAAACCTCATGAGGATATTTCTAGGGAGGTACAAAAGATTAAGCTTCCAGAATTTTGAGAACTAATGCAACACTTATAAGAGTGAAATTTCAAAGTGCGATAGTTGAGAAAGGAAAAATTATAATTGCAATAGTTGAGAAAGCTTATCTAGAAGATAACGCTCTTGAAATTGATAATAGAGAATGCTCCTTGTGCTCCAAAAGTGCATAGTGCTAAAAAACTAAAGATAAGTGTGAGGAATGAGCTCTAGGTTAGGCTCTTTATATGGGGGAATCATAATTAGGGTTTGAGAGTGCGCTTTTTCTTGTTGCAAAAATCAAGGGATAAGGATAAGATAATTTTCACTAGAAAAAGAAGTGGTGCTATTTAAAAAAAATGTTATAGTTATCATTGGAAAGTTCCCAATCATAGTCTCTAGAAGATGCGCTCACACTATCACTAGAAATTGTGATCTCACTGTTGGAAAGGAGTGCGTTTTGACTATCATCAAGGAATGCGCTATACTTGTTCCCACATATTGTGCATTGTCTATCCACAGGAAGTGCACTCCACTTTCATCATGAAGTGCACTCCACTATCTCCAAGAAGTGTGATAAGACTATAAAGAGAAGGGGTAGCTCTATTGAAATATTTCCCTCTGCACAGTTCCTTATAACTACAAAGAGAAGACTCCTATTCTAATCTTGGGTGAAAGCATCAACATGGGTCTACTCCCATTTTTATATAATCCTCTTTGGTCCACCAATGAAGAGGGAAAAAATATGATTCAACTAGCTTGGTAGAATAGAATTAATGGCTCCCCCATACATGTTTGGGAGACAAAGTTAAAGCTCATATACACAACCTTAAAATATTGGGAAAAATCGAGTTATAGAGAGGCAATTCAAGAGAAGATTGACCTTCGAAAAGAACTGGAAAATGTGGAGACAAGAATGGAAAATGAGGAAGAAATTGCAGAGTTGCAAGCCAAATAAAAAGGTATATATTGGAAATTAGAACAAAGAAATAGGAAATAAGAGGAGAGTTAGCATATCAAATCTTGAAGCCTATCGATACAAGCTGGTGATAAGAACAAAGCATTTTTCCACTACGAAACCAAATCCAGAAGGAATAAAAATCTAGTTGATTTTATAGTTGGAGAAGGAAATATCTTCATTGAGGGGAAAGAAGTGATCAAGATATAATCACATTAGTGCTTTAAAATACTTCTAACAACAGATTTAGAGCCTGCCAATTTTGAAGAAATACTTAGGACAATTCCAAAATTGGTATCAGAAGATACCAATGCAGCATTAACAAAGCTAGTGGATGAAGAAGAATTGTAAAGGGAAGTCTAGAGTCTACATCCAGACAAACCATCAGGGTCAGATGGATTTACTATATCTTTCTATCATTCTTATTGAGATCTCATCAAAAAATATATTCTTAAGATGATTCAATGATCTCATCAGAAGCGCAAAATATGAGGTAACAACAACTCAAATTTCCTTACTTTAATTCCCAAAGAAACTAGGTCAACCATTTTCGATCAATTTTGGCCCATCTCTTTATGCAATTCCTCATACAAAATTATATAAAGTTGACTCAAAATTATGCTCCCTTAGATGATATCTGAAAACCGGGGTGGATTCATCCAGAAAAGATAGATCGTGGACAACATTCTCTTATTACAAGAAGCTATACATTCTAGCCTAACCTTAGAAGAATAAGGTTTCATTCTTAATCTCGACATGGCGAATTCCTTCGATAGAGTAAGTCATTTCTTCCTTTAAGTTTTGTTAGAAAAAAATGGTTTTGTTAATGATTTCATTGATCTTATCAAATCATACATCCATAAGCCTTGGATAGCTCCCCTAGTAATTGGAAGGCGAGGACAATTCTTTTAGAGAACACAAGGAATAAGGCAAGGGTGTCCCCTCTCACCCTTCCTATATATCATTGTGGCAAAAACTCTTATCCAGAAGATTGAGCATGACAGGTAAAGAGGGTTTCATATTGAAATAAATTATAGCAGATAAGTTACAAGTATGACTCATTCCCAATTTGTTGATGACATTTTATTAATAGGAGGAGCTTATCCCATTGTGGCTAGAAGATTCAAGATCACCCTAGATTAGTTTTCGGAAGCATCAGGAGGAATAATCAACAGGATAAAGAGTAGTATATATGGCTGGAACACCTCTCCTAAAATCCTTAGGCGTATCTCACAAATATTTAGGGTCCCTTACAATTTGGAGTGGATACAATTCAAACATTTAGGAATGCCAATTTCAAAGCATAATGTGAAGGTTGAGGTCTAGTCGGAGACCATAAAAAAAAATGAATAAGAAACTTTAGCAATGGGGAACACAGTGGTTAAACTTGGCAGGGTGGGTCATTTTAATTAAATTTATATTATAATCCCTCCCTATATATTAGTACGCAATTCTGCAAGCACTTGCCAACATAAAAAAAATAAATAGATCTCATCCTAAGAATTTTTTTGTGGTAGGGAGGTAGGAAAAATACCAAAAATTCATCCTACTCAGATGGAAAAAGGTAGTTACCCATTATGAAAGAGGAGGGATACAAATAAAACAACTAGGTCTGATGAACTTAGTTATGGGAGCGAAAATTATGTGGAGACTAGTCACTAAAGAGCTGGCTTGGTGGAAGAAAATCATAGAAGGAAAATACATGAATACCTCTTGACAACATCTTCTCCAAATTTAGATACCAACCAAAACTTGTACACCAATTTATAATTTGTGTAAAAAAATCCTCCCTCTCATGCAAAACCACCAGAATTCCTAGGGGCAGAAAAGAGATAAATTTATGGGAAGAAATTATATTGAGTAAGCCAAAATTATCTTATATTCCAAAAATCTAGTAGCTCAAGAATTGGTGTGTAAGGAAAGGCATCTTGAAGTTGGCACAAATTTTAGTTTGGGACCAAAATGACTTTGGAAGGATTGGAAATCCCCAGCCATTCCACTAAAGTTCCTACACCAATGGACTCTTCTCATTAAGCTTCTAAAAGGTGCAAAACCTATTCAGCTCAAGCAATAGAAAAATTTCAAATGGAATTTGATTGGAAAGGATTACATAGTTAAAAGTGGCTACAACGATCTTCAAGGAGATCAAGAGTAGTGGACCATTTTGCCTAACTAGAAGGTTGTTTATAAAGCAGAAAGCTTGCCCAAGGTCAAGTTATTCATTTGGACCCTCCTTAGGGGGAAGATATTGACAACTGAAAATATCCAAAATCACAACATATAGGGTCCATCAAGATGCCCTTTATGCATGAACATTGAGGAAACAATCCAACATTTGTTACTTTCCTGCACTTTCTCTCAAATGTGTTGGAAGGCTTTGTTCCACCCTCTTCCTATTCAAACAAATTTTGATATGAATATCATTGAATTATTTGCACAATGGAACTCAAGCTATCCTTGCACTCTAAAAAAGAAAAACTTACTAAAGCGCTTATGACTAAGACTTCTAGAATTCCTTTGTTGGTAGCTCTGGTTATCTGGGAATACAATTATTTTCACTGTAAGAAACTAGAGCAAAGGAAGATACTAGCAAAAGTCTAGGGCCTCTCAACAATTTTTTTTATTATCAAAAGGTAATAAAAAGTTGGATTAACAGTGCTTGCAGGTGGAAGAAACGTTGTGGTTTAAATTCGTGGAAAATACTCCATTTATCACTCACAGTCCTCCTAGAAGTCAGCCCACTATTTGTAACTGGAAAATCAGAATGAAAGATAGGGACTTCAAGACCTGATTATAAAGAGAAAAATTGAGCCTGTCTTCTTTTTATGATGCTTCAAAAAATAATCCAGGGAAAGATGGAGTAGGGGGAGTAATAATTGATTCTGAAGGGAAAGAAAACCCTTATTATGAATGGGGAATTGGCTATGAATCAAACTGTTATCACTCCAGTAATTCTTTATTTGTGAGATTTTTGGTTTTTAGTTAAGAAAAATAGAGATAACCACAGACCAAATTTTAAACTCTAGGATCTAGCCTTCCTAGGGTTCAGAGAGGGCTGACTCTATAAAATTTAGCTTTGTTTTGATTATAAGGTATTAGGCTAGTTATGCTTGTGCAATTTGGTTTTGGTTTGATTGGTTTGGTGGGAAAAATCACTCAAAGAGATGGATAGTGAGAAATCTATTTGTCCATTGGGATAAGGAGTCAAAATTCAAGCAGACAGAACTAGGATCAAGGCCAAAAAGTCAAATGTTTTCAGGGCAAGATAGATAACCCTTGAAGATCTTGGAAAGTTGTTTTGTGAGGTGATATGATCGGGATAAAGAGCAATGAAGGGTTCTTTGATCCAGAAAAGGGAAGTAGTAGGTAGAGGTCGAACGAAAGAGGGAGCAATTAAGGGTTCCCTACTCTGGAAATCAGAAGAAAACATATAAATGACAAATAGTAAAGATAGGGTGCTTTTAAAAAATCCTGAAGTAATACTCTTGTTCATTCATTCAAATTTAGAACACATAATGGAATGCATGTAACAAAGAAAGGTAAACAATGACAAGAAGGAAATACTTCACTTTAATAGCTCATCACATGAATCCTGAAATATGATGTTAGTTGATCTGATCCAGTCTGCTACTCGAAAATTTGAACACGAAAGCCTTCAAGTCCACAAAAATGATTATAGAAATCTTCAACAATTTATTCCACAATGATACTTCTAAAGATGAAGTATTTATACATAATTATTTACAAAATATCCTAGAATGCTTAGAGGAATTATCTAAGGGAAAAAATATCTTTACAACAATAAGAGAGACAGTTGCTCAACAAATCAGCAAGTTGCCCTATATATTCAAATAAAATAGAAACTGATTGTGGATAAGATGCAGCTGGCTGCCTTGGTGTCTTCCTTGCTAGTTTTAGATATTTCAAGTTTGTTTTGAAATCTGATCTGCTTTATCTGATACTCTTTCACTGATTCTTTTTAATCTCTGATACTCTTTAACCTCTGTAAAATATCTTTATTGCCGTAATTAGAAATATGTTTTGACTGCAATTCAACAAATTGTTTTCTCTTTTGTCTTTCTGTCATTTTACTTTTCACAGTAAATTTGTTAGTGACTGCCAATCTTCTTCTTTTGGAATTTGTATCTTCTTCAATTTTTTGAAATTCTCATCTGCTTCTGTATACCTAGAAAAGATTGGTTTGACAACAAACATATGTTTTACCTCATGCTATAAATAAAATATATCTTCAAAACTTTTGAGCAAGACTTTCCCAGTGGGGATTCCTTGTCCATCTGTTTTGTTGACTTGTTCCTTAGCATACTCTTTAATATTTTTATTGTAGTCTTCTTGAGGCATCAATTTATCATTTATAACTAAAATTTTAGGCAGAGTTCTTTGCCTAAGATTTTCAAATTTAACCATGAATTTGGTCACTGTAATGTTCATGTTCTCACACTTTTCCTCAAGCTGCTTCATTAGGTTCTTCTTGGTGATAACTTTCCTTATTTCAAGGATAGTTTTAGTCCTATCAATAATTTCAATCTCTTCCAACTCTTGCCTGTTCTCGCTATTTAGAAACTTTATCAGTTCTAAAGCTTGCTCAGGTTTGTTGCATAGTTCTTCTTTGGTCTTCTTGATTTCTGCAAGTGTAGCTGTCAACAAATCTCTTTGTTCAAAGATTACTTGAATTGAAGGCCATACATCATTGATGGCTTCAATGATTTTGTTCTATAAATAATTCTTTACATAAGAAATCGGTTCTTTTAGAGTCAAATCCTTTTGAAGCTTCTTCAATTATTCATTTAGTCTGATAACCTTTTTCTCATGAGTTTTTGCATTAATTGAGCCAATTTCTTTTGATCTTCAAGATTTTCAACCATCTGTTTCAACCTGTTAATTTCACTTGTCTTAAAAGACATTTCTTCCATGGCTTTTACCAGTTTGCTGGCCTCATCTGTAGGGTGAGTTGCTGTTGTAGATGACTCTATAGCAGATGTTGTGGATGATGTCACTGACACTACAGTAGCCAGTGGAAATTTGGGTGCCAATTCTTTTGCTAGAGTTGATGGCACAACTGTAGTAACCATAGGGATGACTGTAGATGCTTCCTGTGTTTTTGGTGTTTCTTTTTCCTAGACAAGTTTGTCCATTTGAATCTCCATTTATTTTATCTGTGCTGTCAATTGAAAAATTAAATTCATCATGTCATCCTTCTCTTTTTGTCCTTCTATTATTTCCTTGGCTTGAGGATGTTCACTTGATGGTAATTTGAGTTGTTTCCTCAATGCTGCAATGTCCTCATTTTTCTTTTATACTAATTTCTCTGCTGCTTTGATATTTGCAGGGTCATATCCAACCTGCAAGACCAATTCTTCCAAAGATTTTATCCTGAGATCTTTAGCATATGAGGATGCCTTGTCCAATTTCATCTGATCTTTCATGTTTGTGATAGTGTTCTAAAGTTTCTGAACGCTCATGGCTTTACTTGTAATAGTAGAGTACAAAATCTCTGAAGTTTGTCTATGGAATTCAATCTGATCAAGAGCATGAAATTTTTCTGTTTGGACTTCTAAATCAATCTTCTTATAATCTGCCACTATCTTTGGAGATTTCACTGTAGGCTACAATACTGACATGATTAGTTTTTTGTTTGAATAATAAAAGACAGACAAAAGTCTATTTTGAACACTTGGTGTTTGTTTCAGATATTGAGAGTAGATATTGTTTTTGATCTCTTCATTCTTTAACTTGATCTGTTTGTAATTTTCTTTGATATCTAGATCTTTCTCCTCAGCTATTTGTGAGGATGAAGCTTCCATGTTCCATTGTTTTTCTATCAACTGTGCATTTCCATTATCAACTTATTCTTCATTCTGATTCTCAGTAACTGGCCCATTGATGATGGCAGTGGCAACATCTGTGTTGGTATCTGGGAGATCTGTTTCTTCAACATCAATGGTTACCTTCTCATTACCCACTAGATTTAACTTAGGTCTTTTGTTGTATCTTATCTTGAATTTAGTTTCAGTGGTAGTTTCAGCAACATAGATACCTTCTTCTCTTACTCTCTTAGTGGCTTTCTCTATTTGATCAACTGTCTCTAAAGTGTGACTAGTATCACTTTTCTTCACGACATCTATTAAATTATTCTTTGTCCACTCAGTTTGATTGGCATATTTTTCTACCTCTGGTTTTGTCTCATGAATGAAGGGTGTTAACTGACATTTAACCCTCATTTTACTTAATATCCCTTATGGATCATAATTCCAAGGAAAGCTCTCTTCAAATCTGTATTCCAGTAGCTGTTTAGCTACTTCTTCCTCGCATCCCTATGATTGCAAATGAATGGTCCTACTTGATTCTTCAATTTGAATTGTGTTTTCTTCTTTTCTGCTAAGAAATTGATAGAATCAGAGTTTAATATTTGCCTGATATACTCCAAAGCAAAAATGATCATTGATACATGTTTGGGTAGCTTATAGGGCAACAAGTTGGATCCAAACACTTTAACCTCAGTATGTTTTTCATACAATTACCAATCACCAGTCTTGGTCTGCTCTAACCACTATAAAATATTTTTCATCTCATCACTTATCCTTGGCTGCTCAGTATTTGTCAATATTTGGATCAATGGATGGATGAATGAATCTGAAAAATCTGCATATGTGAACTTTGTAGAATCTTTCCTGATCAAAGAGGTCTAGAAAATGACTGAAAGAGGATTTCCCTTTATGTCAAGCTTTTGAAGAGCTAATGGGAAATTATCTGCTTGAAAGTATAAGAACATGTGGAAGAGGAAGGATGTGTATCTGAACACTCCTTCAGTTGGTAACTTAACTAATTGGTCATGGATATTGTCTGCAATATATCTAGCATAATAAAAAATAACAGATGGAGGTTGTCCTGGTGTAAATGTAGATAAGAAACCTAAAATGGATTCATCTATATGTTCATCAGTAAAATACCCTAGGATGAATGAAAGCATTGAAATGATATTCCTTTAACCTTCTGGGAATTTTGAAGATGAATATGGGGGATTGATTTGAGGAATTTCTACATGTAAGGGCATGAATATTTGGAATATTTGGAATCTCTTAGGGAAATCAAGGCCAATGTACAACTTGGTAAGGGCTTCAATGGATAGAGGAACTGTTTGAGGATCAGGCTTAAGCTGTAACATTTGATTAATGGATTCAACAGTAATGGTGAAAAGTACTTCTTTATTGGCATTGAATATTGCTCTTTGCTCAGGCATATAGTGATGATGGCATAGCCTAATGACCTCTGAGCATGAGTGGGTAACTGGAACCACATATTTCGGTAAATGTGATTCCAAAATTTTGACTTCTTCGACATTATTTAAAGACTTCTCAAAGCTTGAGTTATGAAGTTCCAATAAATTGAATTCTACAATAGGGTTTGCTATCTTATAATAAAAATCTGCTAATGGAGTGTGCTCAATGTCCACAACAGGAGGTTTTAGAGGGTTAATCATGATAGCAGTTTTGGAAGATGAAACTGGAGTAGCTTTAAGCATTCTGAGACTCTCTAGACTACAAAACTCTCTTTTTGAGGCTTTTCTGGCTACTTCTGCAAGATTAGACAGTTTGCAGAAGTAATTTTTCACTGATAGGTATTTCTTGGATAAAAATAGACAAAATATGGTCTTTATTTGGGCTTTTCCTTCCAAATTTGGACTCTTTAACTTGATTCACAGACTTTTACTGGTTACAAACAAGAAACAAGGGTTTCCTAAATTTTTTCAATGAGTACTTGGGTTAAAAAGTCTTTTAAGGTCAGACACAAAAGTTTAACATACTTTCAAAGGATTTCTGGGCTAAATTTGGAGTTTTTAAAACAATGCGCAACATAAACAGGGTTTTTCAGAAATTTTGACAGGGTTTGGCCTGTTTTTTTGAATATTTTGATAGGTTTCTTTGGGTAAATTTGAACTATGAATGTAATTTTTCTTTTAACAAGTCTTTTTAGATTGAAACAGGCTTAATTTTCTTGAAGAATACCTATCATATGCAGGTATTGGGCTTGAAGACGTATCTGAAGGTTTTGAACAGTTTCTATGATATCCTTTCAATCTTTGGAGCAATGCAAAGCTCCTCAGCAATTTGCAAGGGATTCAGGCTAAAATTTGTAGTCTTTTGGCATGAAAATGGCGAAAAATGGTTGCTTCACAGTCGGGACAGTTTATACAGTGGCTACGCGCAGAAAAGCTAAGAAATCAGCGTATTTCCAATGTTATTAAGAAAACTAGGTTAATCGGCGTGTGCAATTAATGGCGGTCAAGTCATAATGGTGGTTTTCGGGCTCAAAGGGTAGGAAACCACGAGCAGTTATCGCGTGCCATTTAGGTGGTAAGCTGTTTTGGAGGAAACCAATGGGATCCAGTGAGAATTGACCACATGGAGGAGGGATAAAATTACAATACCACCCATTTCACGTAGAAATGAAATGGTGTGATCGCGCAAGTTTATTTGCGATTAGAAGTTTCCACAGTTGGATCGTGGGGTTCGATTGCAAACGGCCCAGATCTCTTGTGAAAGTTGCATCGAGATTGGTAGTGGGGCTGGGGTGTGTTAACGCGAAGGGGGATGAGTTTAAATTTTATAAATATATATATTTATTAAAGTTTAAAACCTTAGGTTTATATGATAGGTGGGAGGTAAGGTTTATATGTTAAAATCAAAACATTTCACAATGTTTTAATCAATACATATGAGCGGGTTTATTATATAGTTTTTAAACGTTTGACAGTTGTTTAAAACCATAGGGGTGGGGTATTTTGTTTTATCGATAGGTTTAAACCAATGGAATAAGGGTGAGATTTATATTTCGCACATGGGATATTTAAACATTGGCTTAAACATAAAATAAAGGGTCTTGTGGGCTATTTTAAATATAAGGGTTTAATATATACGGGAAGGAGTAGTTTAGGGAGTTAATAAATAAATTATAAGTTAATATGAAAAAGGGATAATATATAAAATGCATGTTTTTAACACTAAGTAAAGTGTAAATTAAAGCATAGCTTGTCTTTGTAGTATTTTTTACTCTTTAACTTAGGATAGAGACATTTTATGGGTTTTTGAATGATTTTTTTGAAAGGGAATGAAATTAGTTATTTAGGGTTTCATCTTTACTAAGTAAAATGGGTTTTCACGTAGGAAAAAAGGGATTATGATTATGAATGAAGGGTAAATGCTGATGAATATGGGTTTTGTGTAGGAATTTAATATTTTTAACCATTTAGTCATAGAGCCTTGGGTCCAGTCCCAACATAAGTCAGAGAAATGCTCTAAGCCTTTTTAATAGAAAGATTAGAATATTGAATAATTATAGGGGAGGGGAAATTAGTGATTTTTTCCCGATGATGCTTTATTACATGTTTGCACAATTGTTTTCTACCTACCCATATTTATTTCTAACATTTTTTACTTCATTTTCATGGGTGCATTTAAGCTTGCAATCCTAAATCCATTTTCTTTCAAAGCATAAATCTATCTAAGTCTAACCTTATTTCATTCGAGGGCTCAGGTTAAACTGTTGAGCTCCTCATTAATTCTCTATCTTATCTACTGATTTATATAGTTTAAATTGTTTGACATATCTTTATTCTCTATCTAAAACATGAAATTCAAAGCATGAAAAGTTAAGATTAAACTATTTAACTGATCATGGATTATGGCATTTATTGACAATCTGCACATAATCATTATTCTTACAGTAAAGGTAAATAATAGTGGCATTTTGACTTGCTCACTTTAAGGTCTTATTTTTGTCTCTTTTTCTTTTGGGGTCTATTTTTTCTAAGTCCTTTGATAATTATTTTAGGAATTTACCCTCTTTTCATTTTTTATTATTTTTCATTTTTTCAAATATGGGAAAACAACTTGCAGAAAGCAAGATATGTACATATTTACAAGAATATCATAGTCAATTCAAAAATTATGAACCCTATTATTATATGACCCTAACAGTGGCTCCACTTGGGGATGGCATTTCCTGGTGAAATGTCAAGAACTTTAAGACTAGTAGCCTTTGGAATTTGACTATGATGACCCTGTAAGTATCTTCTGATATCTACAAATTTTTATAATTATGATATTTTACCTCTTCAAAGCTTAGGGCCTTCTCTTCGGGCTTCAACTTTGTTAGGAAAACATCCAGTCCAATCTAAAATCTTCAATGTATATGTACAATGATCAAAGTAAATGAAACTAACTATTTTTTATCTCAGGGGAGTAGTAGTGCTTCAACATTCTGCCATTTACTGCTCGTTCTGACATCTCTGACCCATCTATTTCTTTTAAAAAGAAAGCATTGTTACCTCTGTAACCATAAATGACATAAGGTCCTTTCCATAGAAAATCAACTTTTCCATGTTTACTTTTGTCTTCCCTTCTTGAATCCCATTTTAACACTTTATCTCCAATGTAGAAATCATCTTCTTTACTCTTTTTATCAAAAAATTTCTTAATCTTATCCTGGATGACTTGAGACTTTATATAAACTTCTTCCCTTGTTTGTTGCAAGTGAATAATTTGATTGATCCTTATTTGAATGTCATTTGTTTCAACTTGTAACTCTTGGATAATTTTCATCACTGGTACTCCTAAGGAAGATGAAAAAATAACATCCATTCCATAAAGAAGCTGGTAAGGGGAGGTACCAATGGATTTTTTGGTAGTAAGTCTAACTGCCCATAAGGCATTGACTAACTTCTTATTCCAAGTCTTTTTATTATCTTCAAGTAACTTTTTGATGATGTTTACAAGGTTCTTATTTGAAGATTCAGCTAGACCATTACCTTGAGGGTAATATGCAGTAGAGTGGCCTAGGGTAATATGGTATTTATGGAAAAAATCAATCATTTTTTTGGATTTGAAAGCTACTGCATTATCAATAATTATCTTTTGGGGGCATCCAAATCTTGAAAGAATGTTACTTTCTAGGAAGGAGATAATGACAGTATATGTGGCTTGCCTAGAGGGTATGGCTTCAATCCACTTGGTAAAATAGTCAGTGGCTGTCAGAATCCACTTATGTTGGGCTGATGATGGGGGGTGAATTTCTCCAATGAATTCAAGACCCCATTGTTGAAATGAAATTTCTGTAGAGATGGGTTTTAAGGGCAGAGGTAACAGCTTTTTCTTACCCTAAAAAATTTGGCACTTGTGACAAGAGGTCACATATCTTTTTACGTCGGCAAACAAAGTAGGATAGTAAAAACCAACTCTTAGAATCTTGTCTGTAGTAGTCTTCCAGTAAAGATGTCCTCCATAATCACCTGCATGAAATTCTTCTAATATTTTGTCAACTTCTTCTTTTAACAAACAATTTAATAAAATCCCACTATGATCTCTCCAAAAAAGTACATTGTCTAAAATACAAAATCTTACTGCTTTAAGCTTTAAGAATCTAGCTTTGGTTCTTGACAGTTCAGGAGGAGCTTGTAAGTTTAGTAATAAAATTATGATATTTGCATACCATGGTGAGTCTAAAAATACTGCAGTGATCTTTGGAGTCGCCATCTCTTCCTGATCATCAACTTGGGCAATAAAATTTATGTCTAGGGCATTACAATTTGATTCAGCCATTAGTCTAGCTAAACCTTGACCTTTTATTAACTTGGTGGGTTTTATTTCTATGTCATATTCTAAGATAGTGGCAATCCACTGACCTCTTCTTCCATCAGGACCATCTTGAGTAAGAATGTCTTTTACTGCATCATTTGGGATAGAGGTAATGATGTGAGAATAGAGAATGTAAAATTTGAAGTCTTTAATGGCCTTTACTAAAGCTACGGCTCGTTTCTCCATGATATTATATTTCAAAGATGCATCTCTAAGTGTTCTGCTAAAGAAAGTTATGGGCTGTTCATAACCCTGGTCATTTTTCTGCAGTAAAACTGCAGCAATGGTGTGTTATGAAGCAAATGAAAAAATGATGAAATCCTTTTTGAAATCAGGACTTATAAGGACTGGAATTTTGGTTAAGGCCTGTTTGATGGATTCAAATGAATGTTTGGCCTCAATAGTCCATTTAAGAACTGAATCCTTTTTGAGAATGTTATTTAGTTCTCTAATTATCTCAGCTAAGTTGGATATAAATCTTCTTAAAAAGTTAATCTTACCTAAAAAGGCTTGTAACTCTTTTATGTTTCTTGGTAGAATAATGTTAAGAATTGCTTCTATCCTAGCAGGATCTATTCTGATTCCTTCCTTAGATATTATGTGTCCTAGTAACTTGCCTTCTTCTAATCCAAATAAGGTTTTCTTAGGATTTAATGAGATGCCAAAATTTCTGCATTTTATAAAAACTTGTTTGAGATGATCCAAGTGTTCATAATCAGTTTTAGAAAATACAGTTATGTCATCTAAGTAAATTACTAAGAATTCACGAATTTCCTTTGCAAAGGCTATATCCATAGCTCTTTGAAAGGTTGCCCCTGCATTCATTAAATTAAAAGGCATTTTTAGATACACAAAAGTGCCCAAAGGAGTAGTAAAAGTTGTTTTGGGCTGATCCTCTGGTTGGATTAAGATCTGGTTGTATCCTGAAAAACCATCTAACAGTGAAATCCTAGAAGAACCAACTACTCTTTGTAAGATGTGATCCATTTTTGGTAAAGGGTAATTATCTTTTAAGGATACTTTGTTTAGATTCCTAAAGTCGACACATAATCTAATCTCTCTTGTTTTATTTCTTGTTGGAACTAGGTTAGAAACCCTATCAGAATACCTGATTGGTGCAATGATCTGTGCATCATACATTCTTTTCACTTCCTTTTCTATCAAAGGCATCAACACAGGGTTGATCCTTCTTAACTTTTGTTTGAAGGGCTTTTGATCTTCTTTTACAAGGATTTGGTGTTGAATTATGCTGGTGTCATAGGATTTAAGGTCCTCATAACTCCAAGAAAAAAAATCTTGGAACTCCTTGAAAAGAGAAATATATTTTTCCTTTTCCTGTTGAGGTAAAGCTTTTGAAATTTCAATCATTTTGGGCTTTAACTCTATACCAATATTGCATTCCTCAATATCAGATCTAAATGGCTCCATTTTTGGTTTTCTAGCAACATCATTTGAGTCAAATAGATCTTCTAAAGGAGTTAAACCTTTTGGTAAGAAATTGTCTTTGAGGTTTAATATTTCAGATTCTTCATCAATTATCTCATCAATTTCTACTATTTTTCTATATTTAATTGACTAAATCTAGTGGGTTTAACAAACTTTACTTTATTTACATCTACATTATTCACATCAATTTCAACATATAAATCTTGATCTATGGTACAATCAGTGTCTATTTTACAGTTATGAAATTTACCTTCATTATTCAGAAAATGATAAATTTGTTGGTCCTTTGAGAAAATTTGCTAATATTTGAGGTTGTCTGGAATTATTGGTCCGTGTTTTACTTCTGCAGTATACATATGATTAGGCTGTGTTGGGTTATGAATACGACCACTTTTTAACACTTATTTCATCCATTTTTACTTTTCTTTATCATGTCATTTATTATAATTTATCATATAAATCCATTTTATAATGATTTATGTTCTTATGGATGAATATTATTTTTTCTCCTTTATTTTTAATAAACTGATGATTATTATGCATAATTTTATCAATGATGGTTTATTAATATAGTTTGTAATATCACTCACCATTTTAGCCTCTAAGATATTTTCCAGATTGAAGATTTGATCTCCAAATCATCATCAAATATTCCAACTCAGAAATTCGCAGGAATAAGAAGTGACAGTTTTGCGGTTGAGATTCTGGGCAAATGAAGAAGAATCTGGAAAATCCGAAACATGGGTTTTGTCCAAAACAGACCAAATTAATTTTATCATAGAACGGTTTGCCCAAATTTGGCCTGTATTGAGAGAAACGCATGGTTATTTAAGAATTATTTTCTCAGATTTGTTGTTGCGGCCGTCCTCCAAATCTCAGCTGCAAAGCCAAATTCACCTTGCTCTTGTTGAAATATTGTTGGAAATGTATTTTCTGGTTGATCAAGTTGTTGGGAAAAATCCAATATTGTTATGAGAGATCATATTTGCTATTTAATTTCTCTTCTTTCTGATTATAAAAGGAGAGCATGTATTGTGTATTGAAAAACAATGGATGATTATTGAATTCCTTTTGTAACACTGTAATTCCTTGACTCTTATGATCAAAGAGCAACTGATGTAAAAGCTAGTCATGTTTGATTAATACAAAGAGGCGTTCTCGTTACATTTCTCAAGCTTTGCAGTAGCCCAGTGGCGTTTCACCGGTGGTTGAGGGCTCGACCCTGGTGGATCGATCCGCTGTTTGTATTTCTATTCTTTTATTTTTGTTGTGTGATAATTGCATTTATATTTATTACGATTACAGAGTTATTTGATTTCTATTGGATTGAATTCAAATTTGATGTATACGTTAATGAATTGCACTGCTATTCTATCTTAGCAAGGATCGTATTTACTATCTTATTCATCTTGTTATCTTTTATAAAGCGTTGCTATTCCATTGATTTATGATTCATTCCAATGAACTGTTTCATAGTCTTGGCTGTCGACAGGATTGGAGTATTGAGATTAGTTGCCTGATCGCGTTAGAATTAGAATTGTTATTCATATTGTTGTTCCATTTATGTTTATTGTTTATTTCTGATTCGTAGCTTTAGATTAGCAAATAGATGAGTTACAATTGGTATGCATAGGAATTACAAGCTGTTGTTCCTTTCCAGATTTTGTTCCTTTCAGTTATTTTCATCAGTAGGAAGATTGAGTTTGTTTTCATTTCGATTGCTTTAAGATCACCAACTGTAGAGGACACTAGTTATTGCTTCCAAGTTCCCAGATTGGTTATCTTGCATCTATTTCTAAGGGAAGGAGTTATTGCTACTGTATCCCTGATCGATGTTTTTCAGATTGGTTTAATTAAGGTTTCAGAGCATTTCCATTTATGTTACTGTAATTAGATTTCTTTACAAGCATCTTTTTACTTTTGTATTTAGAATACTGTACTACATCTCACACAACATTGCTCTTGGATGAATTGCTGCCTCAGACAGATTACACTCTTGAAATAAAAAGTCGCTCCCGAATTGATAATTAATGTGAGATAAATAGGTGTTAAAAAGACACCTTTTATACCTCAACATGCTGAAAAGGTAAATTACAAGTACTAGCAAAGGTTGCTAAAGAATGTGCTTGTAAGTTTTGCCTTCTTGGAATTGTAGAGAAATTACATTTCAGTAAATCATTAATCAAATCTAGTACAATCTCTCTATATCGGCCAAGTCTAGGATTGTAAACAAAATAATCACCTTTAATCTGTTTTACAATCAACTATGAATCTCCCATTATTTATATTCTTTTACCTCCTAAGTTTCTGATAATCTGGATTCCTAGAATGAGGGCTTCATATTCAGCCATATTGTTGGTACAGTTGAAATTCAATCTAAAAGCATGGCCTTCTGCATGATTTTTCTCTATATTAGTTATCCATAGTTCTGCTCCTGCTCCTAACTTATTTACTGAACCATCAAAATCCAAATGCCATGAAGATTCATGAAAGATGTTGTCATTGTCTTGTGTTTTCTTTTCTTCTCTTAGTTCAGTCTTGATTTCATTGTCAATTTCAACATTACATAGGATAAAAGAATCTAGGTCAGTAGGTGTGGTATAAATTGGATAATTTATTGACCTTTCAACACTACTTACCATATATTTCATTAATGTTTCCCTATATAACTTCTTAGGTTGACCGAAAACTGATATAGCAGCATAAGACATGTCCAATTGTAGAGATCCTTGTAACTTTGATCCCCATGAGCGAGATAATAACATTCCATATTTAGGTGAGATATCAGCTACTACAATGTCCATTAGTATACTCTTACCAGGATATTGAACTAAAGTTACATAGATCTTTGATTAAACCTAGGCATTTTACTTTACTTGAGTCAAATGAAAATAAATCCTTATAAGGCCTTGTGATGTCTAAGTTTAGGTTTACCATTATATCTTTGGGCATTAGAGTATGTGAACCTCCTGAATCTAGCATTGCATTGTGTAAGGTCTGTGGAGGCGGCGTAGTGGTAAGGTCGCTCTCGTAAAGACGGACAGGTCCTGTGCTCAATCCTGAGCGAGGGCGTGGCTCGCCGCGAGAGATTAACTGTTCCGGGCCAAGCCCACGACCTTTCAAGGTCTGTGGAGGCGGCGTAGTGGTAAGGTCGCTCTCGTAAAGACGGACAGGTCCTGTGCTCAATCCTGAGCGAGGGCGTGGCTCACCGCGAGAGATTAACCGTTTCGGGCCAAGCCCACGACCTTTAGTCCGTGAAGCGGAGGTCTGACGGTGGAGGGAGAAGGTTTTCATCACATCCACCAAGGTTCAAATCTCCGTGGAGACATACGCCTGTTGTGTCTTGGCTAGAAGAGTAGGCGACCCCATAGTGGACGTCTTGGCTCTTGTTGAGGCATAAGTTAATTGCTATTGTGTGCGGCTTGCAGGCTGTTGCACCTAGCCTAGGTTTATAGTGGCAGCCAGTTGGATTTGAACCCGGGCCTTGCTCAGGCAACTCTCACCAGTTACCGATTGTCCTAGATCTAAAAAAAAAGAAAAAAAGATTTGATCATGAATAGTTAAACTAATGTAAAATGGAGGAACTGCTCCATCTAAATGCTTTCCATTCACATCTGGGCCAAAAATCAACTCTGGCTGATTATCATTCAGATTTATGGAATATTCTCCATCATTTATGTTTAATGTTTCAGTTATGGTTGATTTATACAAGTCATGTTTTACCAATTCTGTTAGAGGAATTGGTATTTTTAGCTTAGCAATTTCAGATTGTATGTTGAATGAAGGTTGTGATTTACTTATTTGAATCAATTCTTCTTTAATAAATGTAGCTTGGGTCGGTTTATCTTGTTTTTCTATAGTTATGTTTTCACTTTGACTTTCAGTTTCTTGTGTCTTACTGCTCTTTGTTTTATTTTCAAGCATGGTTTGTGAAGCAATAGATGCTTTTTCAGATTTTGAGTTGTCAAAAGCTATCTTTGTAGTGGCAGCTTTTGGATCTGCTGATTTAGGATCAACATTGGGTATTTCAGTATCTAAGGTTGTTGTTTTATCAGAATTAGGTGCTCTAGGAGCAGCAGATTTTTGTGAATCTTTTGCAGCTTGAACAACTTCATCAGTTATGTCCACAATCTTAGGGCTTGGTGAAATCTTAGGGCTGGAAACATTTTGGGAAGAGTTTGAGTTTTTCTTATTTTCCCTAAGGAGAATTTGTAGAACTTTTGTTTTGGGAGATTCTACTGTTTTCTTATTTGGTGTTTGAGATGTTTTCTTAGTAGAAGACTCATTGTTTTTCTTACTTCTTAGGTTATACTGACTGTGTATTTCGTTAATGGAAAAATCATAACCTTGTTTGTAATCAAAGGATTCCCCTGAATCTAATTGGAGTTGTTGAAGTTCAAATAACTCTTGATCTTCCTGTGTGAGAAAGATAGTTTTATTATCATCTATTCCCATTAAATTTATTGTATACTCATCATCATCATTTTTTTGAGAACTCTCAGCATAATTCTCTTGAAAGGGAGGTCTTATTGTTTGGTCTACAACTAAGTCTTTTGCTTTTCCTGAATTTGTGTTTTTTCTAAAATTGGGATTTCTGATTTGTTGTTGATTATCCCATTGAGGTCTTCTTTCTATGTTATCTAACCTATCCATCATCCTCTCTAAAGTTTTAGCTAACATATATATTTTTGTGTCTGAACTAGAGGCTTCCTCTTTCATGGCCACTCTCCTCTCATTTCTTAATCTTGATTTTTTAGCTAGAATGTTTACTTCTACACCTATTGCATCTGTTTGCATTCTTTCCAAAGTTTCTGCATTTCTTTCTCTTAACTGATATGCCATGTCAGTGTCAAATCCATCTAGGAATTTGAGTAAGACAGAGTCAGGAGTGGGTTTTAGATTTGCAGGAATTGAATTGTAAACACTGCTATATCTAGTGCAGTAGTCTTGTACAGATTCATTTGGAGCTCTTTTCATTGCATCAAATTCAGACAATATTTGTAGGGGGTTTTTCTTCTTTTCCCATTTATTTATTTTCTTCTTTTCCCATTTATTTAAAAATAATCTATGGAAAAAAAAAGAGCCGACCTTTCATGAAACTCCTCATCTTTTACTATTTATACCTCTATCCCTTTGCCCTATTTGCTCTTCTTTTCAAAGAACTTTGGATGTCTACCCCTGATGATGGACTCACTTAGACAGTCTGAAACGTTGGGTGATTACAAAAATCAGTAACAGGTTATTCCTCTCTTCTATAACCAACTAAATCAACTATAATACCTACATTAAGACTGTTGAACCATTTTTTTACTTCTCCTGTTAATTTTTGTGCAAACAACCTCATTTGTACATCTAATTCATCTATCTCATGGAGTTCAAAGTAATCTGTCATTTTGTTTATGTGCTGCTGTGCAGTATACTGTGTAGTAGCATCAAACTGTGGTATCTTACTTTGGTAATATTGGGGCATGTCATGACGTTGTCCTGGAAAGACAAGGGGAGCATATCTAGCAACCATAACTTGAATTATAGCTTGGCTAGGAGGTAAAGTAGAGGTGCTTGGAGCTGAACTGGAAGTAGTGGCTGATGAAACTGGATTACAGGGTGCTAAACTAGGAAAAGAAGTTGAAGAACTAAAGGCTGAAGTTGAGGTACTTGGAAGTGAAACTAGAATATATATGGAACTACTAGAAAATGAGAATGATGTGCTTGAAAAAGTAGTGGTGAAGCTAGTGGATGAAGTGGGTGTAGGAGATGAAGGAAATAAATTTCTAGGCTGTAATGGTAATCTAGGACTAAATGGATCTGTGGATTGAATGGTGGTAGAAACTATAGATGATGTGATGGTTTCTAAATGAGGAATGGAAGGTTTAGATGTATAAGCTAATAGTTGAGCTAATTCTATGGCTTCATCAATTTCTTTAAGAATAGTGGCATTAATCTCTTCAAGTCTGTCCTGATTTTTAACTTTCTTTAATTCAGAATCTGCTGTAGTATTTTTCTGTTTTGCTTCCAAAAAAGAAATAAAAACAGGGTCTAAAACAACAATACTTAAATTACTTTCAGATTTAGTGCAAATTCTAAATCAAACTCTATATCCTGTAAACTTACTAATTCTTGGGGTAATGAATTGACTCTTATTAATGAAACTTTAGCATCTAAATCTTCTCTCTGTTTTTTCTTTTTTCCCAATTTTGTCTAGGTTGTCCACTATAACAGTAGGTTTAGGATCCAGATTAGACCTGGTATAATAAACTTTCCTAGAAGCTGGAATTACAATTTTTTATACTCACAACTAGTTAAACAATCTTAAGGAAAAAAGACGATAAAAATGATTTCCTTTAAGGTTTATTTAACAACTAAGGATTGGTTAGATCCCCACTATGATCGCCAGTATGTTATAACTCCAGTAATTCTTTAGTTGTGAGATTTTTTTTTTTTAGTTAAGAAAACTAGAGGTAACCACATACCAACTTTTAAAATCTAGGATCTAGCTTTCCCAGGATTCAGAGAGGGCTCTCTCTATAAAATTTAGCTTTGTTTTGATTATAAGGTATTAGGCCAGTTATGATTGTGCAATTTGGTTTTGGTTTGATTTGTTTGGTGGGAAAAATCAATTAAAGAGATGGATAGTGGGAAATCTATTTGTCCATTGGGCTAAGGAGTCAAAAGTCAAGCAGATAGAACTAGGATCAAGGCCAAAAAATCAAATGTTTTTAGGGCAAGATAGATAACCCTTGAAGATCTTGGAAAGTTTTTTTGTGAGGTGATATGATCGGGATAAAGAGAAATGAAGGGTTCTTTGATCCGGAAAAGGGAATTAGTAGGCATAGGTCAAACGAAAGAGGGAGAAATTAAGGGTTCCCTACTCTGGAAATCAGAAGAAAACATATAAATGACAAAAAATAAAGACATGGTGCTTTTAACAAATCCTGAAGTAATACTCTTGTTCATTCATTCAAATTTAGAACACATAATGGAATGCATGTAACAAAGAAAGGTAAACAATGACAAGAAGGAAATACTTCACTTCAATAGCTCATCACATGAATCCTGAAATATGATGCTAGTTGATCTGATCCAGTTTGCTACTCGAAAATTTGAACACAAAAGCCTTCAAGTCCACAAAAATGACTATAGAAATTTTCAACAATTTATTCCACAATAATACTTCTATAGATGAAGTATTTATACATAATTGTTCACAAAATATCCTAGAATACTTATAGGAATTATCTAAGGGAAAAAATATCTTTACAACAATAACAGAGACATCTGCTCAACAAATCAGCAAACTGTCCTATATATTCAAATAAAATAGAAACTGATTGTGGATAAGATACAACTGGCTGCCTTGGTGTCTTCCTTGCTGGCTTTAGATATTTCAAGTTTGTTTTGAAATCTAATCTGCTTTATCTGATACTCTTTCACTGATTCTCTTTAATCTCTAATACTCTTTAACCTTTGTAAAATATATTTACTATTGTAATTAAAAAATCTATTTTGACTGCAATTCAACAAACTATTTTCTTTTTTTCCTTTCTGCCTTTTTACTTCTCACAGTAAATTTGATAGTGACTTCCAATCTTCTTCTTTTGAAATTTGTATCTTATTCAATTTTCTGAAATTCTCATCTACTTCTGTATACCTAGAAAAGGTTGGTTTGACAACAAACAAATGTTTTATCTCATGCTATAAATAAAACAGATCTTCAAAACTTCTGAGCAAGACTTTTCCAGTGGGGATTCCTTGTCTATCTGTCTTGTTGACTTTTCCCTTAGCATACTCTTTAATCTTTTTATTGTAGTCTTCTTAAGGCATCAATTTATCATTGATAACTAAAATGTTAGGCAAAGTTCTTTGCCTAAGATTTTCAAATTTAACCATGAATTTGGTCACTGTAATGTTCATGTTCTCACACTTTTCCTCAAGCTTCTTCATTAGGTTCTTCTTGGTGATAAATTTTCTTATTTAAAGGATAGTTTCAGTCCTATCAGTAATTTCAATCTCTTCCAACTCTTGCCTGTTCTTGCTATTTAAAAACTTTATCAGTTCTAAAGCTTGCTCAGGTTTGTTACATAGTTCTTCTTTGGTCTTCTTGATTTCTGCTAGTGCGGTTGTCAACAAATCTCTTTATTCAAAGATTACTTGAATTGAAGGCCATACATCATTGATGGCTTCAATGATTTTGTTCCATAAATAATTATTTACATAAGAAATTGGTTCTTTTAGAGTCAAATCCTTTTGAAGCTTCTTCAATTATTCATTTAGCTTGATAGCCTTTTTCTCATGAGCTTTTGCATTAATTTGAGCCAATTTATTTTGATCTTCAATATTGTCAACAATCTGTTTCAACCTGTTAATTTCACTTGTCTTAAGAGACATTTATTCCATGGCTTTTACCAGTTTGTTGGCCTCATCTGTAGGGTGAGCTGCTGTTGTAGATGACTCTGTAGCAAATGTTGTGGATGATGTCACTGGAACTACAGTAGCTAGTGGAACTTTGGGTGCCAATTCTTCTGCTAGAGTTGATGGAACAAGTGTAGTAACCATAGGGATGACTGTATATGCTTCCTGTGTTTTTGGTGTTTCTTTTTCTTAGACAAGTTTTTCCATCTAGATCTCCATTTCTTTTATCTGTGCTGTCAATTGAAAAATTAAATTCATCATGTCATCCTTCTCTTTCTGTCCTTCAATTATTTCCTTGGCTTGAGGATGTTCACTTGCTGGTAATTTGAGTTGTTTCCTCAATGCTGAAATGTCCTCATTTTTCTTTTTTACTAATTGCTCTGCTGCTTTGATATTTGTAGGGTCATATCCAACCTGCAAGACCAATTCTTCCAAAGATTTTATCCTGAGATATTTAGCATATAAGGATGCTTTTTCCAATTTCATCTGATCTTTCATGTTTGTGAAGTGTTATGAAGTTTCTGAACACTCATGGCTTTAGTTGTAAAAATAGAGTACAACATCTCTGAATTCTGCCTATGGAATTCAATCTGATCAAGAGTATGAATTTTTTCTGTTTGGACTTCTAAATCAATTTTCTTATAATTTGCCATTGTCTTTGGAGATTTCATTGTAGGCTGCAATAATGACATGATTAGTTTTTTGTTTGAATAATCAAAGGCAGACAAAAGTATATTTTGAACACTTGGTGTTTGTTTCAGATATTGAGAGTAGATATTTTTTTTGATCTCTTCATTCTTTAACTTGATGTGTTTGTACTTTTCTTTGATATCTAGATCTTTCTCCTCAGTTGTTTGTGACGATGAAGCTTCCATGTTCTGTTGTTTTTCTATCAATTATGCATTTCCATTATCAACTTGTTCTTTATTCTGATTCTCAGTAACTGGCTCATTGATGATGACAGTGGAAACATCTATGTTGGTATCTGGGAGATCTGTTTCTTCAACATCAATGGTTACCTTCTCTTTACCCACTAGATGTAACTTAGGCCTTTTGTTGTATCTTATCTTGAATTTAGTTTTAGTGGTAGTTTCAGCAACATAGGTACCTTCTTCTCTTACTCTCTTAGTGGCTTTCTCTGTTTGATCAACAATCTCTAAGGTGTGACTAGTATCACTTTTCTTCACTGCATCTATTAAAGTATTCTCTGTCCACTCAGTCTGATTGGCATATTTTTCTACCTCTAGTTGTCTCATGAATGAAGGGTGTTAACTTACATTTAACCCTCATTTTACTTAATATCCCTTGTGGATCATAATTCTAAGGAAAGCTCTCTTCAAATCTGTATTCCAATATCTATTTAGCTGCTTCTGCCTTTGCATCCCTATGATTGCAAATGAATGGTCCTACTTGATTCTTCAATTTGAACTGTGTTTTCTTCTTTGGTGCTAAGAAATTGATAGAATCATAGTTTAATATTTTTCTGATATACTCCAAAGCAAAAATTCTCATTGATACATGTTTGGGTAGCTTATAGGGCAACAAATTGGATCCAAACATTCTAACCTCAGTATGTTTTTCATACAAGTACCAATCACCAGCCTTGGTCTGCTCTGACAACTATAAAATCTTTTTCATCTCATCACTTATCCTTGGCTGCTCAGTATTTGTCAATATTTTGATCAATGGATGAATGAATGAATCTGAAAACTCTGCATATGTGAACTCTGTAGATTCTTTCATGATCAAAGAGGTCCAGAAAATAACTGAAAGAGGATTTCCCTCTATGTCAAGCTTTTGAAGAGTTAATGAGAAATTATCTGATTGAAAGTATAATAACATGTGGAAGAGGAAGGATGTGTATCTGAACACTTCTTCAGTTGGTAACTTAACTAATTGGTCATGGATACTATCTACAATATATCCAGCATAATAAAAAATAACAGATGGAGGTTTTCCTGGGGTAAATGTAGATAAGAAACCTAAAATGGATTCATCTGTATGGTCATCAGTGAAATACCCTAGGATGAATGAAAACATTGAAATGATATGCCTTGAACCTTCTGGGAATTTTGAGGAAGAATATGGGGGATTGATTTGAGGAATTTCTACATGCAAGGGCATGAATATTTGGAATCTCTTAGGGAAATCAAGGCCAATGTATAGCTTGGTAAGGGTTTCAATGGACATGGGAACTGCTTGAGGATCAAGCTTAAGCTTTAACATTTGATTAATGGATTCAACAATAATGGTGAAAAGTGATTCTTTAATTTCATTGACTATTGCTCTTTGCTCGGGCATATAGTGATGATGACATAACCTAATGACCTCTGGGCATGAGTGGGTAACTCGAACCACATATTTGGGTAAAAATGATTCCCAATTTTCGACTTCTTCGACATTATCTAAAGATTTCTCAAAGCTCTAGTTATGAAGTTCCAATAAATTTAATTCTACAATAGGGTCTGCTATTTTATAATCAACATTTGCTAATGGAGTGTGCTCAATGTCTACAACAGGAGGTTGTAGATGGTTTATCATGATAACAATTTTGTAAGATGAAGCTGGAGTAGATTTAGGCATTCTGAGACTCTTTGGACTACATTTCTATGTTTTTGAGGCTTTTCTGGCTACTTCTGCAAGATTAGAAAATTTGCAGAAGTAATTTTTCACTTTGACAAGGATTTCTTGGATAAAAATAGACAAAATATGATCTTTTTTTGGGCTTTTCCTTCCAAATTTGGACTCTTTAACTTGATTCACAGACTTTTACTGGTTACAAACAAGAAACAAGGGTTTCCTGAATTTTTTCAATGAGTACTTGGGTTAAAAAGTCCTTTAAGGTCAGACACAAAAGTTTAACATACTTTCAAAGGATTTCTGGGCTAAATTTGGAGTTTTTAAAACAATGCGCAACATAAACAGGGTTTTTCAGAAATTTTGACAGGGTTTGGCCTGTTTTTTTGAATATTTTGATAGGTTTCTTTGGGTAAATTTGAACTATGAATGTAATTTTTCTTTTAACAAGTCTTTTTAGATTGAAACAGGCTTAATTTTCTTGAAGAATACCTATCATATGCAGGTATTGGGCTTGAAGACGTATCTGAAGGTTTTGAACAGTTTCTATGATATCCTTTCAATCTTTGGAGCAATGCAAAGCTCCTCAGCAATTTGCAAGGGATTCAGGCTAAAATTTGTAGTCTTTTGGCATGAAAATGGCGAAAAATGGTTGCTTCACAGTCGGGACAGTTTATACAGTGGCTACGCGCAGAAAAGCTAAGAAATCAGCGTATTTCCAATGTTATTAAGAAAATTAGGTTAATCGGCGTCTACAATTAATAACGGTCAAGTCATAATGGTGGTTTTCAGGCTCAAAGGGTAGGAAACCACGAGTGATTATCGCATGCAATTTAGGTGGCAAGTTGTTTTGGAGGAAACCAACGCGATCCAGTGAGAATTGACCATGTGGAGGAAGGAGAAAATTACAATACCACCCATTTCGCGTAGAAATGAAATCGTGGTGATCGCACAAGTTTATTTGTGATTAGAAGTTTCCACCGTTGGATCGTGGGGTTCGATTGTAAACGACCCAGATCTCTTGTGAAAGCTGCATCGGGATTTGGTAGTGGGACCTGGGTGTGTTAACGCGATGGGGGATGAGTTTAAACTTTATAAATATATATTTCTTAAAGTTTAAAACCTTAGGTTTATATGATAGGCGGGAGGTAAGGTTTATATGTTAAAATAAAAACATTTCACAATGTTTTAATCAATACATATGAGCGGGTTTATTATATAGTTTTTAATGTTTGATAGTTATTTAAAATCATAGGGGCAGGGTATTTTGTTTTATTGATAGGTTTAAACCAATGGAATAAGAGCGGGATTTATATTTCGCACATGGGATATTTAAACATTGGCTTAAACATACAATAGAGGTTTTTGTAAGTTATTTTAAATATAAGAGTTTAATATATATGGGAAGTAGTTTAGGGAGTTAATAAATAAATTAGAAGTTAATATGAAAAAGGGATAATATATAAAATGCATTAAAATGCATGTTTTTAACACTAAATAAAGTGTAAATTAAAGCATAGTTTGTCTTTGTAGTATTTTTTACACTTTAACTTAGGATAAAGACATTTTATGGGTTTTTGAATGATTTTTTTGAAAGGGAATGAAATTAGTTATTTTGGGTTTCATCTTTACTAAGTAAAATGGGTATTTACTTAGGAAAAAATGGATTATGATTATGAATGAAGGGTAAATGTTGATGAATATGGGTTTTGTGTAGGAATTTAATATTTTTAACCAATCAGTCATAGAGCCTTGGGTTCGGTCCCAACAGAAGTCAGAGAAATGCTCTGAGCCTTTTTAACTGATAGTTTAGAATACTGAATAATTGTAGGGGAGGGGAAATTAGTGAGTTTTTCCCGATGATGCTTTATTACATGTTTGCACAACTGCTTTCTACCTACCCATCTTTATTTCTAAAAATTTTTACTTCATTTTCATGGGTGCATTTAAGCTTGCAACCCTAAATCCATTTTCTTTTAAAGCATAAATCTATCTAAATCTAACCTTATTTCATTCGAGGGCTCAGATTAAACTATTGAGCTCCTCATTTATTCTCTATCTTATCTACTGAATTTTCAAGTTTAAACTGTTTGACATATCTTTATTCTCTATCTAAAACATGAAATTCAAAGCATGAAAAGTTAAGATTAAACTATTTAACTGATCATGGATTATGGCATTTATTTACAATCTGCACATATTAATCATTATTCTTGCAGTAAAGGTAAATAGTAGTGGCATTTTGACTTGCTCACTTTCAGGTCTTATTTTTATCTCTTTTTCTTTTGGGTCTATTTTTCTAAGTCCTTTGATCATTCTTTTAGGACTTTTACCCTCTTTTCATTTTTTCAAATATGGGAAAACAACTTTCATAAAGCAAGGTATGTACATATTTACAAGACTATCATAGTCAATTCAAAAATTATGAACCCTATTATTATAGGACCCTAACACAAACAACAGAGCAAAAGCCTATGGGATTATTTTGGGAGTCATAACTCTTCACGACCTCTGCATTTGGAATCCCATTATGCTAGGGGACTCTACTCTAATCATTCAATAGTTGGTCATGGCACCAAACCCAAAAACACAAAGCTTTGTTAAATTATAACTCGGCCTCGACATCACCTAGCTCACCTGGGGGTGTAATTTTCTACCATGTTTTAAGAGAAAATAATGTAGCAATTGATTTCCAAGAAAATCAAGCTTGTCATCGATCCCAAGGAGAGGTCAAAAACCACAAGATCTGACTCCTACACATCCCTTGATCATGTGTGTAGAACACAAGAATCATGTGAATACAATGACACCTTCCTTTAAATATGAGATAAAATCTCACAAAAAATCTAGCATATCGTAGTATATTTGATAATAAAAGGGTCATTCAGCATCAAATACCACACCTATCTACATATTTTAGCATCCTCATAGGACGATATGCTCAAAAGATAATCCCACTCATCATCATTTCTGATTTGGCACAGAGATGCCAATCTCTTGGGATATGTATTGCCTTTTGATTTCAATCTTTAACATCCCTCCATACGATTGCATCTTGCTACCAATTTCCCATTCATTTCTTTCTCCTTAACCCTCTATTCCTCTGTGCTCTCTCATCCGTTTCTAATTGTCTCGACCATGGCCTCCAACACCTCTTGCAACGACTACACCTCACTCAAAGCCAAGCTAGACCAAGTCAAAGAGTTATTGAAGTAATGGAATGAAAAGTGTTTAACAGAGATTGATTATCTGCATGTAGGAGTAACCTCATTTAGAGAAGTGATGAACAAAACAAACCAACAATTTCTTCATATTGAGAAGGTATTACTTGCTCTACATGAAGTCATGGATGCACACCATGGTCACATCAAAAGTATGGAACAACATAGTTTGATCCAAGAAAGGAAAACAATAAGGAATTCATGATTAGACATACACAATGATAATCAACTTTTGACAGAGGAACGCTCCATCAAACAATACTAGCAAAATTGAGAAAAATTCCTTCTTCAAGATGCACCATCAACTCATCAATTTTGAAGTAATGATTGATGAAGTGAAAATATAGTCTTCTACTCCACTAGTTTGTAAGATTTTACACAATCAGTGCAATAGGAATAAATGGATTTAGTCTTCTCTTTGTAGTTATAAGGAAGTGTGCAGAGGGAAATCTTGAAATAGAGCTACCCCTTCTCTTTATAGCCCTATAGCGGAGGAAAATGCAAAGCTCCTCAGTGAATTACAATGGTGGAAACTGAAAGAGGACCAATTTACAGAGGGTAAATTACATTTGGAAGCTGAACTCAAGAGCCTAGTTGGTGAGAATATCACTCTTAAAAGAGACCTTGAAGAATCTATTCGAAATTTGCATGAGAAATAGGAGCTTGAATATTTGCTTAGAGCTGAGTAGAATGTCAATAAAGGATTGGTAGAGGAACATACAAAGCTGATTGCTGAATTGCAACTATTGAAGCAAACACTTGCTGACTTAGAAGAGGAAAAAGCACATCTGGCTTCTGGTTTTCAGGAATTCGGAACCAAGATGCTAGATGAAACGGAAGCAAAAATGTCACTCCTGCTTGAGATAGAAAGTTCTCAGCAGAAAGCTCATGAACTCCTTGAGGAAAGTGGTGTACTCAAGGGGTCTATAGAAGCAAACAATGTTGAAATGGAAAACATGAGAAAGGAAAGGCCTTTAGCATTAGATGAGCTTCACAAATCCCAAGAATAGGAGAGCACTTTGATAAATTGCACAAATCAAAATGAACTGGAACTTCTGACTTTGCGACAGAAGCTAAGAGAAATGGAAGCAGAGAAAGTGGTTGTCTTGTGTAAAATGAAGGATGAAGATCAAATTTCTATAGCAGCGGACTCGTTGAATGTTAAAGAGGTAGACAACAAGTCTAAAAAGCCACAATACAATGAGCTATCTCTCATTTATGAGATAGATAAATTTTCTAGGGAGTTGAATGAAAGAGAAGCAAAATAATTCAATAAAATGGAAAATCTCAGTTGTCAGCTGCAAATGAATATTGATGAAAAGAATGCACTTTTGATGAGACTGGACGAGCAGGCTAGTGTAAAAATGGAGATGGACAAGAATTATAAGATAGTGGCTCATGAAATAATTGAAATGAGAGCAGTAATTGATAACGTGCATAAGGAAAAAGGTTATTTAGTTGGTAGCGTTGAAGAGTATGAGCTAGACACCTGTTCCATGCTCATGGAAACTGCTTTGGTTGATGGAGAGCAGATAAAGAAACTTGGGGTTCAGACATGTCAACTTAAAGAGGAGCTCCAACAAATACTTGAGGATAAAGTTAAAATAATGGGTGAACTCGATAGATTCAAAGCTTCTCTTGAAAAATTAAGTTGTGAGAAAGAAGAATTAAATCAGGATCTTCATTTGACAAGAGATGAACTAGATCAAATCAAATGTAAATTTGGCATAAAGGTGAAGTTTGAAGGAGAAAAAGGTGTCGAAAAGGGTACAACTATCCAAAATGTGAAAGAGAAAAATGACCGTTTATTGAAAGATTGAAAGATGTAGAGATTATAACTCATCGTATTAGAGATCTTGAAAGTGAATATGTAGAGATGAAGTTCGAGTACAGGTCAATGCAGTAGAAAATCCATGCACTGGAAGCTGCCAGGGAGCAATTGCAGAAGGAATTCTCTAATCTGGTGCAAGACTCAACAGGTGCAAATAATCTGCTGGAGGAATTAGAGTAGGAGAATGCAGTTTTAAACAAAAATGCGAATCACTTTTGAAAGAAGTTGAGGATTCCATAGTTGATAGGGCTAGATTAGATTCCAAAATTCATACTCTCAAAGATCAACTTAATGCTTCTGTAGAAGTTAGTGAGTTAGAAAAGCGTGGATTACTGGGAGTAGAGAAAGAGGATGCACAACTTGCCACAGATTTCGATACATGCAAGAGAAATTCAGGGGAATTGGATTATTCAAGTAAGTTGGAGAAAACTGCATTAAACATTGAACTCAGGGATCTGCAGCAACAGATCACCAAGCATGATTCTGAGCATGCTGATAAAATTTCAGTTCTGAAAGCACACCTGAATGAGGTTCAATCAAATTCAGAAAAACTTCAGAAAATAGTCCGGGAAATGCTTATAGATCCAGGTAATTTGGGCAAGGGATGTGCAAGGGTGCGTAAAGGCCTGTCAAAATTAATTCGGGCTTTTGAGTCCAAGGCTCAGCATGATGATGTAATACTGGAAGTAGAGTATATGCCAGGAACATAGGATCGATCAAAATAATTCCATGAAAAGGCTCACGAGGCAAGTGTTTCTAGTTCTGTACAGGATGGAAAGATACTGTTGCAACATGTTAGGGAAGCAGATGGTGAGATAGGATGCTTGAAAGCTTCTTTGAAATTGATTCAAAGGGATGCCGATATAATTAAGCAGCAACTTATGGAAGAAGAGCAAGAGAAAGGGTATTTGACAACCACTTTGAAGCAGCTAGAGGTTGATATTGATATACTTAAGGAAGAAAAGAAAACACAAGAGGGGAATTTGGCGATATTGACATAGAAGAATGTGCAACTCATGGAACATGTATTGCAAGGTACTTCTCAAATTGATGATTTGCATTGTCAACTAAACAATTTGAAGTAGCATACTTTTGAGAATTCAACAACGTTGGAGAAACAACTAGAGGCGTTGCAAAGAGAATTTGCTGAGAAGACATCTTCATTAGAGGAAGAGAAAAGTTCTTGTGTTGTTGCAATGCTTCATGCTGTAGAAAGTCTAAAGGAATCTATCCAACAAGTTTCTTTTGATTTCTGTTCTGAATTAGAATGCTCAACTATTAATCTCCGCCTTGTTACTCTTGTCAACGCTACCATACAAAAAATTAACAACTTGAGGAGCTTCGAGATTAAACTTGAATTGTGTTGTTGTGAGAATACAGAGATAGAAATATCATTTGAAGAACTCACTCAAAAATTTGAACTCATCCAACAAGAGAGAGAATCAGCTGTTAGGGTACTTGATAAGATTCACAATAGGCTTAGAGATTTGATTGGACTGCAAGATAGAATGAATGCGGAAAATGGAGAGACACTTCATTCTCTAAATGTTGAGACTAATGACACGGAAGGAGATGGAAAAAGTGCAGACGCTATCTTCTCTTTTGATATCATGTCTGATGAATTTGATAAATTTGCTGAACAGTTGCAGAAGAGAATTAAAGAAAGATCATAGTTTGAAACCATAGTGGGTGAGTTTGAGTCTGCTTTATCTACAAAGAATAAATTTATTCAAGATCTTAATGCCAACTGTGCAGAGCTGTCTAAAAATTCCATTGAAAATGAGACATAATTTGAAGGGAAACGTGCTAGCATGGTCTCACAACTAGCTCAACTCTCTGCGTAGAAGGAAACTTTGTCATCAGTGTTGGCTGTTGTTCAGAGGGCACTCTTAGAATGGAAAGAACTGATGAAAGAGACTTTGGAGATGCAGTCTCAATAAAAAAGGCACTTGGAAACCATGTCAGAGAAGTTATTCAAGATGGAATCTCTATTGCTGATGCAAACATGAAAATAATTTCTCCTCTAGAAGTTTATGTACATTTGGTTATTGCAAGGTATAAGGCATCTCTTGAACAAAATGACAGGTTTTAGAGATGTGTAGAAGAGTTGGTATCACGACCTGATGACGATTCTAAGGAGGAAACTTAGTTGCAACTTGCCTTTGGATGTTTCCTTGAGAGAAGCCTTCAATTTCAAAGAGAGGGAATTGTCTCAGTTACGTCTGAGACTTGATGAGGTGTATCCATTAATATCTCAACAGGAAGAACAAATGAGGGATCTCAAAGAGAAAAATTCATCTCTGAGAGAAAAGCTTAGCATGGCTGTAACTAAAGGCAAGGCGTTGGTTCAACAACGTGATGCATTGAGACATTCATTGACTGAAAAGTCAAATGAGCTAGATATGTGTTGGCAAGAACTGCAGGTGAAAACTGCTGCATTGCATGAGGCTGAAACAAAGATCAAATCATATGGAGAGGCTAGAGAATGTGTCGAGGCATTGGAGTCAGAATTAGCATATATTCGGAAATCAACAAATAGTCTTTGAGAATCCTTTTTCCATAAAGACACCACTCTTCAGAAAATAGAAGAAATTCTGGAGGAGTTGAATTTACCAGAGAAATTTCATAACATGGAAATTATTGAACAAATTGAGTAGCTTGCAAGGTCATATTCTATTGAAAGTGATCCACTTTCTAGGAGTTTGGACCAGAGAATGCCTCGAAGAGATGGTGAAGACGATGCCAGTTTTAGGGCATCAAATTCAGAATTAGATGCTATCAACTTGAGTCAAATTCAATTGATTGAAGATTTGTAATATTCCCTTTCTTGATCCGGCCAAAGTGGACGAAATTGATCCATGGTATTACCATGGTATTTTCCGATGGTAGCGACCCATGGTATTTGTTGTCGGTTTTCGAGGAAACTAATAAAATAAGGTCCATCAAGCCTATAAAAGGGGATAGAAGCTAGGCATTAAGAATCATTCAGGTTTATCTATCTTATTGGGTTTTAGTTGAGAACTTGGCGTGGCCAGTTCTAGCATTGATCCCAGGACGAAAACCCCGTGGCCAGTTCTACCATTGATCCCGGGACGAAAACCCTGTAGTGAATTTTGTCTGGTGGATCCATCTAGGGTCCACGATTGTGCTTCAGTGTTTGTTTTCTATTTTAAGGAGCACCCAAGCATGCCATCTGTAGGAGCTCAGATTTATTGTATGGGCATGTATTTTATTTTCAGCTAATAATATAAATAAAGTGTTGCAGTTCCCGATCCCATCTATGTTCATGTTTATCACTGAATGAATTTTTATTGAGAACACTAGAATGTGCTAGACCTAAATAACTTATTAAGGCTTGGGATCTTACAGTGGTATCAGAGCTGGTTTTTCTTTCCAGCCTGAGGGTTTTAAGAGGACTAGTTTTCGGTGATCTTTCATAATCACCCTAGCTAGAATCTCATCAATTTTGGTGGTTCTCCATAACCACCTTAATTGACCATTGTAGAGAAATTACTTGTCCACCACTGAGTTGATTTGCAGGTCGAATTTTTAATTGTGGAGGAAAAATTTAAAGAGATCGAAACCCGTGAAGCTGTCTTATCATTTTCAGGGTTTCTAACATAAAAGCCACAGCTGATGAAGACAAGTTCTAAGTATCGTGAAGTAATAATCAAGGCGTATTCTCTTCTAATTCTTTTTTTTTAGAGGCTGATTTATATGGCGTAAAGGGAGGCCGGTGTTTTTTTTTTTTTACAAAAGTTTCTCAATCACATTCCAATTATATTATACCTGATTTGACCAGATCTGGAGCTTGAAGAAGGGACGAATTGCACAGGGTTTTATGATCAAGGGCCTAGTTCAATCCCAAGGGAGGTTGAAATTTCTTCTTCAAGTCCTATTAAGTTGAAATCTCACTTTGGAGTAGATCACGACGTCTGAAGAGCCCTTGGCAGAGGCTACCATGAGCGGCGAATTCTTGAAGGGACGAGCGACAGGCCAAGAGCTCGTGGTTGACTGGTGCCGACAATTTCAGCAACGGACCTCCCATCGAGCCGAGGTGTGAGCAGTGTTGATCGTTGGGGGAAACATAGGTGTGTGAAGGTGCTCCTCCAAGACGTTGTAGGCCATTTAGACACCACATTGCAATGGAAAACCAGCCATACTATTGTGCGTAGAGCCAAGGCTGACGAGCCAAATTCCTGTGCGAAAAATGCAGGGCGACGACGTGTTCTATGGTTTGGAGCGACGGTTGTGAGGGCCAAAACCATCGCATCAGCATTACGGAGGGGGGGAGGACCTAGAGGACACATTCCACAATGTAGAAAGGCACCCTTCACAGATCTGTAGACCCAAGACATAGACCAAGAGGCCAGTCACCAATCCCAACTGAGGCTAGGACCTCAGGAGCGCATCATCTCGTCATTACAGTGGACGGGTGTCTTGTAAAGGACGCATAATCAGTGAAGGATCATTTCATTGGGTTTTAAAGTTTCAAAGAGATGGGGATTTTGGTGTGCAGTCACTTGACCACAAGGTCAGCCCTACTTTTCATTGTTTTTGCTCTTGTTGAGGGTCTATAACCCATGACAGCGAAAAGACATAGGATTGGAGCCGTCCATACACCAGTTAATGACAGGCCATACTTCCAAGTGGTGGTACCATATAACCAGAAATTGATTTTGGTGGACAAATCCACAAAAGAGATTTGGGAGCTTGGCTTCTGTCTTTTATCCGACTGGGAAATTTAGCAGCTTGGACTTCTGACCTTTTTCCATCGAATGCTTTTCAAGTCCCCAGGCCCTAGACACCGCGTGAATTAGTAGGGCATAATAAATAGTTTATGAAGGTCCAACCCCAGTAGTCTTGAAGGCATTGATCATGGGCTAAATAAGAACAATGATTGTAAGGGTTGGCACTTTTAGTTGCAAGGGTCCTCGACTGGGGCATCGAGTCCAAAGTCAAAGGTGTTCTTGTAGTGTGGCAATGACAAGAAGAATTCATAGAGTTCATGCAAGGCAAGTACCTTGGGCGCAGGTGAAAGGTCGAGTGACATCCTCGTTGTCTAAGAGGGTTGAACAATGTTATGCCTGCACCTTGGTCGCAGGAAAGGGATGAGCAACGACCTCATTATCGACTGAAGTCGACGATTTGCAACAAAGTGGTCGGCAGTCACAGAGGCCATAAATCTGTCATGTGTTGAGCATTGAGCAATTGGGACAAGGAACCTAGAAATTTGAGCGTAGAAATAATCATCCCTTGAGGCTCATTCTAGTTGGTAGATCTAGTAGAGGTAACTATTCATGAATTGTTGTGGAATCGACCGACAATGCGCTAAGGGATCATCAAAATTTTGTTGTCTTAAGGTTTGGAGCATTGTAGTTTATTTTATTTATTTGAAGCACTTTTGTAGTTTATTGATGGAAGCACTTGAGGGATGTTTTTGGGGAGCTATAAGGGTTTGTTTATGTTTTTTTTTTTTTTTAAAAAAAGAAGAGAGAAGAAGGAAGGAAGAAAAGAGGAAGGACGTTTTAATGAGAATCTGGAGAAGATGGATCGTTTTGAAGAAATTTTGGAAACAACGAGAAAATCCTTGATGAACTAGTGAGGATTTATGGTCCTTTAAACAACCATACCTCCATAGACCAAAATGATAGTCAAAGTAGGAGACCATTCTAAAAAAGGGTCCATGTCATTTTGCAGCGAAAGCAACTAGGAGAGGTGAAGGAAGGACAAAGAAGAGGATCTAAGCTCTTCGCACTTGGCTCTGAATTGCAACAAACAAAATCAGTCATAGACCTTCATAAGTTGAAGGAATTAGACACATGTTTTTCTAACTTGGGGCAACCAGAATGGAAGAAACTTAGTTGGGCTCTCAAACCATCCATGCTTGCATTAATACAACCCAGACTTTGGGAACATCTTGATGAAGAGGTCAGGCTCACAATTGCTTCTTGTCTCAGTAGGGTCGTAGCTCTAACATCGCCATTACTACCCTACAATAATGATCTCATGACATATATACTGCAGCTGATAGTAGACGCCCTATGGTTGAACAACATCATGCTTCCTACTTATCAGAAGCGGTGTAGAATTTTGAAACTTATGGCAAAGTTTAGCTTCGACACATTCATGTTGAATATGGAATGCGACAAGTTGATCTTTCAGTTGCTCCAAAACTTTTATACCAGTATTACATCAGCTCACTTAGACCATGTCAAAGCATGCATGCAAAATATTGTGTCTCTATTCTTAAAAGGAGATGCTGACATATGCAAGATACTAAGATCCAAATTGCTGACCATTTGGAGAAAGGAACCAAAGGTATCACTAGCTGCCTATGATCTAGTCGAGAAACTGGTCAAGAAAAACATAAAATGGCTCAAAAAGGTGTTGACTAGGAAGGAGTTGAGAAGGATTGATGGAGAAAGCAAGAACAATATTTGCAGCAAGAATGAAATAAGGAGGAGAGGACTATGCTTTATTTGCAAGGGACCTTGGGCCCTTAACCATTCATGTCCAGGGGATAAGAAGGAGGCAACAAAGACAAAACAAGAGGAGATTCCTTCAAATCATGGGGAGTCTTTTGTACTTGGGTCTATTGATCTTCAAGATGGTGAGCAACAATGTGACATTATTCAGGGAGGCTTGCAAGATGACAAGCATTTGGAAGTGCATGAGGAAATTCTACCTAATGGTATTGATGAGGTAGACTCCTATGCAACTGAGTCCGTAGATCCCCAGGGGAATGTCCATAAAGAATATGAACTGTCAAGTATAGATAACAGTCCACCAGTGCATCCATGTTCAACAGTTGAAGAGGATGAACAACATGTTGTCTTCACAGATGGAGGAGACCAGGAAGATTTGAGTGAGGAGCCAGTCATAGTGAACAAGCATGATGCGCAAAATCATGAGGAGCAACATGACAAACATAATGTGCCAAATGAACCATTCCTAGAGAGTCGGTTAAAGGCTCAAGTTGAAGTTTTGGTCGTTGGGCATCTGGTGCAGACCAGTATAGAGGCATTCCGTAGGACACCAGAATTTCCAGTGGAGGACTTTCAGGAAAGGATCATGCATTTCAAGACAGATCTGATGATGTTGAAATAGAAAATCGGGATAGTTCGAGACACTGTCTTACAAGAGAACGAGAAAATTGAGGAGCTCATAGGAGTATGTGCTCAATCAATGACCAAACTATCTAGTATTGAGAAACGACTCAAGTTCCTCACAAGGAAACAAGAGGAGTATAGTTGGGAATTCCAGAGCAACCCTCTACAGGAGTACATAGATAAGTCTTGCAACACTACCAACAACCCACCTTTATACATTGGGAAGAGCAGGGCAGAGTTCTCCAAATGCATCATGTTGGGTAACCAAGTAGAGAAGCATGAATTGAACATCGAACAACACCACATAGTATATTTGTAGATATTCATCCTTCCCCAATTATGGATTGGCGAGAGATTATGAGTTGGTATTAAATTGATAGGTTGATCCTTTGGAGGATACTCACAGCCGAGGGCCTATTGCAGCTTGGGCCCTTTGGTGCGGGCAGTGATGGAGGGCTGAAATGGTACCATAACCCACAGGTCCCAGGATTTAGGTGGCATTGGGATCCAGGAGAATCCATTAGGGGCAGGATTGGCCAAAGGATTGTTTGGGATCTAGGTGAATCTATTGAGGGGAGGATTGTTTGGGATCCAGGTATCGAAGGATCCATTCAGGACCATTCAACATGGAGGGATGGAATAGTACATCGGGTTGCATGGTTTCCTGGTATCAATGTACAAATGCTTCTATTGTGGATAGAAGTGGATCATTTGAGGACAAACAATCTTTGGGCCGGAGGATTTGTAATATTCCCTTTCTTGATTCGGTCAAAGTGGACGAAATCGATCCATGGTATTTTCCCATGGTAGTGACCCATGGTATTTGTTGTTGGTTTTCGAGGAAAATAATAAAATTAGGTCCATCAAGCCTATACAAGCGGATAGAAGCTAGGCATTTAGAATCATTCAGGTTTATCTATCTTATTGGGTTTTGGTTGAGAACTTGGCATGGCCAGTTCTAGCATTGATCCCGGGACGAAAACCCCGTGCACAATTCTAGCATTGATCCCGGGACGAAAACCCCGTGGTGAATTTTGTCTGGTGGATCCATCTAGGGTCCACAATTGTGCTTCAGTGTTTGTTTTCTGTTTTAAGGAGCACCCAAGCATGCCATCTGCATGAGCTCAGATTTATTGTATGGGCATGTATTTTATTTTCAGCTAATAATATAAATAAAGTGTTGCAGTTCCAGATCCCGTTTATGTTCATGTTTATTACTGAATGACTTTTTATTGAGAACACTAGAATGTGCTAGAACTGACTAAATTATTAAGGTTTGGGATCTTACAAGATTTAAGAAGTAAACACGAGGAAATTCAGGGTAAGAACAGTCTTTGTTGGAAAGGAATCATCTTATTCAAAGATGGGAAGAGGTCTTGGACAGTGTTGAAATGCAAGCTTCAGTAAAATCAATGGAACCAAAGGATCGAATTGAATGGCTGGGAAGAGCATTGAATCAAGGTCATCATGATGTGGCTGATGCTCAACGGCAGATTGAAGATGTGCAAAGTGCTAGTAATTTACTTGCCACTGAACTAGAAGAATTACAGGGGAATATGCTTATTCGGCAGGCTAATCTTTCAACAAAAAAGCTCGAGAAAGAGCTTTTTTCAAAAAAAGTTGAGGAGCTTAATTACAAATATGAGAGTCTGACTGAGCAAAGATGTATATGATAAAGAAACGTTGTCAAAAAACCTTGCTTATTTTGAGGCAAAAGTTCTTGAGCTAGAGTCTAACTTGAAAACCAGTAATTCTGATATAGAAGGTATGATAAGAAGATTGGTCGATACGGTTGGAGAAGTGTTTGAGGGTGAAATTCTGAATGAAATCCCTTCTAGTTACACTACTGAGTATTTGGAAGAATGTCTTAGGAAGCTTGTAGATAGGTTTAAAGTTCTATCTGAAGAAGTTAACATGCTTAAAGTAACTAATCAAGAGGAAGTTGTGGGCACTGTTACTCCTTCACATGGTGCACAAGTGCTGTCGAGGCTACAGGTTGAATTTGATGCAAAGGAGCAAGAGTTATTGGAAGTGCGTAGGAAGCAAGAAGAAGCCACTGAAGCTGTGGCATTATATAAGAGTGAGAAAGATAAGCTCATTGAGGAATGCAGAAAATATTGTGAAGAGATAGAAGTTATGAAAAAGGAAAGAGATGCGTTCCAAATACAGCTTGAGCAGTCTGAGCAAAAATTGTCGCCGACAAGGGAGAAGTTAAGCATGGCGGTGAAAAAAGGCAAGGGAGTAGTTCAGCAACGTGACAACTTGAAACAAATTGTGGATGAAAAGACAACAGAACTTGAACAGCTGAGAAGGGAGCTTCAGGTGCGTGAATATGCAATTAACGAGTCTGGACAGAAAATTAGAGACCTATCAAGTGCTCTAGGCCACTTTAAAATTCTAGAATCAGAACTCATTTATTCAAGAAAGCATACTAAAGAGCTAGAACAAACCTTTTCTAAGAGCAATGAAATGATGCAAAGAGTGATGACTGCAGTAGATGCTATTGATTCTATTCGTCAATTTCAGTTTGGGAATCCAGTGGAGGTGATTGAATGGCTTGGTAAATCATTTCAAAACTTGCAAGGTAAAATAGTATCAGCTGAAGAAGATGCAAGGAAATCAAAAAGAGCTGCAGAATTACTGGTCGCAGAGTTGGATGAGGTCCATGGAAGAATGGATACTCTTGAGGATGAATTAGCAAAGGCAGAAAGTGAAATTGTAACTCTTAATAAAGAAATGAATGCAGCTGAAGCTGCAAAGGAAGATGCCATTCGTCGCCTCTTTGCATTTGATTCTGGTTCAAGATTCCTTCTTTACATTTGATTTTGGTTCAAGCTTCTATTGTTTAAGCTTTGCAAAGCATCCTCCAACCAGTTATCGAACGATCTAATCATTCTAGGAAAACATTTAAAAAGCCATCTTATACATCTTATATATCAGTTTTAATTTCATATTTATGTAGCATTATGTTTGTTTGGCATTATTGTTCGTTAGATGTTTAAAAAAATGAAAAAAAATGATTATTTCTGCTTTTTTAAAGTTTCCTGATAGTTTTTGATATTTTCCCTGATATTGCAGATAATTTATATTCCAGATTCCTGGCGATAAATTTGTGATTATGATTAATGTAATATTAGACAAAAAGTCATTGTTGACTTTGATTTCTTACTTTTATGCTCTCACAATATTCTTAATTAGGCACCAACAATGGCATCTTTCTTGGATTATTTTCTAACTGCAATTACAAGAAGGCCTTTTACAAGCATCTACAGTTATCTTTTTATAATCAACAGTTAGGTATTGGCTAAGGATCTCAATCACATGCATCACATGAATTTTTATTATATAAATGCAATTAGAGGCCTATATAGAACATTTGGATATAAATTTAAGTACCGACTACCATTGCTTTGAAGTTATATTGAATTGCAAGTTGTGATAATGGATTCCGTGACAAGCATCTCAGTTATCTTTTTATAATCAACAGTTAGGTATTGGCTAAGGATCTCAATCACATGCATCACATGAATTTTTATTATATAAGTGCAATTAGTGGCTTATATAGAACATTTGATATAAATTTAACCATTGTTTTGAAGTTATATTGAATTGCAAGTTGTGATAATGGATTCCGTGACAAGCATCTTTAATGAGAATTGAATTAGAAATATCAAGAGTGTTTTTATATTTAGCCATGTATTCTATTGGAAGTTTTGTCATCAGTCTTCCCTCAAAAGCGTGGACTAGAGTTTGTTGTCTACCTGGTCAACCCTAATGACAAAACAATTATTAAATTCTTACATGGACTGGATGTTTAACTGGTCCATGTTTAACTGAAGGTTGATGTTTATATCGTAACACACATGGAATACTTTCCATCAACATCTTCATAACAACATTTTATTTTAGTAATAGGCAATTGGAAATGACTTGTGATTTTAAAATGTGCTATATTGAAGAAAACATTCGAAATTACTACTATGGATGATAAAATTAAATGAGAGGATGTCAGTATAGAATTATTTATTAGAGTACAGTGGAAATTTTGTGAATTACTGAACATATTCCTTCAATATAATATAGAAACTTAAGTCACATGACATGAGAACATGAAAATACAAGTATCCAACATAGGACATGATGACCCAGAAATAAGACACGGTGAACACTTTACACACAAACATATATATGTATATGCATATGTATGTATGTACACAAGTATGTATATGTATATGTATACATACATACATATGTAAGTCCATGGATCCATAAAGATCTGATACCTACTGTCACACCTCTTTCCCAAATAGACAATCCTGCAGGATGTGTTGCATATCCTTCTATCTTCAATTAAAGATTAAACATTTTTTTTTTCAAATTACAACATAAATATAAAATTAATTTCTTTTAATTTCCTTAAAAAATTATAAATGAAAACTAATTTAAAATTAATATTATTGTCAAATATTTCATATATATATATATATAGTAATTATTAATTACAACATTAAAATAAATAATATTCGACCCCAAATACATAATTTTAAATAGATGATACTAGCATGAAATTTAAATAAGTTATTTACTTTTTCTATTTATATATTTATGGACAATTTTTAAATTATATATATATATATATATATATATATATATATATTTTTTTTTTTTAATTTAAAAATTTTCCATACATTCCCGGATGCGGGTGTTTATGACAGTTAATATGGCTGGTACGCTGCGGGATGGCACGTGGCATGGCCACATGGCCACCCACATGCCACACCGCTAGCTCCCTACTGCATTAAAGACTCCTCGCCGTCACCTTGCGGGGCATTTACTCCGCTGCTGTGGACGAGGTAGGCACCTTCGTTTCAAAATGCCGCCCTCTTGTTGCACTCCTCAGCTCTCTGGCTTTGCTCCTGGTCTCTCTGTGATGATCCCACTCCCCGCTGTTGGTTCTATACTGAGTCATATTCTTCCTCTGTGTAGTGGTTTCTCCCCTGCGGCTGTGGAGCCAAGCTCCTACATGTCAATTGGGAGGCGCTGCTATCTTAACAGCTGCATTGACTTTCTTCTAGGTATCCATTATTCTCAGAGCCCCCACTGTCACCTGCGTCTCTCAGCTTCTTTCGGCCCTGTCTCGCCCTTCACCTCTCAGCTTCTCCGTGCCTGTCCTACCTCTTCCGCTGCTCTGGGCTGCGCTCACCCCCACTGTGCTAACATGCCTCGCTTGAGACATCACATACGATGCCGGAGGGGCAGCTGCAGAGGCCGAGCTTCGTTCCATGAGCCTTCTTACTCTCCCAGCGCCTCATTCTTCTCCCTTGAAAATTTCGAGGGAAGATACCCTGATACCTGCAGTGGTCGAGGCCATATCTTCGGTTCCTCTGCTCGCCACCCTACCTCTGAGCCTCCTACGCTCCCTCAGCCCCAGCTGCACTCCTCTGGCTCTCCGCCACTCTCCGCCTTAGCCCACTTTCAGTTTCAGTGATCCTCCTTCAACCCTCTCGTCGTGGCCACCGTTTCTATCTCCTTCCGCGAAGTTCCTGGTGTTGCCCCTGCCCCTATCCAACCCTTTCCACCTCCAGCCATGCATAGTCACCTCGGCCCCTCGAAAGACGTAAAAGCTCAACAGGCCCCGCCCAAACACACCTCTGGCTCTAACAGTGGTGATAGCTCGAGCTACTACAAGGAGAAGCAGTTGCAGGATGAAGGAAAGGGCGATGAGGCTACCGCACCTCACCAGGATGCAATTGGCCTCCAGACTGCAGATGATGATGAGTATAGATGTCTGATTGTTGAAGAACCTCTTCCAGTTTCTCCTAATGCTCAGATTACCAGGTCTCCTTAAGTTTCAGGCTTACAGCTCTTTAGTTTTTCTTTCTGTTTATGACTATGCTAGGTACATTCACTTATGTCTTCTGTTGTACATTCACTTATGTCTTGTGTTACACAATAATTAGTCACCGTCCCTACCATTCCTCGTCCCGGACATTGGAGGGCCCATTGTGTGACCTGTGAGCAATGTCATGCCTTGAAACCATTATCATTGCATTCCTCTAAACATGAGCTTCAATTGCCCTGAAGACATCTCCTTGCAAAAAACCATAAAAACATCCCTTTTTGCATTGGCGCGGGTAGCCAGTTCATCACTCGCACCAATGAGGAAAATCCTACAAAGAGGCCACGCCAACTGGCGCTCTGTCCCAGAGTCGCAGTCGCGCCAGCCAATTTAAGGAGTGTTTTTAAATAAGAATGGTGGAAGTTTCGTTTCAACCAACTCAGAAACTGCTATCTATCTTGAGTTGGTAGGTTTGGCTCCGGGAGTTCCATGGAAGGGAAGTGGTTTTGCCACCTCTCATGGAAGCTTCCTTGAAGATAGGGCCAATCCCACAATTATAGGGATCCCAACTCCCCTTCCTCCATCTATAAAAGCTAGCTCATTGCCATTGCAAGCTAGTCTTGAAGTGCCTAAGCCTTGAATCTCCAAGTTCTCAAATTCCCAAGAGCCTTCATGCTGCAAAAGCCCTGATTTTTCCCTTAAGGCCGACTCAAGCAAGGAGACTATCGTCGAGAGACTCTAAGAGAGGCTTGTCCAATCCCTAGCAGGCTTTGCGAGACGTGTACGACTGGAGACCCCTCCGAAGGAGACCTCAGCGTAAGAACATTGGTTGTACTCTCTTTCGATTGCTTATTAATGAATGACTATTGGTTATGGTTCCACTCTGTTTTTCACTTATGATAATGATGAGTTATATCCTTTCTGACTGATATATAGTTGCGTATTCTGGATTTTATGCTTGTATTCGTGTTGTTTCTTGCATGTACAGGTGTCCATTCACGGAGATCGTGGGGATCGTGATCTGCCGAAGCCGAGGAACGGGAACGATGTCTCTTCTACGAATCATAGCACTGGACTCCAGGTAGGCCTCCATCGTTGGTCTGTTTATTCGCAATTAGGAACTTGCACTGTAGCATTTGATGATTGTTGCTAGACCCGTGCTAGGCTAGTAGGGATCGCCTCTGTCCGTAGAGGGGATTTACCTCCTCAATAATTTGGCGACTCCGCTGGGGAGCGTCTAGTTTTGATTGTTTCGCGGTTTTCCTTGCTTGGTTAGCCTTCTGGGATGGGTTCTTTTGCTGTTTTTTCCTTCTTGGTTTGCTTGGATATCATTGATCTGCTTCTGGAGTAGTTTTTTTTATATTTTTGGCTGAGGAACTCGGCTGGTGCGCTTTTTATCTCGACAGTTGCGCCAATTGGCGCATGTTGCTTTTGTATTACCCGCGCCAATTGCTTTCTGGCGCCAGTTACAACCTCACAGTCGCGCCACTCCTGTGAGGCATTAGGGTTTGCTCAATTCTGAGCTCTCTGGGTCTGATCAGTGTATTTCTTTTTGGTTTTTCAGCTACCTGAGTGTGTTGGAGTCCTGTTTGAATGGGAATTTTCCTTCGTCCTTTGGTTGTTTGCTTTTCTCCATCGATTTCACGTTTTGAGCCCTAGGGCATCTAGTGGCTTTGTGTGTCGAGCCCTCCTTAGGAGTTTTGGTGTTTCGTTAGTCCGGTCAATTCTCTGATTGCTCCTCCGCATTCTCTTAGTGGTTGTTCACCATTTCATTGCGATTTTTGGGTGATTGCTCTTCTCTTCATTCAAATTTCGTTTGGTCTTGCTTTGGACCTAGATTACACGGTCCATTGAAGCCTTTGAGACTTTTTCTTGGTTTTGAGAGACTTTGGTCGATTTGAGATATGATTGTTTGTGTCATTGAGTGAAATTTGTTTATTTTTCTCTCTTAATATCGCTTCTCAAATTGCTTCCCTTTGTTTTCAGTTTTTTAGTGCATCTAGCCATCAAACATTGAAAATTTAAAAAAAAAATCTCTTTTTGCTTTTGGTTGATTAGTGAAAATTGAAATATTTTCGATTTTACTAGTAATTAGTGATTTGAATGAAAAGTTTTCGATTTCATTAGTTGCATTAGAGATATCATTAATTGTCTTCCGATCATTTTGTTTGTGTAAAAGCTCTCAACTCTTCCGTAGCTAGTTTTCATCGAACGAAATGATGTACTGTGGCATGTAGCTTTGCATTTAGGAGTTTTTGAGACCACACATTCGTTAGGGCCTGAAAACTGAAATGTAATTGAAGATCAACTTTTAAATCTACTCAATTTACACTAAGGCAGCATTGAAATCTAACGAAACACATTTATAGGTCTAGGCTAGAGACGTGTTCCAGCGTCTTTAAACCTAGTAGCTGTCGTTCGCCTTTTGGCTTTAGACAGCGCTAGTACGAACTTGTGCTCACCGTACCGTCGCGTATATAAAGGGAGACCCCTCTAGGTTTCAATCCTTTATCCATAGGAAGCTGAGTCTGCCGCCCTATACCCGTGATACACTGAACACAACATTCAGGGAGATTGCCTGCACGTACGGAAAGTCCTTGGTTGATTTCTCTTTCATTATTGAAACCAAGGTGTATATTGCAGTTCACGGTTATTTGGTACACCCTTTTGCCTAGTATTCCTGAGCAGTCATTTGATCTTTTATGACTCCCTAAATTTGAAAAGATCGCCAAGCGCTTGACCTTTCACACTTGTGTCAAATCTGAAAGAGATAGAGTCACATTTTTATCGTTTCTCGACTCTTAAAACATGAAACGGTGAAGTTTCTTATTTTTCAATGTGGTAAAAAAATTAATCACCCACGATTACACGTCCTCTTAGAGTTTTCTTGTTGACCGTTTGGTCGTGTGTCTTGACTCTTTTTCAGCCCGTGGGTGTGTTTGTTCTTTTTTCTCTTGTCATTTGCCACAGTGGCGGAACCTTCGGTTTCGTCTACTGGTAGTCCTTACATGGACGATTCATCAGAGGTTTCCCAATCCTATGCTGAACTGAAGCAGCCTATTGTTTCCGAGTTTCCTGACGGGGGACCGGTTCTTTGTGAGCAACCCTTTGGGGGACCAGTTGAGTTCGATTGGCCCTTTTCGGACCCTGTGTCTGAATTGAGATTAGGAGCTGATTTCCTTTCTCTTACATCGGGTTCGCTTTTTTTTGCTGCTGTTTTTCCTCCCAGCCCTCGCCGTCTATTACGCGATTTAACGGCAGGCTCAACCATGAGTGATTCTGGTGAGGAAATCCCAACGTCTGGCAAAGACTATCAGCTCTTCCCACGAAGATTGTTTCCAGGAGACAACTCTGAACTGGCTGACATGTCAACAGCCAGTCCCTCTTTACCACCTGGGTACAGGTCTTTGGGTCATATTATTTCTGCCGTAGCCTCTATGGGAGTGTCAGCTTTTTCTCTGAGGCCAGCTTCTCCTACACCCGGGGTGTCTCCTCAGACGCCCATTACTTCTGTACCCGTTTGGCCCACTGTTTGTGTGGCCGCCTCTTCTCCTGTTGCCACAGCACCCTCTGCCAGGGCTATGCCAACTCCTGAAGATATCTATCTAGCGACTGCTATACCGGAGAACATCTCTCCGGAGGAGTATCGGTTGTCTCTGCAACAACCGAACCCCGAGGTTGGACCATCCTCCCAAGATCCCAACCGCTCTTATTTTTCGCACTATGCACAGGATGGTACACCCGTGTATGCTTTTCTAGGTCAGTATGACGAGCACGGGGACATTTTACGTCTGCCCGCTCCTGAGGCTTACCTCCATGCTCAAGGTTTACCTCATCACCAGGATTATAACCCGCAAGGGCAACCTTTCCAAGGCCAACCTTCAGGCCAACCTGGCTATCCTTATGACCCACAGGGGCAGCCCATCCAAGGCTATCCTGCGGGCCAGAAAGGGCCATCGTACGGTCCTCAAGGACAGTATTACAGCCCTTCCGGTCAACCTGTGCAGCCTCAGCCGGGGTACCAACCGGGACCGGTCTATGGTCCTGGGGGGAAAATCTAGCCTTCTCTACCAATGCAACCTTAGTATCCTGTTTTTTCTAACGTTGCATATCAGCCGGGACCATCCTATGGTTCTGCTTCAGGTCAAACCGGTTTCCAGCAACCACCTGGCCATGTTCCTCCACCAGGCCAACTGGCCCATCCGGCACAACCTGGTGTTCCGCCTGCAGGCCAACCGGCCCATCCGGTACAACCTGGGGCTCCTTCGCAGCCAGGTCAGCCTATGAAACCGGCACAACCTGTCTATCCGGGTCAACATGTTCATTCAGGGCAACCATCTCAGTCGGGTCAACCTATTCACTCAGGGCAGCCCGCTCATTCCATTAACCCTGCACATCAGCCGGTTCATTCGATGCCGCAGCCGAATCAACAGCTGCGCCCCACTTATCAGGCTCTGCAGGGTTCCACTTTTCAGCAGCCTACTCATCCTCAGAGTGGTTATTATCCTCATGGTCAATCTCAACCGAACTATAACCACCCCAGAGGCTCTCAGTATTATCCTCCTCCACCCGGTTTTACCTACACTCAGCAGCCAAATCCAAATGCTGCTTACACCGGGCCGACGCATAATCAGGGTCCGTACTCTGGTTATCAAGCCCCACACTCTGGTTACCAGCATCCAAATCAGTCTGGTTATACGACCTACACCCCCTACGGTCAGAATCCTACGAGACAGAACCCATGGGGGCAAGGATATTCACAACCATTGTGGAGTACAGGTAACGGTCCTCATCCCGAGCCTGGCATGCCGGTTAATCCACCATTGTCGTTCCTGGCCACCTTGAAGTTGCCGGATGTTTCAAAATTGACCAATGATCCGATTTTACATAATCCGTATTGGCCTCCGGTTCCCACCAACCAGGCGCATGTGATGACGTATCATCTTTGGTGTTCGTCTAACTCTTGGGTCGACGATTCGATTCGTCTGCGCCTCTTCCAACGTACTTTAACTGGAGCTGCTGCTAAGTGGTACATAGATTTATCCCGTGGCATTTTCCAAGATTTCAATTCTTTAGCCATGGCTTTCCTCACGCACTTTCAGTTACCGGTTCGTTATGAAGCTGGGACGCACCTCCTGAATTCTCTGAAGCAGGATATAGCCACTCACATCTCTGATCACATTCATGAGTGGCGGCGCTGTCGTAGACTGATCAAGTTTCACATACCTGATCAGATACTAACTCACTGGTTCACCACTTCCTTCGTGAATAAAATCGGTCAAGATATTGCGATGGGAGCGTGTGTGACAGAGGAATAAGCCATTGCGCGTGCCCAATATCTGGATCTTGTGTATTCTCAGTCCGGCACGCTTTATAATATCTTTCCTGATCCTCCACGGTCCGGAACCTCTAAGGCTCTGCCTACCCCTGCGGTGGATGGTGTCATTGGTTTTGTCTCTCAGAATTCGAAGAAATCTTCGAATGGGAAGCAAAAGTCTAATTCTTCCAACAATGCTCCTGCTAATCCCGCCTCGTCCGATTCTGGCAAAACCGCGGAAGTGAATGCCATTTAGGCCAATCCTACGGAGAAAATTTCCAGAGGGAAAAAGAAGGGCAAAGGAAAATCTAAATCTGATGCCCCAAAGCTAGAATCTAAATCTCGCATTGAGGATGGCTCTCAGCGTAAACCGAAGTACCCTTGCCTCATTTATGAAGGGGACCATTATACTAAGGATTGTCCACGACGATCCGAAGTTAGTCAAATTATCAAGGGCTCAAAAGGGCCTCCGGTAGTTCTTAAGGAGCCATTCCCGTCTCAGCAGACCCAGATGGTCGAACAACCGTCACCATCTGCACCATTTGGGTCCCAAGTTTTCATGATGAAAAGTGTTGCACCTATCTCTGTCGCTACGCGTTCGAAGGATTACAACGAATCGCGGCAGGCACCCGGGAAGGCAGTTGCGGATGGACCACCTCCCCCACCTGTCTCTGGTTTGTTGGAAATCGAGAAGCCTACTTCTGAACCCATTGTGAAACCACCTTCTAAAGGTGTTCTTCGAAGATCTTCTTATAATCTGAATGCTCGTGCCGCTCAACATTACAGCATTGTTGAGGATTTGGCATAGGCACCTTCTGCTATGTCTGCGCTAGAAGTTCTTCAAAGTTGTCCTTCGCAACGGAAGGCTTTATTGTCTGCAATCAGTGGCATTGACCCCGCTGAATCGAGTCTCTCACCTTCGATTTAGAGAATTTCTCCCCCCGACTTCCACATTAGATAGCTCTTGTTATTCAAGTCGGGATTAACGGTCTGAACATCCATAGGGCCGTAGTGGATGAAGGTGCTTCTACCTGCGTTATGTCATCCGCTTGCTGGAAGGCCATCAGCTCTCCAGCCCTCGCATCCTCTCCCAATGCCCTCGAGGCATTTGATGGTCGGGAATCCAAACCCCTGGGTGTTCTCGAGAGTTTAGCGATCACTTTACAGGGGAAGACTGTCAACGTGGAAATTGAAGTAGTCGATGCCAAGCTCAACTACAATATACTTCTTGGCCGCAGCTGGACCCATGCCATGCTTTGCGTGCCATCCACCGTCTTTCGACTTCTTAAGTTCCCTCACGAGGGCAAAATCGTCACGGTGGATCATTTGTCCTTCTTCACCTCTGCTTCTGAGAACAACGTACCATACGTGGATCAGATTTCGAATCCCCCTGATAGTGAAGGACCCGGTCTCTTCAAAGACCCCGTCCTCATGGGTATCTTTCCCGCACCACCACCACACACCGCTCAAGTTAACATGATTTCCAGGTCCGATGACCCCTGGCTTATTCCTACACCTGAGCAGGTGTTTGAGTTTGGAGAATCAATGCCCTTGACTCCAGTAGAGATCAACTACTGTGAAATCGTTGCTGCATCTGATCCTCCACCTCCTCAGCATGTTCCTTTGAGCATGGCTCTCGACGTCTACTCTCAATCCCCCTGGCTTGGTCAGGCCGATTCGCCTGATCCTCTCAAAGAGGCTTTTCCTTCCGATGAAGCCATCATTGAAACTATGTCTCTTGAGGAGCTGCCTTGGGGCGATGGACATCATCGCTCCTCTTTTATGCCTAGCTTGGGGGCAATGACTGACTATCTGGAGCGTTATGCTTCTCAGGTTCCTACCCCTCCTCTTCAAATGCCCATCTTGACGCACGAGGTTTTTTCGGAAGGTAACCTGGGTAACATCACTCAAATCGTCCCGATCAACATCTCCGTTAAACCGGGGATCGTTGAGAATATTCACGTGGGAGTGACTTGTTCTCCCGATGAGATTCAAGTCTATACTGATATTTTTAAAGAATTCAGAGATGTGTTCACCTGGTCCTACGAGGAAATGCTAGGGATAGATCCCAGTATCGTAGTGCATGAGATTCCAACCTACCCTGGTGCGAAGCCCATGTGCCAACGTTTACGCCCCATGCATCCTCGGAAAGCTGCTGCAATTAAGGCAGAAGTTGAAAAACTTCTGAACGTGGGTTTTATTTATCCTATCCCCCTCACAGAATGGGTGTCTAACATTGTCCCTGTCGATAAAAAGTAGGGTACTATTCGGGTCTGTGTTGATTACTGCGACATCAATCGCGCCTGTCCAAAAGATAACTATCCCACTCCGTTCATCGACCAGATTATCGACGAATGTGCCGGAAGTGAGATTTATTCCTTGATGGATGGTTTCTCAGGATATAATCAAATCAATATTGCACCTGAGGATCAACACAAGACCACGTTCATCTGTCCGTGGGGTACCTTCGCGTATAAAAAACTCCCGGTCAGCTTAAAGAACGTTGGAGCTACTTTTCAGCGTGCGATGTCTTATGCTTTCCATGACATTCGCCACATCGTTCAACCTTATCTGGACGACTTTCCAGCTCATTCAGCTAGGCGTGAGGATCACCCTGAACACCTCTGCCAGATTTTCCTTCGCTGTAGGCGCTACAATATTAGGCTCAATCCTCATAAGTGCATCTTCGGCGTGGATTATGGCCGTGTTTTGGGATTCATCGTCTCCAAAGACGGAATTCGCCTTGACCCTTTAAAATTCGAGGCTATTATCAACCTCCCATCACCCTCCTCGTTATATCAGTTGCAGAGTCTGCAGGGAAAAGCGAACTTCCTTCGACGCTTTATCCCGAACTACGCTGAGGTGGCCAAAGGATTTACGCGCCTATTAAAGCAGAATGTCCCCTTCCAGTGGGATGAAATTGCTCAGCAATCCTTTGAGAAGCTAAAGACGTTATTGGTTAATGCTCCTTTGCTTCGTCCTCCAGACTATCATCGTGATTTCACTTTGTATCTCGCCGCCGCGTTTAGCACCATTGCTATGGTTCTGGTGCAGGATAATGATGATGGTAATGAACATGTCGTTTATTATCTATCACGGAACCTTCTCGATACAGAAACGCGCTATGCTCATGTCGAGAAGTTGGCTTTAGCCGCTGTACACGCTGTGCAGCGCTTTCGCCATTACATCCTACTGCGCATGATAACAGTGGTTTCGGATTGTAACCCCATGACATATATTCTCTCTAGACAGTTGCTGGGGGGAAAATACTCCAAATGGATCATCATCCTGCAGGAGTTTGACTTAGAGTTCACCACTGCTAAGTCAACCAAATCACTTGTTTTCGCGGATCTTATATGCTCTCTCCCGACAGACTCCACTCCTTCACTTTCCGAGGATCATATCCCAGACGAAACTCTTTTCCTCATCAGTACTCGTGACCCTTGGTATGGCGACATAATCGTGTATCTTCAGACCTCTACATTTCGGTCTGAGTTGACTAAAGATGCCCGACGCCGAATTCGGCATCAGTCAAAACCCTACCGCATCGTAGGAGATACTTTATACCGTGTTGGAGTAGATTCGGTGCTCCGCCGGTGCCTTACCTTGGAAGAGGCTGAAAGGGCCCTCAATGACTGCCACAGTGGCGCCTGTGGTGGACATATGTCCGGATATGCTACTGCTCAAAATATTTTGCGAGCAGGATACTTCTGGCCGTCAATATTCAAAGACTGTATTACAGCAGTTCTAAAATGTCACGCGTGCCAGGTGTTTCAGCACAAGATGCGCGCGCCTCCTCTTCCTTTACATCCTGTTGTTACCGTTAGCCCATTTGCGAAATGGGGCATGGATTTTATGACGTGTAACCATCATTCGGCCGGGGGGCATGCTTATATAATCGTAGCTGTCGACTACTTCACCAAGTGGGCCGAAGCGATGCCTACACTTGCGGCCGACGGTAAAACAACTGCTCAATTCATATTCAACCACATCATCGCGCGTTTCGGGGTTCCTCAAGCCATCGTTACTGACCATGGTACTCATTTCCGAGATTATATGATGGCTGAGCTGACTTCAAAGTTGGGCTTACGTCACGATAGCTCAACACCGTATTACCCTCAGGAAAAAGGCCAAGTTGAAGCAGTGAACAAGGTTTTGGTCACCATGCTTCAACGAACAGTTGGGATCCATAAATCAAATTGGCACCTCCAACTATTCTCAGCTCTTTGGGCTTACCGAACATCTGCTAAGAGTGCAACTGGATTCACACTATTTCAATTGGTGTATGGTCTGGAAGCCACTCTTCCGGTTGAATGCGAGATTCCTTCTTTGAAATTAGTCGTAGAACTTCTGCCCGACACTTCTGCTGAAGAAGAGCGTCTCCTGTATCTGGAACGGTTAGATGGAACCCACCGCTTAGCTGACTTAGTCATTGAGGCACAAAAGAAGCGGGTCAAAGCTCACTTTGATCAATCGGTTTCACCACGTTCCTTCGTTGAAGGGGACCTTGTCCTTCTGTATGATCAAGCACACGATAAGCTTGGGGCAGGGAAGTTCCAACCCATGTGGCATGGGCCCTATATAGTTAAATGAGTATTAAAGAATGGGGCCTACGAGCTTATAGATTATGAAGGAGTTCCGCTGGCGCGGCCCAGAAATGGGTTGTACTTGAAGAAATACTACGCTTAAAGTAATTTTTGGTGTGGTGTGTGTACATAGGTGTGTCTTTTCATTTGTGTGCATGTGTGGTGTGGTGTGCAGTGTAAACTTATTTCTGCTGATTGGGTCTTCCTGATTGTGCAGATGTCCATCAATCCGTTTGTTGGGTTTGCGGATGGTGCCTCCCGCAGTACCAGGAATCTGTCTTCAGTAGCCTGGGTAATCTACGATCCTGCTGGTGAGTTGGTCAACCTGCAAGGTGTGTGTCTGGGACGTACTACAAATAACATCGTGGAGTATAGTGCTGTATTAGAATTATTAAATGAGGCTGTAAACCTTGGTATCCGTGAATTGCTTGTGTATCTAGACTCACAACTCGTGGTATTACAACTAAACGGTCATTATTCAGTCATAAATCCACACATTTTACGTCTGTATCTACGTATTCGTTTACTGGAAAGAAATTTTGACTATATTACATATCAACATATACCCAGGCACATGAATACATTAACTGATGCAGTAGCTAATTTGGTGTTAGATAGACATTTGCGCAATTTGTAAATCATCATAACATGTAAAAAGAAAATCCATCTAGAAATAGATATGTATATATATAGATATCGAAGTGTTTACATAGTGTGCATCGCATAAGATCAAAAAATATACATGTTCGTCTTATTACATCCGGAGACGACACGTCTCTCAAAAATATGCATGAAATAAAACCCTAAGAGGCTAGTCTGCGTGGTGCTCATGATAACAAGTCACTGCACGCACTAGGCATCTCAGTAGACGGTGGAGGCGACTAGGCACTCCCATCGTATGTCTCTGATATGCTAACGGTACATCCGCCAGCCGGGCATAGTCCGGAATCCCTCGGGCAATCCCCTCGAGGTTCTGAACCAACTCTCCTCCTTCCGCGCCCTCCTCATGAGGATTGACTGTGAGCTGAGTTCTCCGTGCGATAGGAGACATCCCGGCTGGTCTCTCTGGGCCAACATCTGCATACACATGTAACTGTTGTCAGAACGGACATGTAATAACAAAAAAAAATCATAAAACATAAAAAATAAAAACAGATCATACCCAGCTCTTCGTCCCAATCCTCTCCCTCCGGCAGTGGGAGATCTGGATCTCCAGTAAAGTCTGTCCCGGCATAAGGCCAGTGCTCCACTACAATCAACTGGCACCGCAACCACTTAAAAAAATCTGGCCTCCAGGACATCTGTTGGCCTCCTCCTGCTCTGGGCATCAGTGCTGCCCAGCGAGCCATTCTCGGCTCTCGTGGTATCGGATCCGCTACAATGGCCCCTTGGCCCTGGAAGATTGGTAACCGTTCCAGAATGAACGATACCAGGATGGACCCATAGCCAAACTGCTTCAGCTTGGCTTGTTTGCATCTCGTCAGCTGTCTCTTGATGTTGATTGTTACTGCTGTGGCCCAGTCAAACAGTATGGGACTCATGCACTCTGAAGCCAGTAAGAGTTGGGCTTTCGTCGCTTTGTGCGGTGCCTGCGATCCTGTAGCCCGCGTGATGGTATGCAGCACTACTCGTAGTGCCAGATCGGGGATAGTGTGGATATCCACCTTTTTACTCCCTGATCCCATTTGTGCCCGTGGGCACACTCGTGCCATCACTTCCGCCATTTTCTCACCTGACGGTCTGCTCCCTGTCAGTATGGGTACCGGACCTCTACGCGACAATCCGGTTATGAAGTACACATCAGAAACGTCCAGTTCTAACACCTGGTCTCGTAGCTTGAATACTTGTTCTTGTTCATCCCAAATGCTCACCAGGTACTGAAGTAGCTCAGGTTGAGCCCGCAAACAAGGTGTCAGGAAGAATTTCTTGGGCCCGCAATTTCTGAGGGCATTCATGCAGGCCTCATTTTCCATGGCCATTTCGTCCTCTTCCCCGTGCTCTCTTTCTTTCCACTCGATCACCATTTTTCTTGGTTTCCTGCATCAACATGGTCACAAGCCTTCAATTAGATCTCTGTTGAGCTTCAAATTTCATTCAAATGGATCAAAATGTTGATTTTTTAGGCGGAAAATTAGGTTTGGCCGCTAGCGCGGCTGTTTTGGGAACAGTCGCACCAGTTGGCGCGATCCCTTTACATATAAAAGCCCATTGGCGCGGGTCCGTGCCCGATACCCGCGCCAATGAGCGGAGCCCTAAAAATTCAAAAAGTTGCCACAAAACTCTATTGCATGATGGAAAACTATTAAAAAATGGACTCAAATGAAGGATGAGGAAGCGCCTTTTACCTGGAACTGACGAAATTCTGAATGGTGGCCCGGATCGGTCGTAATATCTGCCAGAAGTTTGCACGGTAAATGGACCAATGTTGCTCTTCACTCAGGTAAAAAGTAAAAGTAATTTCAATTTTTACCATTTAGACTTATTTATAACTTTTTGAGCTCTATTTTAAGTTTAAATAGTCATTTTTCATTGAAACTTCGTATGTTTTGTTGAAAATGGATTTTACACTTGCCTTTCTATGCAGCAACAGGTTTTTATGCAACGTAAATGGCGAAAACGAGTTGTATTTTATACTTTTTCGGACTCGGTAAATATACAAAAAAGTCACTCTGGAGTCATCTTTCATCTCTTTTCTGACTCTCTAAACATGAAAAGATTGACGAGGCCCTTGTCATTTCGATCTCGTTAAAGTGGCTGCGAAACGACATCTACCCAGTATACGTTTACCCCTTTTTCGGGCTGGGATGGATTATTTACGAAAAAGGAATACCCTAGCCTATCGCGACTAGGAGGTTTTCCCGGATATTGTTTTCTACCTTTTCGGATCTGGGGAACTATTGACGAAAAAGGACCTTTGGAGTTTACTTTTCTGATGTCTTTTCAAACTCTCTAAACATGAAAAGACGTTGAGTTCTTCCTTTGTCAGACTCGTTAAACCCTGATGACATCAGATTCAGTCGAAATGACGTTCTCCGAGTTCCTCCTTCCTAGGGCTCGTTAAATGTACTAGGATGGATTCGCCCGAAGGGCGGACTTATATTACAAGCATATGCTATCCCCTTCAAGCTTGTTATAAAAAATAATTGGGGTACTCTCCAGAAATGGTGGGGGAAAAATGGAACCATCATCATTGTCGTGTCGGCAGTATGTCGCTCTTGAACATGGCACTTGTTTGCATTCCTGTCGGGTTGGGGACATCTCATCTCGTTTTTTCACTTGCTTCCGTGGGTTTGGGTAATCCCTTTTGACCTCTCCTCTGCTCATTGCCTCGTCACCATGACCTCTGATCCGTTGATGTCAAATACTACCAAAACCACTATTTGTGCTGTTACATGTTCAAGAGAAGTTGACCTCTGTGAATATCAACCTCCCTCTGATTCTCATCTGATCGTGGTTCACAACAAAACATCATGTTCCTCTGTCTCGTGTCGATGATGTGGGAAACATTATGGCCCACCTTTGATCAAGGTCACTTCCTGTCGACTTCAAATCATTATCCAGGAAGTTGATCTAGAGACTCCTTTATGGTACCTTGGAGCCTGCATGCCTCAATGGCAAGTTCGTCGCATTCGACGTGAGGTTCTCATCATTGGCCTCCGATCGAGTGATTCTATGGGTGTTCGACACCATCTCATTGATTCACACGCCGTAGATTGTACCTATAGTACCTTGGGGGCCATTGTCATTATTGGTGGTTCCTCTCACGTCTGTTAACAGCTCTCATCATTGGCTGGTAATCAGACGATGTTCTTGCATGTTCGACTTCAGCTCACATATTCGCATGCTTGAACTTGTACTTTGTTCGGGTCGAGATGGAGCACAAGACCCTGGATTGTGTCTGTTGTAATCCAGGCTACGATTTTGTGGATTATTATGACTTATTCACTGGATGGCTGCGACCATACCTGAGTCTATTTATCGATCCTCACTAGATGGCTGCGACCATACCTTGGATCTGGATTATTGTATACTCTGTTTTGGATGGCTGCGTCCATACCACATATACATCATGTACTTGAGATATCAGTTGTATTTCTCCATGCAGGTTTTCCGACGGCGGAGCTTCAATTGGACACGTTCTCGTAAAGCATTTCACCCCTCTCTCTCTCTCGGGCCTCATGCTTTAGGGGGCATCTGTTACACAGTAATTTGTCACCGTCCCTACCATTCCCCGTCCCGCACATTGGAGGGCCCATTGTGTGACCTGTGAGAAATGTCATGCCTTGAAACCATTATCATTGCATTCCTCTAAACATGAGCTTCAATTTCCCTGAAGACATCTCCTTGCAAAAAACCATAAAAACATCCCTTTTTGCATTGGCGCGGGTAGCCAGTTCATCACTCGCGCCAATGAGGAAAATCCTACAAAGAGGCCGCGCCAACTGGCACTCTGTCCCAGAGTCGCAGTCGCGCCAGCCAATTTAAGGAGTGTTTTTTAAATAAGAATGGCGGAAGTTTTGTTTCAACCAACTCAAAAACTGCTATCTATCTTGAGTTGGGAGGTTTGGCTCCGGGAGTTCCATGGAAGGGAAGTGGTTTTGCCACCTCTCATGGAAGCTTCCTTGAAGATAGGGCCAATCCCAAAATTATAGGGATCCCAACTCCCCTTCCTCCATCTATAAAAGCTAGCTCATTGCCATTCCAAGCTAGTCTTGAAGTGCCTAAGCCTTGAATCTCCAAGTTCTCAAATTCCCAAGAGCCTTCATGCTGCAAAAGCCCTGATTTTTCCCTTAAGGCCGACTCAAGCAAGGAGACTATCGTCGAGAGACTCTAAGAGAGGCTTGTCCAATCCCTGGCAGGCTTTGCGAGACGTGTACGAATGGAGACCCCTCCGAAGGAGACCTCAGCGTCAGAACATTGGTTGTAATCTCTTTCGATTGCTTATTAATGAATGACTATTGGTTATGGTTCCACTCTGTTTTTCACTTATGATAATGATGAGTTATATCCTTTCTAACTGATATATAGTTGCGTATTCTGGATTTTATGCTTGTATTCGTGTTGTTTCTTGCATGTGCAGGTGTCCATTCATGGAGATCGTGGGGATCGTGATCTGCCGAAGCTGAGGAACGGGAACGCTGTCTCTTCTACGAATCATAGCACTGGGCTCCAGGTAGGCCTCCATCGTTGGTCTGTTTATTCGCAATTAGGAACTTGCGTTGTAGCATTTGATGATTGTTGCTAGACCCGTGCTGGGCTAGTAGGGATCGCCTCTGTCTGCAGAGGGGATTTACCTCCTCAACACTCTCCCAGCGCCTCATCCTCCTCCCTTGAACATTTCGAGGGCAGATACCTTGATACCCGCAGTGGTCGGGGCCATCTCTTCGGTTCCTCTGCTCGCCACCCTACCTCTGAGCCTCCTACGCTCCCTCAGCCCCAGCTGCACTCATCTAGTTCTCCGCCACTCTCCGCCTTAGCCCACTTTCAGTTTCAGTGATCCTCCTTCAACCCTCTCGCCGTGGCCACCGTTTCTATCTCCTTCCGCGAAGTTCCTGGTGTTGCCCCTGCCCCTATCCAACCCTTTCCACCTCCAGCCATGCATAGTCGCCCCGACCCCTCGAAAGACGTAAAAGCTCAACAGGCCCCGCCCAAGCACACCTCTGGCTCTAACAGTGGTGATAGCTCGAGCTATTACAAGGAGAAGCAGTTGCAGGATGAAGGAAAGGGCGATGAGGCTACCGCACCTCACCAAGATGCAATTGGCCTCCAGACTGCAGATGATGATGAGTATAGATGTCTGATTGTTGAAGAACCTCCTCCAGTTTCTCCTAATGCTCAAATTACCAGGTCTCCTTAAGTTTCAGGCTTACAGCTCTTTAGTTTTTCTTTCTGTTTATGACTATGCTGGGTACATTCACTTATGTCTTCTGTTGCTGGTTTTCTCTTTTGAGGCAGCATTACATACTCTATATGGGCTGGTTTCCCCTCGTGGGTAGCTCCAATTTTGGAGTATTTTTCTATTTTTGCTGACATTATGGCATTAACACAAGCCATCACTGCTGAGGCCCGAGCCTCTTTGTAAAATATGTTCCATTATCAATAGAATTTTTTTTTTTTCTCCGTAAAAATAATTCTATTAAGAGAGCATATGGTACAATATGAAGTTACAACCAAGAGAAGCAAGTAAATGGGATGCCGGAAAGGATAAGCTATCCACCTTGGCCCCTAAGAGAAACCATGAAGAGAGCATTGCAATAAGAAAAAAGGAACAAGAAAAAAACAAGGTAACAAGAGCTGAACAAGGGATTCTACCCAACATGGGTCGAATCATCCATTCAGCATTTTTTCCCTTTCTTTTTACCAACTTTGACCCAGCCAAGATGATGCAACTAAGCTGGAACAATTTGCAAACTGAGCTGAGCTGTCGGAGAGGTCTCCTTGTCTGAATCCGAGGGAGAGGACTCATGAGTTCTTTTCTGTGAGTTTGGTGGAACACTAGATTCCTCGGGGCTTGCTGAAGGCAGATTCTGTGACAGCTTTGCATCCTCTCCTTTTGCTTCCCCTTCCTCTTCATCCGAGCTGAAATCAATATCATCCATGGGGGGAGGATCATGAGGTTTCCATCTTTTAGATTTCGGCTTACGATTGGCTTTCTTCTTTTGGGTAGGCATCGAGGGACAAGAGCTCTGAAGGTGCCCTGTTTGATGGCAATTCCGGCAGTGAAAGGCTGTGTTCTCGTAATCTAGGGTCTGAGTCCAATGGAAGTCTCCAATTTTGAGACTTTGCTCTCTAATCGGGTAGACCTTTTCTCATGTCTATTTCTGCACAAATTCTGCTGAAGGTGTATAAGCCCTTTTCCCCCCTCGAGGTATCTGTGGCAAGAAAGTGGCCTAGAGTATTTCCAATCCCTTGGAATACAACAAAGTGCCATAGATGCACCGGGAGATTAGGAAGTCTGACCCAAATGGGGAGCTTGGTGATGACCGCTGTAGATGGATTGAAATCTGGGAACCAGGGGGTGAGGAATAAACCTGCTGTGCCCCAGAACAATGGGCCTTCTATAAAATATTTTTGGTAGTCTTCACTGAAAGCAAACACTACAATGAAGAAGCCCTTTGAGCAGAATAGAACCTTGCAATTGTTGGTCCAGTTGGAGTGAATCCATTGGTAGAGGTCTGCCTTGCGTGGCCATAGTCCATTAAATCTGCAAATAATGGCATGCTCTGCATACTTTTGGATTTGCTCATCCAGCGTTGGATGCAATATTTCAATGTAGGGGGTTTCCTCCAGTTTGTCCACCAAAAAAGGCTTGGGAGCTTGAGCTGGTGGAGCTGTTTGTTGGGTATCTGAGCATGGACACCATCTTTGTAAGAAAAAGTCGGAGCTGTAGATGACTGTCCAACAGCTCCCCCTCTCAGATGAAGGGTGAAAACAATGGATGCATTTCTTTTAATACTGTAAAAAGAGAGGGGATAAAGATCCTCAAGTTGTTTACCTTCATGGAGGAATCTCTTTGATGCATAAGGAATCCCCAGTCTATATTCAAGGATTTGCTTGAGGTCTTGCACTAGATCCGAAGAGCTCACCCATTGCAGCATAGTTTTTCCAGAAAGGAGTAAGATCTGGATTTGAAAAGAGACAGAGTGATCAGACTTCTGCTTGCCTCTGCATATCTGAGAAGAGAGGAAACTGGTACTCTGGTAATCCACCTTTTCCAGAACTTGTTGCTGGGGTTTGTGAGAAGTTGTGGGGTGAGGAAAATAGCCATAGAGATGGGTATTTTTTTTCGCCCATAAGAACTCCCAAGCGCGCCCTCCAGGAAAATCCAGATAGCTCAAAGCATTCTGAATCTGAAAAACAGAGGATCGACGATTCTGGGAAAGCAGACGCGGTTCGAAAGGGGTTGAGCGGCCTTTCTGCGCACAGTCGTTCATCCCTAGAGTCGCAGCCTAAGGAGAAGATGGAGTATTTGCTGCAATGTTGTTCTTAACCCGTGCATCCTTTGCTTGAAGGGGGCGGCTATTACAAATCTCGGCTGCAGAGGGCCGAGGTCTAGCTTCACCGTTTTCCTGAAAAAAGCGGTGTAGGGGGAGGTGAGCGCCCAAAGGGGCATGGAAGACTCGAGGTACAGCGCCGACGGAAGTATCCGACATTCCACAGCTGTGTGGACGAGTAGGGCTAAGCGAGGGCAGGGCGGCGGCCTGGGATCTTAGTTCAGTAGAAACCCTAGGTGCCATCGTGCGAATTCCTTCTCCCCACAAAGTTTTAAGAGAATAATGGTTTATCTCACTTCCCGAGTCAAATTGCTTGCTGGGCATTTTTACCTCATTATCAATAGAATCTTAATCTTACTTACCAAAAAAAAAAATTGTCCATACATTTATGAAAAATAATATTAATAAAAATTAAATTATTAGAGATTTCCTGAAGAAAACAATGTGATGGTTTATGGTCTATCTAATATTTCAAATAATTACTCTATCTATAATTAAAAAAACAAAAAATTTCTATAACTATTAGCTAATAAACGAATACTGAAGAGCCAATTTAAATTATTTATTTCTAAAAACACAAAAAAATTATACGATATTCATCATTATTTCTTCCTTGCAGCAATTACCGATTATTCTATTTCAACCTAAAACTTTCAATAAAATTCTTCCATAATCATACGATGACTAAGCCGCCGCATCTCGCGAAAACGACATTGCGGACCCCACCTACCCATGGGATTTTTGCTTCGTGGCGTAAGTAGTGACGCAACTATCAAGCCACGTCCAAATTCTCCACTGGGCGATGCTCAACCTTTTGAATTCGATAGTTTGTGCCCGCACCCGACGTCCCTTCACGTCAAATTCATGCACGTGGGGTGGCGAAGTTCATTTGAGAGCTACAGTGGTGGTGATGTACACCACTCACGCCCACGCTTCTGGTCATTTGCAGCGAAGTTTTAATGGTAGTGTACGCTATATTTTCGGCGTGGTGTTGTTTATGGCAGTAATTCAAGCAGGTTTTGGCTTTTCTATGTGTTGAAGCCTAGAAAATCTCTGCTTCAAACATCGGGGAAAACCACCCAGTCGGGACCTTAAGGCAGCTCCTTTTCCGTTTGGTATGGTGGCTCCGACTGGATTTAAAGGACTAGTTTCCTTGTAACTAAATGGATTGGATTGGATGGGTGGAAATGGGACTAAACTAACTGAAATAAAACTATCTAATTTAAGCTAAATACTGATAAAGAAATTCTAACACTAACCCGGGTAATGATATGTGAATACAACTTAAGATTGTTCCAATTCAACAATAACCATGAAAATGTATTATTAATTAAATTGAAATGTGCAGAAACAAATAAAGATAACTCTGTTTAAGAAATTAAACAGAGTTATATAAACATATTGCATTCATCATTGTATATCATTTATATGTAACTATGAAAAATAATTTTTCAATTATACTCAGAAATGATATATAAAAGGAAACGTTGTGAAAACCAATATACATATAAATGATAGCAATTTTAAAACGAATATCATAAAACAAAAGAGATCAACAGTAAACAGATAGAAATACCTTGCTCATCTTGATGACTTCAAATGCAATATGATACTCTATCCAGTAACTATAATGCAAAACCAAATTCCAAGGTACAGAAATGCAACACTTCAAAGATAATTCCACATGAAAATCACCAGATGTGATCCTTTTCAAAAATATATAAGACAATGGAGTACAGAAATGCAATCTCCAAGTCCAAAAATATTAAGATCCAGGACCCCTCTCTAAATGCATGAGAGGGGTTTAAATACTACTTAACTAACTCTAAAAATAGTTTATTACAAAAAATAAGGATTCGGTTCAATGACCGTCCTTTTCCTAGGCTAAAATACAGTGAAATTAAAACCAAATCTATCTATCTATGAAATTGATCTTTGCTCTTGCAGGAATCTAGCATAGTTTTGAGAAGATGCGGTTGACCGACTTCAGAATTCAACTGTCCTAAAAAGACAGAGTCGGCAAGCGTAGGAGAAATCTTCTCCGTAGCATTGATGATACAATTGAGCACACTGTGCTGACTGTGTGGCTTTACCAAGTACATCCAGTATGAGTCCCAATTTAATCTTGTCAGCTCTTGGATGGATTTTGCTCTTTCTTCTGCCTTTTGCCTCCATTCTGTATGAAGTTGATTTGCCTGTGGGAGATATCCTGGATTAGTTTCAGAAATCAAGTTAGCTTTGTGTAAATTGTCATTTACACAATCAGTGAGAGTGTTTGCCGCTGTAGATGCCCCCTCTGCTGCCCTTTCTGCCCTTCTGATTTGTGCATCCCAATTATTAAACATTATTTCTTTATGGTTTTCGTTGATGATGGGTGCACCAGATTTTCTGCCTTCTTTTGTCTTTTGCCATGCTAGATAATCATTGATCTTTTCATTAATCAAATCATAATCATTTCGTAAATCTACGACATGATTTTTGATTCTATCGCTTTCTTGGCACAAAGAATTCCATTGCAATATTTTTTGGCAGAAAAATTCCTCTTGTTGCAGTAGTTGATTGTTCAAAGAGATGGTTTCTGAAATGAATTCTGGAAGCTTAGGATCATCCTTATGTTGTTCTTGGATTTCTTGAAGTTGTTGTTGTAACTCTTCAAGTTTTAATTGTGCTTCCTGATTGGCCTGTACCTGTTGCAATTGTTGTTGCAGAGCCTTTATCTGTTCTTCTTTTTCATCCAACAAAAGTTGTATCTCAACTGCTTTATCAATTGTTGCAGAAGCATAAGCTCCTGTTATTTGAGATAATTTAGTGAGATTATGAGTAAGCTCTGTGGTAGGATCTTTCCACAAAACATCTACTTGTTCTCGTTCGGTAGCAATTGCACTTTCTATTTTTCTCTTTTTCCTTTGTCTCTTTACTACTGCTTTGTATTTTGGGCTATAAAATACATCCAGAGGAGGAATGTCCTCTACATTAAGTACAATTTCAGAGGAGGGTGTAATTGGTATGTGCTCTGTTACTGCGGCTGTGCTGCTTGTTCCTGCGTTCAAAACTTTGGTTGTTTGGACAGGGGTCTGTACATTTTGTCCTTCTACATTAATCAATTGATTAAAGGTTTCCCATTCTTTATCTAACTCAATGGTGACTGGCTGTTGCTGTACATTGGGTGGAGGAGGATTTGTTTGTTGAGAAATTAAAATTTGCTGTTGAGCAAGCTCTTTAGATTGTGCAGAATCTTTAATGGATTCTTCCATTTTATCTTCCATTTCTTTGGATGTATTGGAGTGTTCAGAATCTCTGTCAGATTTTGATTTAGATTTACCTGTGCTTGAACTGTTGTTAAGACTAACACTATGAGTTTGCTCCTTTGCAGGCTCTATGCGTAGATTATCCAAAGGAATAGGAACTAGTCTCCTTTCTCTGTACAACTTAAATTCTTGAAAATCCCCTGGAGATAGCTGCTCTTTAGCTGAATTCAAAACCTCTTTGAATGAATTTCTTGCCTAGAACATATCATCAAAAAGATCTTGCTCCCGGACAAATTCCCTTACTTTGATTGCATTGGTAAAATTCTTAACAATATCATTTTGGTCAAATAACCTTTTTGAGAATTTGAACAGCTGTAGACATTTAACGTTGCCTATCTCGTGAAATGCATGACCAATATCCAACAGTGAAAATGTTCCACATTTTATGGGAAATTGTGGCCAAATGCCCTTTTTCTTATCTTTTAAATCTTTTGTCATACCTCCCTGGCCACAAGTCTGATAAGCAATTTCCCGAGCTACAAGTCTATCTGGAACATATAAGGGTAAAACATGGGGAGAAGCATAACTTCAAAAAACCCTAATATAGGTGAACAATTCCTCTCCAAACCATCTTGCGACGGGGAGAATATCAACCTCTGTTTCTGAGGATAACCTCGGGGCATCCTTATTATACAATGTTCTGTACAATGGCAACATTATTCCATGACAATTTTGATAAAAATGGGGGATAAACTCAGACTCCCATAGTTCTTTATGGTACACATGAATGGGCAAAGGATCGTGGATAGTCCATTTCCAGCCCATTACAGGGAATTTAGAGACATAGCAGATGGCGTCCATGACATAAGCAGATAAATAAAAAGGCGGATAAACCCGCTGGGAAACATTTCGTTTGGTACGGTATTGAAAAATAGCAGTGGTCATAGTATCAGATAGGATTTTGGCCCAGTCTACAATTGTAGAATTAACGACCGCATTCAACAAAGGAAGCCATTCGGGTAAAATCATATTTATGTCAGGCTTTCCAAAAAGCCTGCATAACATGGCAGCAGTAAAACAATAAGGAGAGGTAAGTGAACCCGTGCTGTACATACCTTGTTTGTTTTTCTTCAATGGTTCACTTATTTTGGTCCACTCCTTTGTGCATTCTGCCAAATTTGAGTGTTCTTTGGCAAACTCTTCCATAAATTGCTTGTTGAAAGTTGCCTGAGGTTCTGGCAGCTTATACATTAATCTCAGATCTTCTATGGTGAATGACCCAATTAGCTCTTCAAATGGAGTTCTGAACTTTCTGTCCGAAATATCTGTGCTATCCAGCACCCATCTCACCATGTCTGTATATGGGAGAATCCTTGGTCTTGCTGCTATTCTATGTAGAAATGAGCAAGCCAAGTCTCTAAGGTTGCTTCAGACGTATCCTTTGAACCTGCTGTAGCTGCAACTTTTATCACCACAGGGTTTTCATCTTCTAACAGTTTATACATTCCCTCCCAAGTGGATATACCGGCGTCCTTGTTACAGGCGGTGTCTGCGTATAGCGAAGCCATTTCTTTGTTCTTAGAACTTGAGCTCTTCTCCTTCTTACCCATAGTGTTTAGCGGAAGCTTTGTATAGTGGTCTGCTCCTTCGTGGCTACGTTTTACGAATAAATGAGAGTAATGATATAAGAAAGGTGATGAGACTATTTTGAATGTGAAAGCGGATGAAATATAATATTTAAATTGTGAAACGACTTTCAATCTAAACACAATATCTTTTCACATTAATAATCAATCCAATCATTTAATATAATCATTAAAGCGCATAACGGATTTGACATATGGGAAGATTGCCTTGGGATAGCGCGCCTACATGAATCTGCGACATTGCGATCTGCGATTTGCTGCGCAATATCGCAATATCGCAATGTCGCAATATCGCAAAATGAAATCATCACAGTCATAAAAATAGCGCAAAAACGGGAATTGCGCAATATCGCAAAGCGCATATCGCAAAAATCACAAAAGCGCATATCGCAAAAAGCACACAATTGCAAAAGCGCAGAATCGCAAAAGCGCAGAATTGATAAGAGCGCAAAAGATTTTTATTAATCATTTCTGTTTTCTACGGTATGCGATCTGCGATCAATGCGTTTTATATATACTATTTTTTCAAGAGAAATTTTATTATAATCTATCATAAACTTAAGTGTTTACAAATATTCTTTCTAAGGGATTTCTACAAGTTTATGATAGAAAGTTTTATTTGTAAAGGCAAACAAATCCTAATTGATTTTTTTGGATTTTTAACTAAGGGTCCCCATTTATTTAGGATTATTACTAATAATAAATAAAAAAGGGGGGTTGTTGCTGGTCACAACAATTGGTGATTCACTGAAAGAAACATTTATCTCTGAAAAAATAAAATGAACATTCTATCTTTAGTAAGTAAAGGTTTTTAAAGATAATAAAAACTATCTTATGATAATTCAAATAAAATGTAACTATGAAAAATATAAAAATCATTTCATAATTTCTGTTTAATTCCTTAAGAAATAAAAACATTTTGGGTTATATCAAGCTTTGATTGGTGTTAATAATGAAGTAAGTGGATCTCTCCAAGTTTTGGTTTTATAATATACTCTATTGCCATAGGTATTGCCTCTGCTGCCAGCAAATGTTCATAGTCTCGACAGGGTTACCTTTAAACCATTAACCATTCATTGTCCCATCCAACAAAAATTATGACTTTTAAAAAGATAAATTCATAAGACCTATTATCTCATGTTTTTTGTCTTTTATTTATTTTTATTTTAAGAGTCATTGTTCTGGTTTGGTAGCCAGTTATTAACAATGCCATTCACTGGTTATAATTAAACTGAACAAGCTGGCTCGTGATGAGACCCCTTGTCTTATATTTATAAGCCATTACCCTGTTTTGGTATGCAGTATTGGTAATGTCAGTTTTATTACTCCTTATGAACATGGTAAGTCGGCTCGTAATGAGACCTCTTATTTCTTAAAATTTTCGTATAATTTCTTAGAATTACATTCTAAAAAATCACAACTTAAATGGATGGGGTGAAATAGTTTTATCCTTAAGAATCAATGGATGACAATTTTCAGAGTTTTTTTTGAGTTCCAAAACTTTGAAAAATATCTTTACTTTAATAGATAACCTTTCTCTGCTTAATAAACCTTATAATGATTTACATTTTCCTCAAGTTTTCAAAAAGATCATGTAAATGATTGAAATAATCTTTTCAAAGTTTAACATCTTATTTTAAACTATTCAAAAATTGTAATCATTACTTTAAAAATTATTATTTACAAAAAATAAATATTTATAATATTTTTCCGAAGAAATTTTCTCAAATAGTAAACAGTCAATCAGAGACTCATAAACAACCTTTATTTGTAAAAACAAAAAAAATTAAAAACTTTGCAGAAAGAAATATATACAGTTTAAGAAGGGGTTACCTCCTTATGAAAAGAATTTCTTCAAGATAAGCCCATTTACAGGAAGAGACTCTCTCTTTCCTGTTAGATCTTGGAGTATAAATGTATTTGAGCTTATCTTCTCAACGATTTGAAATGGTCCAAGCCACATTTTTTGAAATTTGGTATGTTTACCTTTTTCTTCGTGTGCTTTGTCCCATTTCAAAACGAGATCACCAATTGACAAATTTTTTGAGCTGGTAGAACTTGCATCAAAAGAAGATTTTACAAGCTGTTGATGTTTTTCATGAGTAATTTTTTCTTTATCCCTATCTTCTTCTAATTTAAGGATTTGATTATATCTCAATTGAATGGATGAAGAAGGATTTTCTTCAATAAACTGCACTAGGGCTAATGATGGAAGTGTTAAGTTTGATGGTATCACAGCTTCTTTTCCATAAACCAGATTGAAAGGTGAAGTCTCTATTGAAGCTTTTTCAGTGATACGATCAGCCCATAATGCAAAGATTAAAGATTTGTGCCAATTCTTTTGATTTTGATCAACGGCCCTTTTAATGATTTTGAGAAGGTTTTTATTAGTGGATTCAACTAAACCATTACCTTGTGGGTAATAATTTGCTGAATATTTTAATTTAAAACCTCTTTTGACTGCAAATTCAATTAAACTATTTCCAGAGAAGTAAGATGCATTATCAAAGACAAGAGCTTGAGGTACACCAAACTTGGTTATGATGAATTGATCTATGAAATCAATAATTGCATCAAAATTGGCTACCTTCAATGGGATTGCCTCTACCCATTTTGTAAAGTAATCAGTTGCAGTAAGGATGTACTTGTGCTGTTTGGAAGAATGAGGTACTATCTCACCAATAATGTCAAGCCCCCATTGTTCGAATGGTTGCTCAATAGTTACTGGTTGCAAAGGAAAAGCTGGTTTCCTTTGTCTTCCACTCGCAGTTTGAAAAATTTGGCATTTCCTTACGTAATCATGTGTATCTTTAAAAAGGGTAGGCCAGTAATAACCAGCGCGAATTGTTTTGTGAGCCGTGGTATCACCTCCAAAATGACCTCCTGCTGGTCCATCATGCAATTCCTGCAAAACCTTTTCGGCTTCAGTCTTTTCCAAACATCTTAATAAAATTGAATCATAATTTTTTCTAAATAGCACATTATCAATGATCTGGTATTTAATAGCCTTTAACCTTAAAGCACGTTTACTCTTATAGCTGAGATTAGAAGGAGCATACCCATTTTTCAAGTAATAGATAAGATCAGCATACTGAGATCCGGAATTTGTAACACTTATCTGACTTACTTGAATATCTTGATTTTCTGGTATGTTATGAGCTCCTGCCAATAATCTGCAAAAACCTTGTCCTCTAACAATCTTAGCTGGTTTAATATCAATATCATATTCTTGCAAAGTTGTTACCCAGTTAGCTCTCTTTTCTCCTACTTCTTTTTGAATTAATAATTGCCTCACTGCAGAGAATGGGACAATGATTTTTGTATGTGTTTTAAAGAGAAAAGGTCTGAAATGTTTGATTGATTTAAACACAGCAAAGGCTTGTTTTTCAACATCGGAATAATTAAGCTCAGCTCCTTGCAGATTTGAGCTAAAGAAAGAAATTGGTGCTTTGATTTCTTGATCATTGAGTTGTGTTAAAACGGCTGCATAGGATGTTTCAGTGGCCAGAGTATACAAAGTAAAATCTTTAGAAAAATCCGGGGTATTCAATGCTGGTGCATTAATGATCACTTGTTTGATTGAATCAAAAGCTTCTTTTTCTTTATGCGTCCATTTGAATATTGAATTTTTCTTGATCATATTTTGCATAGGTAAAACAATTAAAGAAAAATCAGGAATAAATCTCTTAACAAAATTGATCTGTCCAAGAAAAGATTGCATGGATTTTTTGTTATGTGGTAAAGAAATATCAGAAATTTCTTTCACTCTATCTGGATCAATATATATACCATTTTTTGACACAACAAATCCTAAGAGTTTTCCTTCATCTAAAGCAAAGAAATATTTCTTGGGATTTAAGGAGATACCAAACTTTCTACATCTTTCAAATATTTGTTTTAAATCATGTAGATGATTGGCTCTCTTTTTTGAAAATACTGTTATGTCATCAAGATAAACAACAACTGATTTATTGATCAGACCTTTGAATGCTATATCCATGGCTCTTTGAAAAGTTTCCCCTGCATTTATTAGACCAAAAGGCATTTTCTGATAAGCATAAGTTCCCCATTTTGTTTTGAAAGTTGTTTTCAATCTGTCATCTGGGTGAACTAAAACTTGATTATAGCCCGAAAATCCATCGAGAAAAGACATAAGTTCAGAACCAGCTACCTTTTGAAGTATCTGTTCCATGGTTGGCAATGGGAAATTGTCTTTTAAACATGCCTTGTTTAGATTTCTGAAATCAATACAGATTCTTATATCACCATTCTTCTTCCTTACAGGTACCATATTGGAAACCCAATTAGAGTGCCTGACTGGAAAAATGATTTTGGCTTTCAAAAGTTTATTAAGTTCTGATTTGATTTGACTTTCGAGATTTGGATGGATTTTCCTCAACTTCTGTTGAACAGGTTTAATATCAGGAAGCATTGGAATTGTATGTTGAATAATTGAAGTATCATACGTTTTTAGATCATCATAATTCCAAGCAAAAACGTTTTTATACTTGTTCAGTAGTTTAATGAATGCATTCCTTTCCTCTGGTGTTAAGTTGAGTCCTAAGTTAACGTTTTGAGGTTTAGAATCAGAACCAAGATTTACTAATTCAAACTTCAAAGTGGAACTTTGAAGTTTTGAATTAACAACTTTCTTGAATCTGTCTCTATTGTCATATAAATCCTCTAATTTAACAACAGATTTTGGAATGGGGTTTTCATTACCTTTTGAAGCAATTTGTAAATCATGATCATCTTCGTCAATAATTTGCTCATCATATGATTTCTCTGAAGTCATGAAATTTAGAATATTTTGATCATGATAGAATACTCTCCAATTTGTAACATTATCTGGGACAGATGGACGAAAAATCAATTCTACAGAAAACCTATCAGGACTGCAATCTTCAGCAGGTAGGAGTCTAGATGCAACATTAGCTAACAAGTCAGCTGATGTATTCTGATTTCTAGGAATAGGAGAAATATTGAATGCTAAAAAATGAGTGGTGAGGTCTTGTACTAGGGTTTGATAGTGTTTAAGATGTCCTGAAAGGCAATGAATAGTATTCCTAACTTGTTTAATGACAATTTCAGAATCACCAAAAACTTTCAAGTATTTATCATCTAACCCTATAGCTTTATAAAGTCCTTGAACCAAGGCTTCATATTCTGCGGTATTATTAGTACACTCAAATTCTAATCTACATGACAGCATGGTTTTCTCCCCATTTGGATCAATTAGGATGCATCCAGCTCCAGCTCCATCACTAGACTTCGATCCATCAAAATATAATGACCAAAATAAAGACTTATCTATTGGCTTATCTACAATTACATCAGAAATATTTACAATTCTAGAAGAATCTGATTTTGAAAAATTTTCTATCTGAGAAACAAAAGTATTTATAGAAAAAGGTGACTGAGGAGCTTTGAAATTTCCAAGAAATGATTCAGCAGAATAACCTCCAAGAATATTGTTGTTGAATGCCACAGGTTCATTAGGTTGTTCAAATTCAGTGACAGTATGCGTCATATGTTTTTCTCGTTCAATTTTGATTTGATTTGGTTTCCCTTTGTAAGGAAGCCACATGTGCGAATAATCAGTCGAGATATAACCATTAAGTTTTGCAGACCAGTCCCTGCTCAAGATTAATCCATAGAATTCAGGAATATCAGCAATCAGAATATCAATTCTTTGGACAATCCTAGGATCTAAGGCTAATATGATTGTGACTGAATTGATTTCTCCTACAACTTGAACTTTAGAGCGATCCAACTGAACGATATGAACTGCTGATTTCTGTGGTTCGATATTTAATTTAGCACAGACAGAAGTAGGCATTATATTGGAGGAAGCTCCAGAATCAATCAAACAATTGTGCATATTTTTATTGTACATCTCATAAGTCAAAAGAAAAGGAGGAGTTTGAGAATTTGATTTTTCCCCAATGAGCACAGTATCAGTAGCATCTACCTTATCTGGTGGCTTACCAGTTCCTCTTGCTGCTTTTGCAACTACACCACTTGGTAAAGGAGCAATTGGTGTAGCGTTTAATTCTTTCAATAACAACTTTTGCTGATGTTTCAGTTTGCTGAGTTCATGTAAAGAAATGTTGGCTTTGATCTTTTTCATGTCTTCAACAATATTGTATTCCATAGGATCTAATATTACTAAAGTTTTCGCTGTTGATGTGAGAGGATTAGAAGAAGATGGCTGATTTTGAGTAGGTATTTGAGAAGTTTTCTTGTTTGTCTTTGGTACTTGGAGTTGTAATTTTCTTTTTTGGAACTGTTTGCACTGGTTCTACCGTAGATTTACTCCTAGTACTTACAGGCATAGCTTCTTCGCTATCATAATTAGGGAGAATAAAATCCCACATTCCGTTTAATTCAGCTATTTCTTCATTTTCGTCTTCTTGATCTGATACTATAGATGTATCTTCTTCTTCTTCTGACTCTGCATTAGAGATTACATTAGGAGGTTTAGATTCAACTTGGTTTCTTCTGAAATTTCGGAATGGTTTCTTGGTAGAAGTTTCAGCCACTTGTTTTTTAATTTCAACCATTTCATTTGACATGGTTTTAAGAACTTTATGTAATCCTTCCATGTCATATGGATCTTTGATCTTTTTCTTTGAATCATCTCTGAAGCTGACCTTCTTTGATTTCCTTTCTTCAATAGCATTTTTCTTTTCAAGAGAAGTGATACGTTTTTCTACTGCAATAGCTTCTTTCATATTCTCAGCCAATGTAGGCTTTGCAGCTCTGTCTACGAAAATTGCTATGTTCGAGGGTAAGGCAGTTATATACCATTCAATTCTAACTTGTTCACTGGGTTGTAAATCTGTATGAATTTTGTTTAAAAGTTTATTGAATCTAGCATTGAATTCTTTTATAGGTTCCTTTGGTTCTATCTTCAAATTTGAGAGATCATTGAGTAAATTTTCAATTGATCGGTCATCTCCAAATTTGGTCAGAAAATGATCTGCAAAAATGTCCCAACTTGTTATGGATCCTGATGGTAACGAAAAGTACCATGATCCTGCTACTCCCTGAAGAGTATATGGGAATAATCTAACTACAACATCTTCATGTATGACTCCATTCAAATTAATAGCCAGCATAAAATTATTGATATGTTCTTCAGCTTGAATGTTAAGATCTGGGCTAAACTTTGGAAGCCATTTTCCAAGATTGTCTGGTAAATCATGTAAAGGTGCAGCCATGTTGACTGCTCCTGGAGTAGACCATGGTCTCTGTGCCATTATTGGGATGATTATTGGAGGAATAGTAGAAACTGATGGTATTTGAATAGAAGTGGTTGGAATAGATGATGTTAAGATTGATGAGGATTGAGGAGAAGATGTTTGTGGAGATGATATGGAAATAATTGTACTTTGATGAGAAGGGATTTCGAAAACAGGTATTTGAATATGAGATGATGAACTTGTATCACTTTATGTTTCTGATTGAATTCTTTTTGTTTTTCCCTTACTAGGTAAAGGAAATTCTTTCGGAGGAATACCAAGTTTTTCACTTTGCAACCTAGTAAGAGGTTTTGAAGGAATAAATTTTGAGCTTACACTACCTTCAGATATTTCAGACTCTTCTAAATATAATGAGAATCCTTTCAATTTATGAATTAGATCTTGAACTTCAGGAGACTCAGGATGTTGTTTGTCTGAATGTTTTAAGATTTTGGTAGTGGGTGTCTGAATATTTTCTGCAATTTCTTCTCTTGGATTCTGAATTTCAGAAGAAATTGGAGAAGTTAATGAGGGTGTTTTGCTCTCAGAATGGCCTGTGGATAAAGATTTACTTGCGATTCATAGCTCATGCCCTCCTTCTAGCGCCAAAAATGTTGAAGCCTAGAAAATCTCTGCTTCAAACATGGGGGAAAACCACCCGGTCGGGACCTTAAGGCAGCTCCTTTTCCGTTTGGTATGGTGGCTCCGACTGGATTTAAAGGACCAGTTTCCTTGTAACTAAATGGATTGGATTGGATGGGTGGAAATGAGACTAAACTAACTGAAATAAAACTATCTAATTTAAGCTAAATGCTGATTAAAGAAATTCTAACATTAACCCGGGTAGCTATATGTGAATACAACTTAAGATTGTTCCAATTCAACAATAACCATGAAAATGTATTATTAATTAAATTGAAATGTGCAGAAACAAATAAAGATAACTCTGTTTAAGAAATTAAACAGAGTTATATAAACATATTGCATTCATCATTGTATACCATTTATATGTAACTATGAAAAATAACGTTTCAATTATACTCAGAAATGATATATAAAAGGAAGCGTTGTGAAAACCAATATACATATAAATGATAGCAATTTTAAAATGAATATCATAAAACAAAAGAGATCAACAGTAAACAGATAGAAATACCTTGCTCATCTTGATGACTTCAAATGCAATCTGACACTCTATCCAGTAACTATAATGCAAAACCAAATTTCAAGGTACAGAAATGCAACACTTCAAAGATAATTCCGCATGAAAATCACCAGATGTGATCCTTTTCAAAAAATATATAAGACAATGGAGTACAGAAATGCAATCTCCAAGTCCAAAAATATTAAGATCCGGGACCCCTCTCTAAATGCATGAGAGGGGTTTAAATACTACTTAACTAACTCTAAAAATAGTTTATTACAAAAAATAAGGATTCGGTTCAATGACCGTCCTTTTCCTAGGCTAAAATACAGTGAAATTAAAACTAAATCTATCTATCTATGAAATTGATCTTTGCTCTTGCAGGCATCTAGCATAGTTTTGAGAAGATGCGGTTGACCGACTTCAGAATTCAACTGTCCTAAAAAGACAGAGTCGGTAAGCGTAGGAGCAATCTTCTCCGTAGCATTGATGATACAATTGAGCGCACTGTGCTGACTGTGTGGCTTTACCAAGTACATCTAGTATGAGTCCCAATTTAATCTTGTCAGCTCTTGGATGGATTTTTCTCTTTCTTCTGCCTTTTGCCTCCATTCTGTATGCAGTTGATTTGCCTATGGGAGATATCCTGGAATGGTTTCAGAAATCAAGTTAGCTTTGTGTAAATTGTCATTTACACAATCAGTGAGAGTGTTTGCCGCTGTAGATGCCTCCTCTGCTGCCCTTTCTGCCCTTCTGATTTGTGCATCCCAATTATTAAACATTATTTCTTTATGGTTCTCGTTGATGATGGGTGCACCAACTTTTCTGCCTTCTTCTGTCTTTTGCCATGCTATATAATCATTGATCTTTTCATTAATCAAATCATAATCATTTCGTAAATCTACGACATGATTTGTGATTCTATCGCTTTCTTGGCACAAAGAATTCCATTGCAATATTTTTTGGCAGAAAACTTCCTCTTGTTGCAGTAGTTGATTGTTCAAAGAGATGGTTTCTGAAATGAATTCTGGAAGCTTATAATCATCCTTATGCTGTTCTTGGAGCTCTTGAAGTTGTTGTTGTAACTCTTCAAGTTTTAATTGTGCTTCCTGATTGGCTTGTACCTGTTGCAATTGCTGTTGCAGAGCCTTTATCTGTTCTTATTTTTCATCCAACAAAAGTTGTATCTCAACTGCTTTATCAAATTTTGCAGAAGCATAAGCTCCTGTTATTTGAGATAACTTAGTGAGATTATGAGTAGGCTCTGTGGCAGGATCTTTCCACAAAACATATACTTGTTCTGGTTCGGTAGCAATTGCACTTTCTATTTTTCTCTTTTTCCTTTGTCTCTTTACTACTGCTTTGTATTTTGGGCTATAAAATATATCCAGAGGAGGAATGTCCTCTACATTAAGTACAATTTCAGAGGAGGGTGTGATTGGTATGTGCTCTGTTACTGCGGTTGTGCTGCTTGTTCCTGCGTTCAAAACTTTGGTTGTTTGGACAGGGGTCTGTACATTCTGTCCTTCTACATTAATCAATTGATTAAAGGTTTCCCATTCTTTATCTAACTCCATGGTGACTGGCTGTTGCTGTACATTGGGTGGAGGAGGATTTGTTTGTTGAGAAATCAAAATTTGCTGTTGAGCAAGCTCTTTAGATTGTGTAGAATCTTTAATAGATTCTTCCATTTTATCTTCCATTTCTTTGGATGTATTGGAGTGTTCAGAATCTTTGTCAGATTTTGATTTGGATTTACCTGTGCTTGAACTGCTGTTAAGACTAACACTAGGAGTTTGCTCCTTTGCAGGCTCTAAGCGTAGATTATCCAAAGGAATAGGAATTAGTCTCCTTTCTCTGTACAACTTGAATTCCTGAAAATACCCTGGAGATAGCTGCTCTTTAGCTGAATTCAAAACCTCTTTGAATGAATTTCTTGCCTGGAACATATCATCAAAAAGATCTTGCTCCCCAACAAATTCCCTTACTTTGATTTCATTGGTAAAATTCTTAACAATATCATTTTGGTCAAATAACCTTCTTGAGAATTTGAACAACTGTAGGCATGTAACTTTGCCTATCTCGTGAAATGCATGACCAATATCCAACAGTGAAAATGTTCCACATTTTATGGGAAATTGTGGCCAAATGCCCTTTTTCTTGTCTTTTAAATCTTTTGTCATACCTCCCTGGCTACAGGTCTGATAAGCAATTTCCCGAGCTACAAGTCTATCTGGAACATATAAGGGTAAAACATGGGGAGAAGCATAACTTCCAAAAACCCTAATATAGGTGAACAATTCCTCTCCAAACCATCTTGCGACGGGGAGAATATCAACCTCTGGTTTTCCGAGGACAACCTCTCGGCATCCTGTTGATACAACAGTTCTATACAATGCGCATTATTCCATGACAAATTTGGGATAAAATGGGGGATTAAAACCCATCCGTAGTTCTTTATGTGCACACATGAATGTAAGTGATCGTGATAGTCCATTTTCAAACGATCACAGGAATTTTTATTGACATGCGCATGGCATCCATTGCTTACAAGATAACAAAAGTGCTATAAACGCCAAAATACTAAGACCGGTACGAAAATATAGTGGCAGATTATTTTGTAGGATTTTGCCCACCTACAATTGTAGAATTAACAACCGCATTTAACAAAGGAAGCCATTCGGGTAATATCATATTTATGTCAGGCTTTCCAAAAAGCCTGCATAACATGGCAGCAGTAAAACAATAAGGAGAGGTAAGTGAACCCGTGCTGTACATACCTTGTTTGTTCTTTTTCAATGGTTCACTTCTTTTGGTCCACTCCTTTGTGCATTCTGCCAAATTTGAGTGTTCTTTTGCAAACTCTTCCATAAATTGCCTGTTGAAAGTTGCCTGAGGTTCTGGCAGCTTATACATTAATCTCAGATCTTCTATGGTGAATGATCCAATTAGCTCTTCCGATGGAGTTCTGAATTGTCTGTCTGAAATATCTGTGCTATCCAGCACCCATCTCACCATGTCTGTATATGGGAGAATCCTTGGTCTTGCTGCTATTCTATGTAGAAATGAGCAAGCCAAGTCTCTAAGGGTTGCTTCAGACATATCCTTTGAACCTGCTGTAGCTGCAACTTTTATCACCACAGGCTTTTCATCTTCTAACAGTTTATACATTCCCTCCCAAGTGGATATACCGGCATCCTTGTTACAAGCGGTGTCTGCGTATAGCGAAGCCATTTCTTTGTTCTCAGAACTTGAGCTCTTCTCCTTCTTACCCATAATGTTTAGCGGAAGCTTTGTATAGTGGTCTGCTCCTTCGTGCCTGCGTTTTACGAATAAATGAGAGTAATGATATAAGAAAGGTGATGACACTATTTTGAATGTGAAAGCGGAAGAAATATAATATTTAAATTGTGAAACGACTTTCAATCTAAACACAATATTTTTTCACATTAATAATCAATCCAATCATTTAATACAATCATTAAAGCGCATAACGGATTTATATATAAAGATTATGGATACATTCACATGAATCACAGTGATATTTATGATTCATATTTGTCGCTACATATCGGCGTAAAATGAATACCCACACATAAAAAGAAGTAAAACGGGGAATTATAATATAAAGCGCATACGGAAAATCATAAAAGAGTATATCATAAATGCGTACAATTGGTAAAAGCGCAGAATCGCAAAAGCGCAGAATTGATAAGAGCGCAAAAGATTTTTATTAATCATTTCTGTTTTCTACGCTATGCGATCTGCGATCAATGCGTTTTATATATACTATTTTGTTATGGATGCGCTATCTTGTTTCAAGAGCAATTTTATTATAATCTATCATAAACTTAAGTGTTTACAAATATTCTTTCTAAGGGATTTCTACAAGTTTATGATAGAAAGTTTTATTTGTAAAGGCAAACAAATCCTAATTGATTTTTTTGGATTTTTAACTAAGGGTCCCCATTTATTTAGTATTATTACTAATAATAAATAAAAAAGGGGGGTTGTTGCTGGTCACAACACTATGTTATCCAGGGTGGTTTGTGAGGGGAGCTAATGTATTTTGTGCTATTCTTGCACTCTACAAAGCAAGGGTTGGTTTTTGAACGGGTGACACTTATATCAAATTCACACCATGTGGAGTTTGAATTATCAGGTATCTCATACTCTTGTCCAGTGTTGGCTTACGACTGTTGGTATTCTGGTCACTTTTCAATTCGGTTATGAGTCTTGGATTATATTCTTTCAGTGGATGCACCTGCGTTTCATAAGTCTATTTCTGAGTAATTGCTGGTGGTATTTTCTGTCTGTGTCAGGGTTTGGCGGCTAGGGGTTTCCATTCAAAGTCTTCGTCCTTTGTCATGTTGTTGCCAAGGTCTAAGTATTGGTTGCTAGAACCTTGGGTCGTGTAGGGGGAAACTGGGTATTACCCCCTCTTTTGGTTTTACAAACTAGCTCTTGGGGAAGGTCTCTATGTCCAGCGTTCGTCCGTTAGTGGTAAGATTTTTCTCTGAGGCCTCTAATTTGGTCTTTTGGGGACAATTATCTTGTCTTAGCCATTAACGGGTTTTTGCTTTTTCTGTCAGTTTATTGTCAAAGGTGTGTCTCTTTAGTGTAGTATTTTCCTCATCTTTTAGCATTGGAGGTCACGGTTCCCCGAAAATATTTGTTAAGTTGTTGGGGTGGTGGTCATGATTTTGGGGGTAAACGGCGTTTTTAGTTCCTCAGTGACTCACTTGCCTCCTTCAATGTTGGGCCCCTCGGAGATGTGAAGGGAGATCCTTTTTTTGGAAGCTCAGGGATTCAGGGGACCACCCCTATTTCTCAGACTTAGAGGTTGCTAAAAAGAACTTGATAGGGCTCCCAAAACTTTGTAAAATGAGGAAAAAACAATTGGTTTACTTAAATTCCTTAGCTATGAGACTATAGTTAGATTACTTGCTTCAATTAGTGATGAAAAATAACCAAATTAACAACTACAACTTGTTATATGGCCTGGAGGATATCAAGCAAATCCTTAGAAGTATGTGATTTAAGGTCAATGATTTGGATGCCTGTCTCTGTCAGGTGGAGAAAACTCTACTATCGAATTATGAGTCCAGAGACCTCACAGACCCTTTGTATTATTGTTTTGTCCACTGTTGTTATGGTTCATGTAGTGTCGTTCATGGTGGTTGTTGGTTTTGTGATTTATGGACTCGAGGAGTGGTACCTAGCCTCTTGTAGGATGGTCCTGTATTTTATATTTCAAAGTATCTGATGATTTTCTCCATGTAATTATGGTTTACATAATGCAATAAAATTATCTTAAAAAAAATATTGGTTTTGATGTTAAATATAAGAATTATTATTGAAAATCGTTATTAATCAATTGGTGGCCATATTTGAACCATATGTACAACGTACAAGAAGAGAGTGGCTCTCCTTCCTCTCATAGGGAGAAGGATTTGTTGCACATAAGAAGTAAAAACATCAAATTAAAAGAGGTAGCCACTTGCAAAAGTAATTTGTCGCAAATTGAATTCACTAAAGTTAATTCAATTATTCGTTTAAGAGAATTGTTGATTGATTGCTTTAGAAGTTTATTTTTTATTTTTTTAACACGGATAGTTATCTTTGTATTAGTTCCAAAAATAAGTGGCTAAAATGCCTTGATATAGGGCTACAAAGAGAAGGGGTAGCTCTATTAAAAGAGTTTCCTCTGTACACATCCTTATAACTACAAAGCGAAGACTAAATCCATTTATTCCTATTGCACTGATTGTGTAAAATCTTACAAACTAGTGTAGTAGAAGACTATATTTTCACTTCATCAATCATTACTTCAGAGTTGATGAGTTGATGGTGCATCTTGAAGAAGGAACTTTTCTCAATTTTGCTAATATTGTTTGATGGAGCGTTCCTCTGTCAAAAGTTGATTGTCATTGTGTATGTCTAATCATGTATTCTCTATTGCTTTCCTTTCTTGGATCAAACTATGTTGTTCCAGACTTTTGATGTGACCATGGTGTGCATCCATGACTTCATGTAGAGCGAGTAATACCTTCTCAATATGAAGAAATTGTTGGTTTGTTTTCTTCATCACTTCTCTAAATGAGGTTACTCCTACATGCAGATAATCAATCTCTGTTTAACACTTTTCATTCCATTACTTTAATAACTCTTTGACTTGGTCTAGCTTGGCTTTGAGTGAGGTGTAGTCATTGCAAGAGGTGTTGGAGGCCATGGTGAGACAATTAGAAAGGGATGAGAGAGCACAGGGGAATAGAGGGTTAAGGAGAAAGAAATTAATGGGAAATTGGCAGTAAGATGCACTCGTATGGAGGGATGTTAAAGATTGAAATCAAAAGGCAATGCATATCCCAAGAGATTGGAATCTCTGCGCCAAATCATAAATGATGATGAGTGGGATTATCTTCTGAGCGTATCGTCCTATGAGGATGCTAAAATATGTAGAGATGTGGGATTTGATGCTGAATGACCCTTTTATTATCAAATATACTACGATATGCTAGCTTTTTTTGTGAGATTTTATCTCATATTTAAAGGAAGGCGTCATTGTATTCACATGATTCTTGTGTTCTACAGACATAATCAGGGGATGTGTAGGAGTCAAATCTTCTTGTTTTGGGCCTCTTCTTGGGATCGATTACAAGCTTGATTTTCTTGGAAATCAATTGCTACATTATTTTCTCTTAAAACATGGTAGAAAATTACATCCCTGGGTGAGCTAGGTGATGTCGAGGCCGAGTTATAATTGAACAAAGCTTTGTGTTTTTGGGTTTGGTGCCTTTGACCAACTATTGAATGAGTAGAGTAGAGTCCCCTAGCACAATGGTATTCCAAATGCAGAGGTCGCGAAGAGTTATGACTCCCAAAAGAATCCCATTGGCTTTTGTTCTATTGTTTGATTCATAGCCAAGTCCCCATTCGTAAGAAGAGTTTTCTTTCCCTTCAGAATCAATTATTACTCCCCCTGCTCCATCTCTCGCTGGATTATTTTTTGAAGCATCATAAAAGAAGATAGGCTCAATTTTTCTCTTTCTAATCAAGTCTTGAAGTCCCTACCTTTCATTCTGATTTTCCAGTTACAAATAGTGGGCTGACTTCTAGGAGGATTGTGAGTGATAAAGGGAATATTTTCCAGGGAATTTAAACCACAGTGTTTCTTCCACTTGCAAGCACTATTAATCTAATTTTTTATTAACTTTGATAAAAAAAATTGTTGAGAGGCCCTAGAATTTGGCTAGTATCTTCCTTTTCTCTAGTTTATTATAGTGAAAATAATTTTGTTCCCTGCTAACCAGAGTTGCCAACAAAGGAATTCTAGAAGTCTTAGTCATAAGCGCTTTAGTAAGTTTTTCTTTTTGAGAATGTAAGGATAGCTTGAGTTCCATTGTGAAAATAATTCAATGACATTCATATCGAAATTTGTTTGAATAGGAAGAGGGTGGAACAAATCCTTCCAACACATTTGAGAGAAAGTGTTGGAGAGTAACAAATGTTGGAATGTTTCCTCAATGTTCATGAAAAAAGGGCATCTTGATGGACCCTATATGTTGTGATTTTGGATATTTTCAGTTGTCAATATCTTCCCTCTAAGGAGGGTCCAAATGAATAACTTGACCTTGGGCATGCTTTCTGCTTTCTAAACAACCTTCTAGTTAGGAAAAATGGTCTACTACTCTTGATCTCCTTGAAGATTGTTGTAGCCACTTTTAACTATGTAATCCTTTCCAATCAAATTCCATTTGAAATTTTCCTATTGCTCGAGCTAAATAGGTTTTTCACCTTTTAGAAGCTTAATGAGAAGAGTCCATTGGTGTAGGATCTTTAGTGGAATGGTTGGGGATTTCCAATCCTTCCAAATTCATTTTGGTCCCAAACTAAAATGTGTGCCAACTTGAAGATGGCTTTCCTTACACACCAATTCTTGAGCTACTAAATTTTTGGAATATAAGATAATTTTGGCTTACTCAATATAATTTCTTCCCATAAATTTATCTCTTTTCTGCCCCCAGGGATTCTGGTGGTTTTGCATGAGAGGGAGGATTTTTTTACACAAATTCCAAATTGGTGTACAAGGTCTGGTTGGTATCTAAATTTGGAGAAGATGTTGTCAAGAGGTATTCATGTATTTTCCTTCTATGATTTTCTTCCACCAAGCTAGCTCTTTAGTGACTAGTCTTCACATACTTTTCGCTCCCATATCTAAGTTCATCAGACCTGGTTGTTTTATTTGTATCCCTCCTCTTTCATAAGGTGTAACTACCTTTTTCCATATGAGTAGGATGAATTTTTGGTATTTTTCCTACCTCCCTACCACAAATAAATTCTTAGGATGATATATATATATATATATATTATTTAATTTTTTTAATTTTTAATTTTTATGTTGGAAAGTTCTTGCAAAATTGCGTACTAATATATAGGGAAGGATTATAATATAAATTTAATTAAAATGACCCTTCCTGCCAAGTTTAACCACCGTGTTCGCCATTGCTAAAGTTTCTTATTCATTTTTTTTAATGGTCTTCGACTAGACCTCAACTTTCACATTATGCTTCGAAATTGGAATTCCTAAATGTTTGAATTGTGTCCACTCCAAATTGTAAGGGACCCTAAATATTTGTGAGATATGCCTAAGGATTTTAGGAGAGGTGTTCCACCCATATATACTACTCTTTATCCTGTTGATTAGTCCTCCTGATGCTTCCAGAAACTGATCTAGGGTGATCTTGAACCTTCTAGCCACAATGGGATAAGATCCTCCTATTTTAAATGTCATCAACAAATTGGGAATGATTCATACTTGTAACTTCTTTGCTATAGTGTATTTCAATATGAAACCCTCTTTACCTGTCATTCTCAATATTCCAGATAAGAGTTTTTGCCACAATGATATAGAGGAAGGGTGAGAGAGGACACCCTTGCCTTATTCCCTGTGTTCTCTAAAAGAATTGTCATTGTCTTCCAATTACTAGGGGAGCTATCCAAGGCTTATGGATGCATGATTTGATAAGATCAATGAAATCATTAACAACACCAATTTTTTCTAACAAAACATAAAGGAAGAAATGACTTACTCTATCTAAGGAATTTGCCATCTCGAGATTAAGAATGAAACCTTATTCTTCTCAGGTTAGGCTAGAATGTATAGATTCCTGTAATAAGAGATTGTTATCCACAATATATCTTTTCTGGATGAATCCACCCCGATTTTCAGATACCATCTAAGGGAGCATAATTTTGAGTTGACTTTCTATAATTTTGTATGAGGAATTGCATAAAGATATGGGCCGAAATTAATCGAAAATGGTTGACCTAGTTTCTTTGGGAATTAAAGTAAGGAAAGTTGTTGTTACCTCATATTTTGCGCTTTTGATGATATCATTGAATCATCTGAAGAATATATTTTTTGATGAGATCCCAATAAGAATGATAGAAAGCTATAGTAAATCCATCTGACCCTGTCTGGATGTCGACTCCAGACCTCCCTTTACAATTCTTCTTCATCCACTATCTTTGTTAATGCTGCATTGGTATCTTCTGATACCAATTTTGGAATTGTCCTAAGGATTTCTTCAAAATTGGCAGGCTCTAAATCTGTTGTTAGAAGTATTTTAAAGCACTAACATGATTATATCTTGATCACTTCTTTCCCCTCAATGAAGATATTTCCTTCTCCAACTATAAAATCAACTAGATTTTTATTCCTTCTGGATTTGGTTTCGTAGTGGAAAAATGTTTTGTTCTTATCACCAGCTTGTATCCATAGGCTTCAAGATTTGATATGTTAACTCTCCTCTTATTTCCTATTTCTTTGTTCTAATTTCCAATATATACCTTTTTATTTGGCTTCCAGCTCTGCAATTTCTTCCTCATTTTCCATTCTTGTCTCCACATTTTCCAATTCTTTTCGAAGGTCGATCTTCTCTTGAATTGGCTCTCTATAACTCGATTTTTACCAATATTTTAAGGTTGCATATATGAGCTTTAACTTTGTCTCCCAAACATGTTCGGGGGAGCCATTAATTCTATTCTACCAAGCTAGTTGAATCATATTTTTTTCCTCTTCATTGGTCGACCAAAGAGGATTATATCAAAATGGGAGCAGACCCATGGTGATGCTTTCACCCAAGATTAGAATAATGGGCTTATGATCAGATGCAACTGCTGAAAGAATTTTATATTATGGCATTTCAAAACATGTGATGATAATTGTGTGGATTAAAAATTAGTCCAACCTTTCTGTTATATTTCTCAACCATGTACGCCTGTTAGTCCAAGCCAACTTGTCATTCTTCAACTTGATATGCATTAGGTTATGGTCAACCATTATAGCCTCAAGTTGATCCATACTTGGATTTGGAATATATAAACCACCTCACTTTTCTCTAACATTCATACAATATTGAGATCAACACCTAATATAACATGTTGGTTAACTTATGCTTCTAGTTTGGTTGCTAGCGAGCTCCAACACTAGTCTTTGTCTCTGTAATGTGCAGGGGCCTAAATGTTATATATTGTTATGTCTTTCCCAATATCTTTATTATAGGAATTTGTCTTGATCCAATGTTGATCCTTGTAGATACTTTGTAAATCCATGATTGTTTGGTTCCAAATAGTGCAAATGCGTCTTGATGCCACTCTTGCGCTAACTGTTACTTCTATTGGCCACCTATAAAATGTGTTCTATCAAAAGGTGGCCAAAACATTGTCCAGCCTTCAAGAAACAGTTTCATTGCCAAAATGTTATCTCTTGAAGCCTCTAGAAGATCTCATGCCCGTGTCTAAAATTCTTCACTGCTATTTCCCTTCAGAACTCAGAAATTCTGCTGAAAATTCTATGAGAAAGACTGCTGCAAAATCCCCTTTCTCCCCTTTCTCCACTCAGAAACTGACCTTCATTTTTACTCTCTTTTTTCCCGTCATTTTCCTCTGTTTTCCATTTTTCTCATCTCCCCTTCATAGCATCTCCTTTGTAGAGTTTAAAACTCTTTTCTAAACTCTACCAAAATCCTCAAAATCCTTTGAAAAACATTGAAAATCTATAAAAAAAACCCCATTTTTGTATTAAAGACTTAGCCCCCTTGGGCTAAGCCTAAACCACTTCCCTTCCACGTGCCCGCACCCTAGAACCAAGTGCTAGATCCGAAGCACAATCGCATCGGAAAAATTCACAATGGGTTGATTGAAAGACCACATCAAAAGTTCCGATGCGATTGAGTCCCTTTATTGAAACTCCGCCCCCTTCGCTTTCATCCCATATAACTTTCACCCGGGACCAAGTGCAAAGGCTGAAGCGCTTATCGCATCGGAAAAATTTAACGGTTAGATTGAAAAGACCGAGCCCGAGGCTCCGATTGCGATTGGCCCTTTGTTATGAAAATCTCCAAGCCTATCATGTTCCATATAACTAAAGGCCCCGCAGTCGGGCGCCAGACCATACCATAAATATATATCCCACCCTGAAAGTGTTAAAACTTTGGATTATATTGAAAATTTGGGTTTTTTCATAAAGTACAAAGGGTTTCCACCGGTGCATGAGCTGAAACGATATTGACCGATGATCTAAGGCCGATCCAACAGCCCGCGCTACATCACATCACATTTTTCATTCGGTACATTTGTTTCCCCCCCGATCGGCCATCCCTCCGATTCATTCCCCATCGTTGATCTGATCCTCAGATCAACGGTCAACGCTTAATCGCATCGGCCCTCCCGATCGCGCAATCGCATCGGCGATTTTCATTACACCCTCCCTTTTTCCCTTTCCGATTGCGATCCTCCGATTGGATCTGGACCGTCCGCGAGTCCAGATCGGACGGTCCCATATCTTTCCCGCATTATTCCATCGCCTTTCCACCGTATGTTTTTCTGACTAATCCCCACCGCCAATCTCCGCGTGATCGACGGATCCGATATATTCTTTTCCTCCATTCTCCTTTGATCACCTCTAATGAATCCCAACCGTTGGATGATGCCATCCGACGGCCCTGCTCTTTTCCCACGCCCTCTGAAGCAGTTTAAACCAAAACGTAGGATTTCTTATTTGGTTTCGTATTTTTCAGGTGATAATGGTTCTCCATTATATTGAAAGAAAAAGCCGAAGGCTGGGAATGACGATTCCCGCGCCTTTGATTCATCAAAAGGGAACCATTTGCTGGGCTCAAATTCCACGACATCAATGTTTCATGAGGCATTGATGCCATATGAGCCCTGCGCGGCCTGCACATCAACAAGACACAACAATACATAAAAGAAGCAAAGAGTATCAATGTTAAAAGATCTAAGCCAAAACAAAAACTCATGTTTGAAGGATTAACGCGCATATTCAGCAAATCAAAAGCCTAAATCCACAGATAAAAACGTCATAAAGACTGGAAGACACAGGATAGGCCTGATTAGACCTAAAACACAGATCTAAAGTAAATTAAAGGTGTTTTAGGAAGAGACGAAGACATCTTTCGATCCGAGAAAGCCTCCACCACCTGAAGCAGAGGCCAATCAAATCCTCTCTAGCCCCTAAAGGCACCTGTAGCCTCACAGAAATCAAAGAAGGCTTAGTCATTACCTGAAAAATCAGTGTTTGCCTAAAGACAACCAAACAATTAATACAAATCAAAGATCTTATCTCTAATTGTCGGCATAACTATTTTAAAGATTAAGAACGGCCCATAAGCAAATCTTTTTCGATCATTAGACCTCGGGGAGTAGCAACAGAGGTACTTCAACATGACATAGAGCCTCATAAGTCAACAAAGGCTCCCATTGAGGTTAATCATAAATGTAAATCAATTAATGCAGATAAACATATGTAAATTTCTTCATCGAGCCCCTCAAAGGCCGAGGAGTCATTAGTATGTATTAATTGACCCAGGAGATCTTTTTTCAGATCCCACCTCCTCATTCTTCTATAAATACTTCTGTAGAAGATGAGAAAATGTTGGTCTCTGGACATTTGAATGCATGTAATAGTTTTTTGAAGCTACTGATGCCCTGTTTGCGACTTGAAGATACATAAGCTGATATGAAAAGTCTGAAGTTGTAGAGACCCACCAAGCTTGCTGATTGTAACTGTTTTGAACATCAAATACAAGCTGCTGATCTATGGGATCCTGATTTATGTCAATGGTGATGTGCTCTTTCACTTTCAATTGTTATTCTCTTTAATATTTCACTCTGTTCACTTTCTCTGATAAAGAACAACAAACGTAGAGCTAGGATTTACTCTCAACAGTACCCTACTCTTACTGAAAGCTTTATTTCCATGTTTTCTTCTAAACGTTCTATTTGAAGAGTATATTAAAGCAGGTCGGTTTAAAAGCACTTGCCTGATCTAGATTTATCTTTAAAATGAGTATTTTCTGTGTTTTCCTTTAGAGTATATTAAAGCAGGTTGGTTTAAAAGCACTTGCCTGATATAAATTTCTCTTTGTGACTGTTATCTGTGGTTCTATTATTTGAATATGCTGAAAGCAGGGTAGTTTGAAAGCACTCACCTGATCTTAAGCTATTCCAACTGTTTTAAAAAAAAAAAATTCCAACTAAAATTACTTCAATGCAGGCTGGTTTAAAAGCACTTACTTGATCTCAGAATACTTTTATGTTTTTTCCTTAAGTACATGCCGAAGCAAAATAGTTTGAAAGCACTTATTTGATCTTAGGTTGTTCACTGTTCTTCATTTGTTTGTTCTCCATTTCCTATCTGTTTCGTTCCATAAAATCACCTTAAGATATCCTTTGACATAAGTGACTTGCCCCATTGATCCTTCTTGAACTTTGTTGTCCGATTAAAATCCTCCTATGACTCCATAGCCCAATGGGTTAAAACTATCTTTGCCTTTTCTGTCAGCCGAATCATTCCTTCATCTGCATACATCTTCACCCTTTATTTTGAACTGCCTTCACCTTCATCATGTCTTTGCCCAACCAAAAAACAAACAAACAAAAACCATGCTCTTCATAACTAGCCTAATACCATATTTCATGTTTTAAAGATCACATCTTTAAACTCAATCATAGAGAGATCCCCCTCTGGATTCAGGAGGGTTAGATCCTTGAATCCCAAAGCGGTTTGATGTTGTCTTATCTTTTGGTTTTGCCAATCTGGCCAAAACATAGGAACCCCAACAGCTTCTTTGAAATTCCTTTTCATCTTGATTATCGGTGACATTTCCTCCTCGCTAAGTTTGGTCTCTTGGAGTAGTATGACTACTGCATTTTATGATTTGATTAGGTATTTGATTACACTTATTTTGGTTGCATTTCCAAGACCTCTATAATTCTAGGAGACCAAATTCATTATTTACATTGTGAGGGGGTGGTGGATTCCTTGCCCATCCCTACTTGGGTCTTTATTTCCTTCATTATTGTATGTTTTTCTAAATATGTGTCCATTAGTTATTGAAATCCCATTTCCATGTCTTTTTGCATTAGTTTATATCACACTTCCTTGTTATAATTTCTTCCAAATTTATTTTTAATCATTTCTATGGGTTCTAGAACCTCTTAAGTTTTGGTTCTTGTTAGAATCCCAAAAGAACATGATGCATACGAATTCAAGGGAGCATAAGGGGTTTCATATTGGAGGGAGGAAGGATATTTAAGCACAAGATCAAATGTTGTAGGGTTGATTAATCGGCGGGGAGGTAATGAGTTGGCCCATATCAACAAAGTGGAGATTAGGTTGGATCATAAAATGTTGATCCTTGAAGGCTTCTTCCTGTTCGTGCTCATGCATGACAACATGGGATTTATCTTGATCTAGATTAGTGGACAAATTGGCCAAGGATTCAAAAGAGTTGATGCAATAGGGCTAAGAGATCCCATCTTGTGGTGAGGGATATGAAGAGGGTTTGACATGAGGATGCATAGATTGTTTAGGGGATTTGTTGGGGTTGTTGTCGGTTTTACACTTAACAATTTCCCAATGTGCTTCTTGAGCCTCTTGTGATTCCTATCCTGATTTATTTTAATTTTTTTAGCAAAATGACCATATTCATGACATACTTTACATTTGAATGGAATTTTTTCACACTCAAGTTGTTGGATATGCATCCAAATTTCCACTTTTATGTTCACTGCCTTTGGTAACCCTATGGCCAGATCGAATTCTACAAAAATTTGTGAACATGAATGTGGGTTCTCCTTTGGTTCACTTTGATAAATATATTTTTCGATTGCATTACCAGTGGCTCTTACTAATTTCTCCCCCAAATAATGTAGAGGGAGGTGGAGAAGGCAAACCCAGACTGAGATTGCACTAGGTATGTTGAGTTTAGGTTTGTGGTCTATAGTCCATTGATTTAAACAAAGGCCCCTTGAATCCATGAAGTATGGTATGTTCCTGAAGATTAGATCATGATCTTCCTTAGATTCAAAGTAAAAGGTGAAATATATTCTACCATAGAATCAAATTCAAATTCAACCTTAAATTTTTGAATTATAGTTTCACTCTATCCATTTTTGCACTATTTTTTGCAAAGGCTAGACTCAAGCTCATGAATTTTTCATCCAATCCCTGCTCATGAAGTGAGTGAGTTTCTTTGTGAGGGGTGGTGGGAGGTATATCTATCTCGATAATTGAATCTACCCTCTCGACGAACTTGGATACTGAAGGTCACTCCTGTAGAGGTACAAGAGAAGTGACGAGGTTCAATAAAGCATGATCAGTTGGATTAGGAGGAGGCAGAGGACCCAAAAGTGATATTCAGAGCACCCATCAAGCCAATTTCAATTAGAGGGCGAGGTTATAGATCAATGGTGCAGTCGTTGCAAAAATTCAGGGTGCATGCTTAACTGAATGGTTTGGAAGATTGTTTGTTTTTCTTATATATTATGTTTCTTAGAGTTGTCAAATACTGCGAGAGAATTCTATTTTAATGAATTAATTAAATTAACATAAAAAAATTTATGTAAATTGGAAATTTAAGGTGTATACCTTAATGAAAAGGTGTATTTTTTTGTCATTGTGCATGGGTATGAAGGTAAGCCAACATATTTACATGAACATTGGGAGAGGAGAAATTGAGGCAAAGGTTTTATTAAGAATGTTAAAAAAGATAATATTATTCCACATATAAGGAAGTGTAAAACATACCATGAAACATGGGAGTTAATTCAAGGTACTTCAAGGATTGTATGAGATTACCAATACAAATTGAGAACTATTTTTAGAACTCAAGTTTCTCTCAATAAAAATGAAAAAAAATGAAAATCTTGGTTGTTTCCTATCTAAAATTAAAGAAATGAAGTATAAACTAGGTGATATTCGTGAGCAGATATCAAGCACTAATTCGGTTATTGTTAAGTTAAATCATCTATTAGATGAATATTAGATATTTATTAAAATCCTTGTAGCAAGAGAGAAAACACATTCTTTTGATAATTTAACTTGTATAGTGGCTAAAGCCAAAAATCCATACAAAGCAAAACCATGGGAACAGAATGTTGGAGGCAAGTCTAATGTAGAACCACATCATCAATGTATGGCATAACCAAGGACATATGAAAGTATGAAGAAGAATAATTAATGTTACTATGTGGTAAGTTTGAACGAGGATTGTAGTAAAAAGAAGATTCATGAGTCCAAATATAGAATATATGCGAAAAAATACTCTAATATAGAAGGAAAAACAAGTGACGATCTAAAAAATATCAAGTTATTTATTTCAAATGATTTTTTTTCTAGTAGAAACATATAACTGTGATGCATGGTTCATATATTTAGGTGGTTATATTTGTATTACATGTCATTGAGATTGGTTTGAAACTTATCATGAGAAAAATAATGGTGGTAAAATATATCTAGGTTATGAAACATGTCATGCAATGAAATGTTATGGTGATGTATGTGTGACTTTTCTAAGTGGTCATTTGAAACATATGAAGAATGTAATGTATGTGAAAAGGATTAAGAAAATTAAATCTCAATTTTAATAACAATGGATCAATACTTAAAAGTTTAATTTTTGGAATTGGGTTGTGTTGTGAAGACATATAATATCACTAAAAAGTCATAGCACAAGGAATCACATTGGGGGGCATATACAAAATTGATGTTATTGTTAAGAATTATTAAGAGTTGTATTTAACAACTATGTATATAGAAGAACTATGGCACTTAAGGTATGGTCATCTAAATTTTAAATACCTATATTTATTTCAAAAGTAATATATGGTGGAGGGTCTTCTAGGTTTTAAGAATGAACACATTTATCATGATGTTTGTGCACTGGGTAAACAACATAGGAATAGGTTTCCTATAATCATAGATAAGAGAAAGAGAGATTATTGAATGAGTGCATAATGATGTGTATGGACCAATGTAAACTAATCACTAGGGGGGTCATATTATTTTCTTATCTTCATTGATGATAGAACAAGATTTACATGGGTTTATTTCATAAGAAAGAAAAGTGATGTGTTTGAATATTTCAAAGAATTAAAAAACATGATTGAAAAGAAAACAAGAAAAGAACTTAAAGATCCTTACGTTAGATCAAGGAGGAGAATACATATAAGGAGATTTCATCAAATACCACAAAAATAATGGGATTCAGGAACAATGCATGGTTTCACATACTCCTCAATAGAATGGTGTGGCTAAAAGGAAATCTAAAACCTTGGTTGAATTTTCTAGAAGCACGATTAAATGTAAAAATCTTCTTAATGATTTTTGGGTTGAAACAATAAGTATGATTGTATATATGAAAAAACAAAATTCCAGCGTAATTTTTAGAGCATAAAACTCCTTATGAAACATTCCATGGTTAATAATAAACCTATTGTTAATCATTTGATATTTTTTTGGGAATAAATCATTTCTCATATTCTAAAAGAAGATAAAGGAAATTTGATGAAAACAATCAAAGGTCTCTTCATTAGTTATTGTGCTAATCATAACAGTTACAAAATGTATGATCCGATTTATCATATAAAAATGATGTTCAAAAATAATATTGTCAAGATGTATAGAAATTTCTTAAAAAGGTCATTGAAAATGAAATAGTAAAAGAAATTAAATATTAACAAGGTGATGTTAAATATCAAAGTAGCATTAAAGCTACAAGTAGCGAAATTACACCAATAAAAAGTGGAGCAAAAGTGAGGCACTACAAATATCAACAAGGAAAGTTTAGACACATATTAGGTATAAATATTATGCTATGGTGACTCAAATTTTGAGTGTAGAAGAACCTTTGAATTTTGAGAAAGTAAAATATCATAAGGTAAGGATGAATGCTATGAAAGAGTAATATATGTTGAAAATGGCACCAAGAAAGATTCTAATTTATTTTCCCTTGAATTAAATTAGAAGAAAATTGTAACTCCACATCACATGACAACTTGTACGAGTTAACTAAGTTAGTTTGACTTAGTTGGTTTAGTTAATTCGAGTTGAATGTATAACTTGATTCATGTAGAGTGGTTACTAATTTATAGGAGCCTTGGTTGAGTTTATTTTGAGTTGTAATTAATTAATTCAATTTAATGAGTTAAAGTCAGTTAAACTAGTTCCAACTGTTGGAGGAACTAGTAGGAGGTATAGCAATGGAGAGAAACTTCAACGTTCAACCAGTTAACTGATAAATCAACCGTAAATAACTCATGCATGTGTGATATACGAGTTTCCCAATTGATATTAGAGTTACAGGAGATGCATGCAGTCAGAGAAGGACCTATGATGGATTGTACAGTTATAGATGAGGAATTTCCCTCAATAATAGGGGCTAATTCCTAATTGAACAACACAAGGAAATGGGGACTTGGTAAAGAAGAAAACTGGCTAAGTAATGGCCAATTCTTGTCCAGGAAATAGTGAGACAGATAGATATAGTGCAAAGGTTGCTCGGGCTTGAGAAAAACATTGTAATATTCTCATATTTTTATGACTAATGAAATATATAGATAGCAGGGGGTTTTAGTTGTGGATTTCCCCAGGAAATAATTGTGTAATGTGTTGATTGAATTATTCATCTTGTATGCTTCATGATTTCATAATCGTTTAATTGTTTCCACTAATGAGTAGAGCAGATTCAAGTCTATTGTTTTAATAAATTACAATTAGCAGTTTGAATCTACAAGGAATTTTTACATGGTTTCAGAGTTTAAATCGCTATAGAAAAGAAGAATACTAATATTTTTTATTTTATTATTTATTTTATTTTATTTATTTATTTTTTTCTTTATTTATTTATTTATTTTATTTATTTAATTATTTATTATTTATTTTATTTTTATTATTTATTTATTTATATATATATATTTTCCGAGGGAATGAGTTTTGCGGATCTATTCTTCATAGCTAGAAGTAAGATCAAGATGTCGTTCTATGGTCTACGACTAGAGTATGCCTTGGAGGGTAGCTCGAATTACATTTCTTGGAAGGAATGAATGGATGTAATCATGGAAGATAATGGGTTGGAGGAACACATTGATAGAAATGTTGTGAAACCAACAAATGCTAATGCAAAAAATCTAGCAGAATGGAAGAACAATGTAGCCAAGCCAAGAAGGATCTTACTGGAAATAGTTTGATATAATATTGCCTCGAACCTCCATAGGAAGGATACTCGATATGAAATGTGGAAAGCCTTGAGAGACTTTTTTCAGAACATCAATGACCAAAGGAAGTTGGAATTCAAGGACAAGCTTTGAAAAATCAGGATGGAAAATGGTGACATAATACTGTAGTACTTAAGAAATTTCACCCAATGTCGGGATGAGCTTGGGAGTGTTCGTATTACAATTGTTGAATATGATATGGTCATCGTAGAACTTATAAGCCTTTCTAAGAGTTGGAAAAACTACCAAGGTTCGGTAAATGGGAGGGACAAGCTACCAGAGTGGGATCGTTTGTGGTTCGAATTAGTGCAAGAAGCGATTAGGGGAAACATTAGATATGGAACTCATCCAAGCATGATGATGAGGAGAAATGTGACTTGGATGGAAAGGAAAATAAATGGAAAGGGAAGAAATCCCAATAAAAAGGATATTATGGTCAGGCAGGCAAGAAGAAGGATTTGTCGAAGATTAAATGTATCCATTTTCATGAGATGGGACACTATGCCACGAAGTGTCAACACAAGAAGGTCATAAAGAAGACCTCGGGAGGAGTGGCAGATGAAGCTATTTCTTCAAAATTTGAGTTGCATTTAACCCTCATTGCATGCATGGGGACATCAGTGATGGGTAGTGTGTGGTATCCGGATAGTGGAGCCTCATTCCATATGACCGTCAACAAAAACAATTTCAGCGACTTGGAGTAGAAGGACCTGCAGATGAACATCAAGATGGGAGATGATGGAAGGTATAACATGACCATCATCGATGCTGTTACTTTTCAGAGGTAATCTGGTTCTCCTCTCACATTAAAATATGTCATGTATGTTCTGGGTCTTAATAAGAATTTAGTTTTAGTTGCTATGTTGGAAAACCGTGGTTATGATGTTATATTTAGCAAAGGAGAGGATTTCCCTCGTCACATAGCCATGGGAAAAGTGAAGCGGATCAGGGTTCGAGTAAAGAACCTCTACAAATTGGATGCAAAAAATTGTTCTTATTTTAGCACGAAAGAAAATAAGGTGCAGAGCCGAGAAATTGGTGAATTATGACATAAGTGACTTGGCCATTTGCACCATGGAGATTTGAGGATCATGCAACAGATTTCTACAAACTTCTAAAGGGTGCACTATAAAAACAAGATACATGAAAATGGTATACATTGGGAAGTACACCAAAGCCACCTTTCATGATAAGGACAGACAAGTGCAACCGATCCTTGAAAGACTTCACTCAAATGTGTGTGGAACTTCCTCAATAGCATCCACGACCAAGCACATGTATTATGTTATATTTTTAGATGATTTATCAAGTAAGTTCTGGATATTATTCATGCAGAAGAAAGACCAGACATTCTCAAAATTTTGTGAATTTAAAACACTTGCTGAAAAAGACATAGGCAGGAAAGTGAAGTCTCTTATAAGTGATAATGGTGGATAATATGTGTTGAATGAGTTCAATAACTTATGTGCATTAGAATGGGAGTTAATAACACCACATAATCCACAACAGAATGGGGTTGCTAAAAGTAAGAACAAAATTATTATAAGAGATGCACAATTGATGTTGCATGATCAGGGCCTACCGTTGCACTTGTGGGATGAAGCATGCAACACAACGGTATATGTGTAGAACATGAGTCCTCATCGGATTCTCAGGATGAGTACACCAAAAAAAGCCTTTACAGTGAAGAAACCAGATGTGGCACACTCCAGGATATTTGGTTTATCAATTTACTCTCATGTTTCTAAGGAGGCAAGAAAAAATCTAGAACCAACAGTAGAGTTGGGCATATTTGTGGGGTACACTAATACACCTCAAAACTATCAGGTGTACCTCCCATCTCACAGGATGAAAATTGGTCATAGAGATTTGAAGTTCGACGAAGAGAAGGCCATGAGATGTTCCCTTAAGAGGGAGATTCAGTTGCATGCAGATGAGGATATTTTAGCTCCAAAGGAAGAACCTCAGGATATTTTGGAGCATCCAAAAATAGAGGATCAGAGAGTGGAAGAAACCACTCATGCAAAGACATCTAGAGATGGAAGGAATTAAACCAAAGAAGCTGACAGATTGATGCATGATTCTAGAGAGAGTGGGAGCACCCACATCACAACACATGCAGAGGAGGTCACCAAATCGATACACTGGCTACATGGATCTGATAAGCGAGAGTGTATAGATTGAGCCATCCTCATTTGAGGAAGCAGTGCAACAACTAGTATGGTTTAATGCCATGATAGAGGAATATGATTCCATTATCAGGAATAGTGCTTTGGAAGTTGTCCCAAGGATAGAGGACAAGTCACTGGTAGGTTCCAGGTGTATCTACAAGGTGAAGCAAGCAACATATGAGAGTTTCAAGAAACACAAGGCCATATTTGATCCAGTAGTAAGGTACTCTTCAATCATATTAATGCTAGCACTTTCAGTGCAGATGGGATGGAAGATATATCAGATGGATGTGAATATATTTTTCCTCAACGAAGTGATTAAGGAAGAGGTGTACATAGAGAAACCAGGAGGATTTGAGACCTTCAACAGAGAGTCGCATGTGTGCAGACTCAAGCGAGCATTGTACAGATTGAAGCAAGAATCTCATGCTTGGTACACTAGGATTGACAATTATTTCACCAGGTTGGACTTCACCAAAAGTGAAGCAGATGTAAACCTTTACCATATTGTGTTTAAAGGTAAATTATTGATTATAGTATTATATTTCGATGATTTAATTCTAACAGGTGATGAGAAGATGATAAAATATTGCAAAGAGGATTTGGCAAGAGAATTTGAGATGAAATACATGGTGCTCATGCATTATTTCCTTGGTTTGGAAATTTGGCAAGGAGACAATGAACTGTTTGTATCTTAGGGAAAGTATGCCAACAGGATACTGAAGAAGTTTCACATAGATAGCAACAAACCCATGGAGACGCCTCTAGCAGGGAATTGGAGGAAGGAAGATGCTACTTCATGTGAAGTGGTAGAGGCTATCATTTATAGGCATATTGTGGGTTCACTTATGTACTTGGTGAACACATGACTGGACATGTGTTTTGTAGTTAACCAACTTAGTCAAGCAATGGTTAAGCCAACCAAAATCTATTGGAAGGCATCCAAACATGTGTTGAGATACCTCAGAAGCACTACTCAGTTTGGTCTTTTTTATAGACAGACAAAGGGAATGAAGTTGTAAGGCTTCACAAATGCATATTGGGCATGGATTCCATCAGAAAAGAAGAGCACATTAGGGGTCATCTTCAGTATTGGATCAACAAAAATTTCCTGATATAGTAGGAAGAAAATATCAGTTGCACTCAGTTCAATAGAAGCAGAGTACATGGCTGCTAGTCAAACAAATTGTGAGGCTACCTGGATGAGGAAGATCCTTGTTGGGTTATTTTTATTTTTATTTGAAAGCTTGAGAGTTTATGGTGAAATTTTCAAGTGAAATTATTAGCGTTTTTAAACAATTATGTCAATTTCATTAACATGTGTTGGCTTGAGAGGTCCTAACCCAGGTTCAGATTTTATGGATAAACCGACAAACCCTAAAACTGTTGGCCCTTTCAACAGTGATATGCTTGTGCAAACCAAAGTCTCACCCGAAGCAGTATGGGGGGGTGCTGGAACCATTTTTTTGCACCCCGAGAGAGAATTTAATGAAGTGGTCCTTAGAAAAAACCCTAATTGATCTTCCACAGATGTGCACAGTGAGTTTATAATAGAATTACAAATCAACAAAATAATATAGAAATGTTTGTCTTTACTTAGCGCAGATAATGAATCAGAACCAGATCTTGATCTAATCAATGTAATACTTAACATATGTCAATATTCATGCATAAACATATCAATTAGCTCCGCGCATTCATCAATAAGTAAACAAACAGTGTGATATCACCAAAGCATAAACAACAAATATGCACATAACACAGATAATTCGCCAAAAACTGTTCCTTCTATTAATCCTTCATATCTGTCAATACATCAGCTTTCCTTAAAAAACTCTTACAAAACCCTTGCAATCCCTTCTGCGCACACAGTCAGCAGAGTCCACACACAGCTAGGACTAGGTCTCCACGCACACAGCCAGTAATAGCCTTTTACCCAACCCACAACCCTTACAAATACAAAATGTTATTAATATCTCTTAACTTCACTTAATACTAAAAAATTTCTTATCTTAAACAAACTCTATCTATTGGAACTTGTGCCTTAGGGGACCCCGCTCTAACAGGCCCCCAACACAAACATGTGACTCATCCCGAGTCACTGAGGTGTTGTTGTTGTCTCCTTGGTTTTGTCTCTGAGCATCTTGACAGAATTCTGGAGAGGGAGAACTAACTCAAGGCTCTGCGCTACTGCACCCAGTGCTTGCTGAACCATCTTATCTATCGTAGGCCCTTCAACGACCATCTCCACATTGCATTGGGTCTGCTGACTGATCTTGAGGGTGTTGTCCAACATATGAGAGAGTTACATCACTTCCTATGCCCATGGTTGCATTCGTTATTTGAGCAGCTGCTCCTTGCGGCGCAAGTATGAAATTTATTCCTGGAGTATGCGACCTTCTTGCAGCCGAGCAAGTCTCTGTGTGATCACCAATGTGGGTGCTACGATGCAGATTTCTTCAAACTGATGCTCCTTGGTGCTGAGTGTGTCATGCAACTATTGCACGATTATATCATTCTAGACAAAGGCCCAAATTTACATGGCCTCATTTAGAGACTGGTCACACTGAGTGACTACGACGAAAATACTATCCAGGTCCTGCCTAACCTCTGCTGCTCTCTTGATGCGAAACTCAGGTGGTATCTCTGGCTGCAACTTGGTCTATAGGTCCGCGATTTGCTACTCATATTCGGCTTGAATGGTATGAGCTTCCGCGTGTGTAGCATTAATCACAACAACCAGTCCATCCAACTTCTTTGTGGGTGCAGCTATGGTCGTGACCGCTGGAATATCTCGTCATACTTGGTTGATCTTGGCTTCCATTGCAATGCGCTGGGCCTCTGCTCCTATATATGCTGCTTAGGCCTATCACTATTGTTCATGCACTTGGGCAGCCTTCTTCTGTGCATCCTTGGTTTGTGTCTGTGCAGTTTTTTCTTGGTACTGGAGTTAATCAACAATAACTAAGTGGAGTTTTCCTTCAGGAAACACGGGAAGGTTAACATGAACATCATCTGTACCAGAAAAAAAAGTGTGTCGGCTCGCGTCCATTTGGATTGTTGGCAGGGGGATATGAAAAAATTTCCCCTCCCCGGATGATGGAAAGGCTACGTCCAAAGGTTGTGCGCTGGTAACAGGTGCACTGGTCCAACTCGTTTGAATCATGCTCGCCTGGATTTGGCTCTCTTGTAATTTTAATTATTGTAGGCCAACCTGTACAATATCCAAGGCTGATTTATATTAGACCTCCATGTTTGTCCATCGATCTTCCTGTGCCAAGGTGACTATATTTGTGTTCTCATTGAGATCGTCCTCTGTAAGTGTCAGGACTTCCTTTCTTGTTTGCTTAGAACCCTTCTGCTTCTTTCGTGACCCAACCGTGGTCTGCGCGTCGCGCTTTGTGCCTTTTGACGTTGTTGCTTCAGTTTCCTTAGGCGCAGAGCCATTCTTTTCTGGCACTGTGGTGGTATCAATGGTTTCTCCTGTTGTTTTTAGTGTAGTTTTTTTGTCACTAGGTTGGTTTGTGACAGTTGGTGGTATTTTTTTGGCCAGATTTTCAATAGACTTCTCTGTTGATTTACCTGTTGGGGTGTGCAGTTGAGTTGGTGGAGTCAACCAAGCTAACAACCATTGTGCTGTTACTCGGATCAAATCGTCTTCAGTGACTAAGTAGGGCAACTCATACTGTACGCCCTCCACAACACCCTTCACGCGGATGTGGATATTGTGGGACGTAGCCTTAAAGTCGACTACCATCTTGTATTGGTCATACAATGTCAGGGATAGTCGCAAATTCGACTGTACTACTTGATATAGCGTTTCGTCATATAGGACCCAGAATATCTTGTTCTCTTTTGCTCACACTAGGTCAGAGGAGTTCCAAAGGGTTGTGCAGTGCGTAGCTTCACACATCGACTCTTCAAGGTCAAGGAATTGGGTATCTTCAGGGGTTTTCCACCCAATGAGAGCGATTAACAACAAGAGCCAAGCATACTGAAAGTGCTTGCCCTCCTCCTGGACTTCGCGCATGTTTTCAAGAAGTTCTTTGCAGAGGTACACACACCAATTGTATATGACTCCTTTTTCACACCTTCCAGCCAACGCAATCACGTGTTCGGGCACTTCCTTTGGCCTAAACTTGCACATCATTTTGCAAGCCAAGAGGAGCATGCCAAAATGGGCTACAGGGTCATTAATCTCTTCTACCACGAATCCCCGAGATTTGCACGTAACTTCATACTTTTTATTTATTTGGTCCACCAATTATTTCTCCTGCGCTTTCCCTCCGAAATCGGACATGGGGTCGGCCCCCTTGTTTGGAAGACCTGTGATGCAGTGAATGAGTTCTGCATCAATTGGGATGCACTCTCCTAGCCAGAGTGGATCATCATGTACTGACACTAAAAACTTCTTGACATAGATATCCTTAATGGGGTTGTGCCCAAAATGAGGGATCTGCAAGATATTGAGCAAGCCTGCCTTATGCAGGCCTAGCATTTCCATTTTTGGTTCAAGGCACACTAGGAACTAGATCAATATAGAGCTCTAGTGTGAGCTCTGAAAACATTTCAACATCTACGATGTCCTAGTCATCGAATTGTAGTTGTGGGATATTAGTGAACATATCCCCCTCCACTGGTACATTCTTTGGGATTAGGGGAACTTGGATACCTACGCACACCTTATCCAAGTCTTTCGACACTTTGATGGTAGTTTTGCGTGACGCAATATAATTGGTAAACCGTGATAAGGGGGCTACCTCTACCAATTCATCATCCCCTTCCTCAATAGTATTCGGGAGTTCAGGCATATGTTTCTTCATCTTTTCTCCGGTAAAATGGCGCGGTTTGGGGGTGTTTTCTCTCGGGGACTTGCACGTACGAGATGGTTGACCCTTCTTTGTTTTTGAAGGCGTAGGTGTTTCTACCATAGGCACCTCATGTGCAGCATGGTCATCTCTGGGTTTGGTGGTTGTCATTCTGCTCTGAATCATGTACCCTAAACCAGCTTGGCGCAATGATTTCTCAAACACAGGATCCAATCCTGACATAGACACAACAAAGGAAATGAAAAATAAAGAGCTCAGAGCATAAAAAGTCTCTTAGAACGCAAAGGGAACTATTGAGATCCCATGAGTCATATTTATACTTGGGGCACATTTGCAACGACTCCTTGGGAATTAAGGAGGTTCCATTATTGAAAAAAATGTCCCAAATATGGAAAAATACCCTCATTAAATGCACCTTGGATGCTCCTAAAAACGGTAATAATTTTTTCTTATCCAGTTTTACTATTCCAACGACTAGTTTTTGACACCTCTACGCACTAGTCAATCCCCTGGTGTAGATACCGCACACATATCATACCTTTTTGCGCATGTAATCCATAGCTAAGCATAACCATTGATAGACCATCCCCCCCAACATAGTCTTGTTGACCAGGTAATTCAAAGCATATCGGGTAGTATCTGTCATATCCCTTAGTAACTGCAAACTTTTCTGACATTCATCATCCCAATGGAATGTCGAACCTCTTCTGAGTAATCTAGTGATGGGCACAGTTAGTAATTCATACTGGGGAATGCACTTTTTGTAGTATCTCACAAGGCTCATCATGTAGCGCATTTGTCTGGTATTCGAAGGGATGAAGGGTCCTGTGAGCGCGCGCGGTTCCCTAACGTCTACTAGTGCCAGTTGGTTGCAATGCACAATCTCCCTTATCAGTGCATTAAGGATTTCTGGCATCCAAGCTTCACCAATTATATCAAACCCACTTTCAATGCTAAAGCTAAGAATAAAACTATCTACTAGCCCAGAACAGTCGCTAGTGCCTTTGCGTAGCTATGTTTCCAAGTGCCATTCAGTTGGCACCTTTCCCAATGTATGAATAAACATATGAACCCACTTAGGTCTTGGTTCTACACCCCATACCTGATTCCATTTGGCTAGATGTCTGTGTGGATCCTATTTTCCATAATATAACTCTTCCTCTTTAATTACTGGGCATTCAAATCACAATCGCATCACCTGTGCACATTCCTCCCAATATCCCATATTCTCCTTATGTGTTTCCCACCATCTTGTTGGAGTAGCACACAAGCCAAGATCCAAAGCATGGAACCTCTATTTTGCTAGCACAAACCTTTCCAATTCTCCCAAGAACGTGTTTACATCCGTTGAGCCATCATAATGTGGGAAATCATGTACCTCATATGTTATGCAACGCAGTTCGCGGGTCACATGATTACAACGCAACACAAACACCTCATGTATTCGTTTCTTCCAATTCTCTAGTTCTTCATCAGAGTATGAAAAACAAGAACTATCCTTCTCCCACTTAAGATTCCCATCTGCTGTTGCATTAATCCAATATTCCTTGCGCAAAGTTAGCTTATAAATTTGATCAATATCATCCTTAATGCGTACTGGTTCAGTATACCTTTGGCCTTCTGAAGGATCCAGAGGAATGATGACCCTAACTCCATTATTCTCAAATTCCATCCTCCTTTTCTTTAGATTGATAACACCATCCATCTCAATGGCCCAATCCAATCCTAACAGTGCAGGATAAGGATCATTATCATCTACAATCTGTATGACTTCAAAGTCTTCCAACACCTTAACACCTTCTATTTAACCACAAATTTTGACAATCTCCCCAAAGGAATGATCTTCTGCTGGTTAGCCATGTGCAGTTGGATAGTGGACCATTCCAAATTTGGTTCTCCCATGCGTTGCCATGTTTGTTTTAGTAGAACATTAGCATCTGATCCAAAATATAGAATGACTTGGTTCATTTCATAATCATCGATATGTGCAGTCAGAAACATCTCTCTACTCTTCCTCTTCTTGTTCTTATATATTTTGTTGACTGCGTGCTGTTCTACCAGTGGTTGTTATTTTTCTGCACAATTATCTATCAATGCCTGCAAATTTTTAACCACCTTTTTATTTCACAACAAATTTATGCATGCTTGTAAGAATGGCTTAATCTCTTCTTCTCTTATAGCTTCTTTCAATGTTCTACCACTCGTTGAAGTATCTCCTTCTATGAATTATTTCCTTGCTTCAATAAAAATTTCTTTTGTGCGCTGAAGATTAAGGCCTTCTTTGGTTTCAAGTGCTTTTCAAATCCATACATCAGAGGTAGGTTGAATTCCCTTTATCTTCATTGGTAGCTACATCACTCCTGGTAACTACATTCACACAAGGATCTTCCTCACGATTCTCTACACGAACCATATGAAGATTATGCGTTGGATTCATCTTTTATTTTATTTTAGCAATCGAGACATGACACTCTTCTATAAAATGATCAAATTGTCTACATTACCTGTAGGACTGTCACGCTGGATTTGGATAGTTGCGCACATAATAACCAGCATCACCATAGTTATAACAAATCACTTATCCTCTTCCCCGACCAACTGATCCACCTCCTTGGCCTCTTCCTCTGCCTTGGAATCCTCTGCACCCAGAAGGGGATGCTGGTGATGTAGGCTCAACCTGCATTCTATAGATCTCAGATTTATGCAACATCATATCATAGGTTTGGAAATGCTGCTCATCATGCCCCAATGATGAGCAGAACTTGCAAAATGGCCGCTTTAAATCAGGCTGATAATTTCCAATCCTTGGGCAGGAATTTGTGTCATGTAATCCAACAATCTGATAGATAGTACACCACACATGATGCTTTAATGGGTTAGGACCTCAAACATTCATATAGTGGTTGAAAACAGGACACTGGTCTTTATGATGCCCATAAGCTTTGCACTTTATACACCATACCTTTGTGCAGACCTCCTTGCCTTTGTCTTGGCACAAACTTTTAATTTCTAGATGAAATGCTTCTAGTTGATTCTGAATCTGTTGAGTTCCCAGTGTAATAGGTGTTGGGGTAGCTCCTAGTTTCATTACAACTTCTACAACCTTAGCTTTTGTATCAATATTTTTCTTACCTAATGGCCGACGTAGATGAGGGAGCAACATAGAAATGAACTATTCTTTATGCTGAGTATCATCAATCACAAATCCACCATCTCTCAATGGCACGCTTCAATCTTTGATCAGCCTCCCATACAAATTCATTAGGTTCCTGACGGATATCCTTCATCTCTGTCACTAACTACACATATGATTTAGGTTTCTTAAACTACTCTTTTAGGGTTTATTTGATTGCTTCCAGAGTAGCATTACGGTTTTCTTGCACATACCTAATGTACCAGTCTAATGCGCGATCTTGAAATGTATTAGCCAGGTGCAATTTTTTGATATCAATATTGTTTACTTGTTGAGCGTGCCATACAACCTCAGTCACAAACCAAAATTTATCAGTGTCCTCATTACCAATGCCTCTGAAATTAGGTAACTTCATGGATGCAATCATATCTACTTCAGGAGGGGGTTGGAGGTGGGGTTGGAGATGGACTGCGTGGTGGGGTAGGTGATCGACAATGTGAGCTCAGAAGTGGAGTGGATGGAGTAGGAAACAGATTTAAGGGATTCTGATATGACGAGCTTTCTTCTTCAGAGTCACTTGAGCTAGCAATTTCTGGTTCTAGTTCACTATCAGATCTAGGCTTCAAAGGGCTATAAAGGAATTTTTCAGAGTCTTCTCGGTAAATTCTTCCATTGCGCGTAACAACCCTGTTCGCACAATAGAATTTTCAGTAATAATTTCAATGAGCGCAAAAAATTACCTCTAGGACCTTTGAAGAATCTTCTTTCTGCTTCAAAATATGACACAAATTGGTCAACGGTAAATTCATTCACAAATCTGCCCAGAAGATGATCGATCCAATGATCTATTGCACGAGTGATCTTATTATCAAAATTTTCTACTTGCTGGATCAATTCAGGACTCCACTCAGTGACTACGTCGTCTTTTATGTAGTGATGGAACTCAGAGAATTGCAACAACCACTACTGCAGTTCGTGTGCAAAGGAACAAAAGAAAATTTCATGCACTTTGGTATAAATATACTTCTGTACCAACTATTCATTAGATAATTTAGTGCTTTCATTCTCTTGCAACACAAATTCAAGGATCTTTCTATCCAAACAGTCTTGTAATTCATTGTGTGACAGATGCCGCAACATCAAATGTCCCTCAAAATTATGATCTCGGTCCGCAAACTGAACCATTTGTTGGCTTGAGGGGTCCTAACCCAGGTTTAGAGTTTATGGATAAATCAACAAACCCTCCAACCACTGGCCCTTTCGGAAGTGATCTGGTTGTGCAGACCAAAGTCTCACCCGAAGCAGTATGGGGGGTGCTAGAACCAAGTTTCCACACCCTGAGAGAGAATTTAATGAAGTGGTCCTCGGTAAAAACCCTAATTGATCTTCCATTAATGTGCGCAATGAGTTTATAACAGAATTACAGATCGATAGAATAATATAGAAATGCTTGTATTTACTTAGCCAATATAATGAATCAGAACCAGATCTTGATCTAATCAATGTAATAATTAACATATGTCAATATTCATGCATAAACATATCAATTAGCTCCACGCATTCATCAATAAGTAAAAATACAGTGCGATCTCACCAAAGCATAAACAATAATCATAAACAACAAATATGCACATAACATAGAGAATTCGCCAAAAACTGTTCCTTCTATTAATCCTCCAGATCTGTCAATACATCAAATTTCCTTCAAAAACCCTTACAATCCCTTTTGTGCACACAACTAGCGGAGTCCGCACATAGCCAGGACTAGGTCACAGCGCACACAGCCAGCGGGAGCCTTTTACCCAACCCAAAACCCTTACAGACACAAAATGCTATTAATATCTCTTAACTTCACTTAACTTAATACTAAAAATTGCGTAGCTTAGATAAAATATATCTATGTATAATATGCCTAGCGCGCAAATGCTATGGTCTTAAACCATGATTTGAGGCCCACAATTTACATTTAAATTTGATTACATCCAAAATTGGGGAAAAAATCCCTTTGACTACATCTGCGCAACGCACACAAACAAACATACAAAAAGGATATCTTTTGGAAATTGTGCCTCAGGGGACCCTACTCCAACAACATATTAACATGATTTAAAATTCAGTTTTGCAAAAATAAAGAAGACATCAATACCATACAAATACACACAAGACAACAAATAATGGAGTTCACCCCTCCTGGGCTCCATTATGCTAAAAAAATGTGTGTTTACATAAAATCACAGTGCTCAGAATGCTAAAATAATGTCTCCAATGTATCAAGAATAATAAAAACACCCCTAGTTGGGCTCTTTTTGCTCCCAGAAAGGTCAAAATCTGGTTGAGTTATGCTCCATTGAAGTTTTCTACTAAATTTCCTACAGTTCACACTCCTCTACTATATTTCCTAAATTTTCTGCCTTTTTCGGCCACGTGGAGCAACAAATTCGCCTTGCACCAGTGATATTCCCACTACACTGGGTGCAAATTGTTGCTCCCTTAATTTTACTTGGTCGGCCATGAATCAGACAATCTACGCCACTTTGCTTCTTCATAGTCGTTGGATCCAGGTTTAAATAACAAATTTCCGATGGGTGAAACCATGGGTTTGACCTGACCAAGGTTGAATATGGGTTGAATGCTTGTGTTTAATGGTTGGCGGGAACCCTGCCCAAGGTAGGTTACGCTCCCCACCCAATGCTTACTGGTGGCGTCAAATGTTAACCGTTGCAACATGTGATCACCACAGCCAGCCGTTACATGTTTTGGTTCATGCCCTAACCACTGGTGCTATACTCTTCCCAGACCTTGGATAAGGTTATAATATATGGTTTTAGTGTTTCATGTGGTATTTCTTCTAGCCATCGCATATGGAATATAAAATTTGGTTAACGTTTAATACACATACCATAAAGTATTCTCTGGGGTTATCCCTTGACCCTAGTTGGTGGACTGGGGTCAGGGGTTAACCTCGGCCCCCACATCCACATATGAAATATTTAAACTTTAAATAACACATGTCCATTATACATAATAAGAACTAATGTGATAGATTTGGTGGAGGTCTTGGCTGGTCTATGCAAGGTCATGCATTCGAATATGGTAGGTTACTCAGCCTCCATACCAAAAATTTTATTGGCCATGAGGAGGCCACGTGGCAGCCACTGATTGCCCCACATGGCTCTCCCTCATTAGGCCACCACACCAATCTAACAACCAATGAAAGTTAACCATTCCAAAACAAATCACACAATGCCAAGTGTAGACCAACCATTGGCCAATGGAGGACATAGTAAACCTACCAAGTCATGGCCCATGCAACGTACAGACTGCTAACTGGGCATCCCTCCAACCCAAATTTTAATTTTTGAGTTTTTTCCCAAAACGAACAGATGTCGGGAGCATCTGATGTCGGATTTGAGTGAAATGAGTTGCGTTAGATTCAAGGTGACGAGATCTACTCTTTGGCACTAGTTTTGAGCCAATCCAAGCACTTTATTCATCCACCGGATCATTTCTCCCCACTAGAAGATTTTAGACCTCCAAATTTTTTTATCAGTCAATAAATATATGAGGGTACAACTCCCTCACCCTTCCAATATCAATCCACTGAAATTTTCTTGAATTCAACATTTTGAGCTTTTCATGAAAATATATGATTTTCCTTGATTTTGGTGTCCTTGTCTTGTTGTCATAGATGACATCTTGCTGCAATTTTCCAGAATAAGAAGAAAAACAAACTATTTTTGAAGGGATAAACACATTCCCTCTTCGGTATTCAATCAAAGGATCCTTAAACAATCTCAAATTATTCTCACCTTGAACACTGTCATCATGATGATGCTTACCATGTCTAGCCTTGTGCTTGGACTCTTGACTAAATGTGATCGCCGTTGCCATGAACCATCCCTTTTCAAAGGAAACACATTACGAAATCCATAAGAAGAAGTTTTGGAACCAATGTCCTCTTTGTCAAATTTCTTTTGCATTTTCTCTTTTACCTTTGCACTTTTTAACATTGGCATCTTGTTCACACCAATGTTCAACAATGGTGCATGTTGCTGCAAATACATTTAATATTGTTTACCTCTTTTAGGAGGCAACATGTTAGACTCTTGAAACATATTATCACATTAATTAGAAACCTAAATGAAATCATATTTAAAATTTTAATAATATCCTCGAAAGGTTTCATTCTCAACATCTTTATGCTTGAACATTAAAAATGTAAAATTCCGACTAGCATTAACAATTCTCTTCATTTGTCGAGCATTCATAAGAGACAAACTCATTTTCTTACTATGCGCTCTGACAATGTACTCATTCCAATTCTTGAACAAGTGATACTTATTCTCATGGTGATGAAATATGTCTCTCCTATCATAAAGTTATGGGCTTCCCAAAACTATACCACATATATCAAGCAGAACTACATCAAGTTCAACTTCATCAAGAAAAGTTTGCAGTGATTGCAAATCTAAGTATGCACTTCCTTGTCACCTACAATTTTTCATTTCTCACATACCCAACCTAAAGGATATGGTTTAGGATGGGGAATTCTCTCTAAATTTAATTTCTTGACAACGTCTTCATAGATAATATTTTCTTGTGAACCACTATCAAATAATGTGTCTATCTTGGTATGCTTTGAAATAACTCTAATATGGAAAATATCAATTCTTGTTTTTCATCTTGAGTATCATTGAGACAAATTGAAGAACAAGTACTTGCATTTTCCTTACCTTTCAAAACCATGGCTATGATATTTGTTTCATATTTGGAATAAGAACCTAAATCATGTTGTGTAGTTGTAGCTATCTTCTCCTTCTCCTTGTTCTTAAACTTTCTGGGTCTCATTTTTGGATGAAGTTTTTAGAAATGATCTTCGTCATGGCCATATTTGGAAAAATGTTTACATGTGAGTTTTTCTTTCGCCATCTTGATGGAAGCATTCTTCTTTCATTTTCCCTTAAACTTACCTTTTCCTTTTTCTCCAAACTCAAAGGTGTTCTCACTTGTTTCATCAGAAACATGTTTCTCTCTTGCTTCTAGATGTGTGGCCCGTATACAAACTTCATCTAAACTTGTAGGGTTAAACATGAGAATAGTGTGTCTTAAATAACTATGCAAAACTCCAATGTATTTCAGCAAAGTATCCTGAGATGAAAAATCTACACCCATTATCAATGCTCTTCTTATAAACTCTTGAGTATAGCTTTGCACACATTGACCCTTTCCGTGCCTAAAGTTTTTCCAATCCATTATGGATTTTTTCATATATGCTAATGGATAAAATTGTCTTCTCATTGCAGCAGAAAAATAATTCCAAGAGGTTAATACCTTACCATGTTTCTTCATGTCCTCTTTAGTTTTGGCTTCCCACCAAATAAGTGCTGCACTTTCCAACCTTAATGAAGCAAGCCGAATCTTGGTCTCATCATCCTTGATCCTTTGTATCCTAAAATACACTTCAAGCTGACAAACCCAATTATCTAATATCTCAACATTTACCTCTCCATCATACATAGGAAAATCAAACTTTATGTCAAGTTTTAAAAATGGAGTTTTACCATGTCTCTTTGGAGACTGTGGAGGTGTTTGTGAAGGGGTTGTTGTGGAAGATGATGATAGTGAAGATGGTGGTGAGGATGGAGGTGAAGGGAATGGTGGAGTAATGATCCAGGTGGATATTGGTTTCCACCCACTTATTCCACTTGGACCCCCACCATTGTTTCTTTCAGTTTTTTAGTTTCCTTAATTGTAGCACATTTTACTATTTTTGGAGGTTTTTCGGGTCCTGAACTTCCGGAGCCGTTTTGAGGCTCTAAACAAAGTTTTTTGGGAATGAAACCCATGGAAAATATGAGTCTCTTCTAGAGTTGATATTATTTGATTGTAGTTTTATTCCTCAGATAGATCTTTCTAATGATGTATCATGCGCGTCAAACAGAGATAGTATGCCAAAGTTACAACCCCGAGAAATTGATGTACCAATTTACCTTGATGGGGCCCATAGTATAGTTTTTCATCTCCTAGGGTTAGGTTTTTGGATGTTTAGGGTTTTAAATTGTTTCTCAATAATATATATGCCTTCAAGCCTCCTTGTAACATAGGGTTTAGAGTCCTATAGCCGCCACATATATTCTTAGAGATAAACTACCAACACCCTAGCTAGTTTATTTCCATTCTGTCTGTAAACAAATTTTAGTTATTTGATATTAATGAAATGAAGTATTATTTCTGCTGCATATTTATATTTATGGTTATATTTGTATTCTTTGGCATTCCTGCATAAATTCAGATCAGTGGTATCAGAGCGGTTTTCTCTTTCTCGATCCTTCTTTGCATGTCCCCTACTAGGTTGGGGTATAAGGAGTTAGGGCTCGATCTGGTTGAACCTTTGCAAGATTAGCCTTGCAAACCCCGAAAGACGCCCTTAGGGGATGAAAATAAAGGTGAGGGAGCAGGAGATCCTATCAAAATATTTCTCGAGGAGGCCCTTGAAAAACAAAGGAACATGATGATGGATAGGTTTGATCAGATCCTTCAACAACTGTCCATTGGCGACGCATTTACATCCAACATCCACTCCGGAGGTGCAACCCCTTTTAAGGTACAAGTAAAATTTGACATTCCCATATTTTATGGACAAATAGATGCAGATTCCATAGATATATGGTTGAATATATTAGAAGGATATTTCTCGGTTCATGGCTTTTTCGACCGGGAGAAGATTATTTTTGCACTCCTCAAAGCCGCCCCCCATGTCAAGGACGGGTGGGAAACCTACTGTGAGAAAAAGGACAAGGGGGAACCCTCTCTGTTCTTGGCCATACCCATGGGGAGCTATGAGGACAAGTACATAAAATGGACTACACTGTGGCAACAAAGGGATCAAGATGTGCATGAGTTGACGAATTTGTTCGATACCTTGCGCACAAAGTTTGGTATCAAAGATTCAGAGAAAAAATTGGTGCTGAAGTACCAAAATTTTCTTCACAGATACATTCAGGAGGAAATGGAGTTCCTTGGCATCTCCTCACTTGGTATGACATACTGGTATTCTGCCAAGATTGAGCATAAATTCAAATAGAAGAAGCGAGACTTTGGATCTACAAATCAAAATCAAGCGAAAGTTGCCCCCAAATTGTAGAACAGAGGACAAAGCCAAGGCATGGCGGATCAAAATAACTTGCCAAAGCAGGAAGCAGAGAAAAATACCACGAAGCTGAAGAAGGATATGGGAAACTAGTGTGAGTTCCATAAGAGTTCCACTCACAACACAAGTGAGTGTCGGGCCAAGCAGTCACTGGTGGCTGAGATGAAGGCTTCTGAATTATATGCATGCTTCGACTCTGAATCAGAACCTGAGAAGGGGAATGAAAAAGGGAAGAATATTATTGATGCAGATCCCAAAACCACCATTTCCACCACGAAGATCCAAAAGGAAGAACCAAAAGATCCAGAGGAGGAGGAGCGTCTCTTCCACTCATAGATGTGGGTAAAGGGTTCCCTGCTACAATTCGTTTTTGATAGTGGGATCCAAAAGAACCTCATTTCAGCAGAGGCTGTGAAGCAGTTGGGTTTGACGACCACAACACACCCACATCCATACACAATCGGGTGGCTTCACCAAGGACTAGATCTCCGCGTTAACCAGCAGTGTCGCCTTCCCTACAACATCAAGCCCTTCACCGATGACGTATTACGTGACATTTATACTCTCTATGTTTGTGATGTATTATTAGGTGAACCATACTTGTGGAAGTGAAATGTTGTGTATCAGTCCCAACGTCGCGTTGTTATTGTTACTTTGGGCAACAAGTTGTATATAATACTAGAGGTACCACTGCATGCCGCTTTCTCTTTGGTTACTACAAAACAATGCAGTAAGCTCATTTCCAAAACTGGGAAATTTGTTTTCCTAATGATCCACCCTCAGGGCAAGAAGAAGATTGTGGCCACGACCTCCAGACATGGCTCCTCTGCACGACACCAAAAAATGGACAAATTGTGGAGGAGTAGGGGGGCATCTTCACCTCACCCGCAGGGGTGCCTCTGCACTGTCAGGTCAAGCATCCCATTGATTTGACCCCAGGTGCGTCACTTCCCAATGGACCGATCTATCAACACTATGTTCTGGAGAATGATGAAATCAAGAGGTAGATTCAGGAGTTGCTACAGAAAGGTCACATCTGGCCAAGTTCATCACCCTGTGGGAGCCCGGTCGTGTTAGTGCAAAAGAAGGATGGGACTTAGAGACTCTGTATTGACTATCGAGTGCTAAACAAGATCAGTATCCGGAATATGTACCCAATCCCATGGATTGATGACCTTTTGGACCAAATCAAATGGGCGAAATATTTCAGCGAGATCGACTTGAATTCTGGGCAACACCAGGTACCAATCGAACCGTCCGATGTGTGGAATATTTCCTTAAAAGCCAAGGAGAGCCTTTTCGAATGGCTGGTCATGCCTTTTGGGTTGACGAATGATCCTGCAACCTTCATGAGGCTAATGTATGACATCTTGCGGCAATTCACCAACTCATTTGTAGTAGTGTACTTGGATGACATCCTGATCTTTAGCTAGACTTGGGAAGAGCACCTCCACCACATCCGATAGGTCCTCCAAACACTGCGGAAACACAATCTATGTCCTAATTTGGAGAAGCACACTTTTGGCATGACCCAGGTTCAGTATCTGGGATACATTATTGATGAGAGAGGGGTGCATGTGGATCCAACCAAGATCCAAGTCATTCAGGATTGGTCAGCCCTAACCACTGTAACAGAGCTTTGCATCTTTCTGGGTCTTGCTAATTTCTACTGCAGGTTCGTGTCGGGATTCTCTCATATCACTCGGCCCTTGAGTCAAGTCACCAAGGGAGGAGTGAAAACAATGCTCACATTACTAGATCTGCCCCAATGCTCACATTACTAGATTTGCAACAACCATTTGAGATTGAGACATATGCCTCTGACTATGTTATTGGGGAAGTTCTTACTCAACAGGGGCATCTAGTGGCATATCATAGTGAGACAATGTCCGACACAGTTTGGAAGTATACCAATTATGAAAAATATATGTATTCCATTGTGCAGGCTTGCCGACAATGGAAGCATTACATTTTGGGGAAGGAAATGATCATCCACAGAGACCACCGACCCCTGTAGTTCATACAGTAACAAGGGAAGTTGCATAACGATCACCCTCATAAGTGGTCCACATATCTTCAACAATTTCATTTGAACGTCAAGTATAAGAAGGGCATCACCAATTAATGTTGTAGACTACATCAGCCTACCACCGATCGTGGCGATAACCAATGTGCTCAACTCTTGTGGGAATGATACTTCTGATTGGCCTCTTCTCTACAAGAGCAATCCCGAATTCGACCACACATACAAGACACTCTTGGAGGGTAACCGAGTTGAAAATTTTCACCTCCAAGATGCACAGCTATGTCACCTGGGACACCTTTGTGTTCCTTCAAGCAAGCGTGCCAAGATGATTTTGGAAGCACACTACAGTCAGGTCGCTGGGAATTTCGGGGTCGAGAAAACAATGGCATTAATACAGAAGTATTTTTGTTGGCCAAAACTTTGACAGGATGTCGGGAAGTACATTAGATCATGCACTACATGCGCCATTTCCAAACCGACCATCAAGAATAAAGGCCTCTATACTCCGTTGCCTACCCCTAGTCGACCTTGGGAATCCATCTCCATGGATTACATGTTGGGCCTTCCTTCTACTAAGCATTGCAATGAATGTGTTTTCATGGTCGTCGACAGATTCTCCGAGAGTTTAGTAGTGGCAGTCTGCAAGAAAAATATCACAGCAGAAGCCACTATTAAACTCTTCTTTGAATTAGTGTGGGTACAATTTGGGATCCCACAGTCTATCATCTCAGATCGGAACAACAGACTCCTCAGTACATTTTTGTCCAGCCTCTGGTCAATGCTGGACACCAAGCTCACCAAGTCCACAACTTTCCATCCCCAAACTGATGGCCAGACAGAGGTTATCAACATGATGATCGTACACATTCTACACATGTAAAACTCAAAGAATCCATGCACATGGGATGAGAGCCTCCCCCATCTACAACATAGCTATATTCGGGCCCTCCACATCTCAACCAACCAAAACCCCTTTCAGGTGGGCTTGGGATTCCAGCCACTATGCCCCATTGACGTAGCCATGCCATTTGCAGCTACTCAGGCTGATTCGGCTCATGTCCAGTTTGAAGCTGCCAAGGAGAACAACTTCATTGAGCGCATTCAACACATCCGCAAACAGGCTCATGACATATTGGACAGAGCCAATGCTAAGTACAAGCAATGGCATGATCATCATCGGGTGCAACACAACTTCCAGGTGGGCGAGAAAGTATGGCGACATTTGTAGAAGGAGTGCCTCGCTGGGCCCCACTGCAAGCTTCGCCCATTCCGATATGGGCCATACACCATCACCAAGGCTCAGTATTCCACCATTCCTTAGTCTGCACCCAGTGTTCAATATGGACCACCTTTGGCCCTAATTTCCACCTCTACTAGACACATCCGACATGGCTGAACAACTCACACCAACCGAGTTAAACCTAGACTGCATGGAACAAGCCAAAACTGATCGGATTATGGAAACATAGATCAAGAACAATCACCAACAGAGGATCCAAATATATCGAGTTTTCAAAGCAGGCCAACTCCTTCACCAAGACAAGTGGCTCACTAGGGACCAAGTTCAGCAGAAGTTTCCTCATCTCATGGAGGAACTCAATGCAATGGGGACTGTTGCTTCCTAAGGGGGGAGGAATGATCCAGGTGGATATTGGTGGCCACCTGCATATTCCACATGGATCCACACCATTGTTTCTTTCAGTTTTTTTATTTTCCTTAATTGTAGCAAAATTTACTATTTTTGGTAGCTTTTCGGGTCCTAAAATTTCGGGGCTGTTTTGAGGCCCTAAACGACGTTTTTTGGGCATGCAACCTTCGACAAAAATGGGTTTATTGAAAACTTGATATTTTCTATCAATAATTGTAGTCTTCATATAGATATTTCTAATGATGTATCATGTGCATCAAACAGAGATAGTATGCAAATGTTACGACCCCGGGAAATTGATGTACCAATTTACCCCGACGGGGCCCATAGTTTAGTGTTACATCTCCTACAGTTAGGTTTTTGGATGTTTAGGGTTTTCCATTGTTTCTCATAATATATAGGCCTTTGAGCCTCATTCTAACACAGGGTTCAGAGGCCTGTAGCCACCACATCTCTTCTCAAAGATAAGATACCAACGCCCTAGCTAGTTTATTTCCATTATGCCTGTAAACAAATTCCAATTCTTTGATATTAATGAAATGAAGTGTTATTTCCGCTACATATTTATATTTATGGTTATATGTGTATTCTATGGCATTCCTGCATAAATTTAGATCATAGTGAAAGGTTTTTTTTCCCCATTCCCTCCATTCCATTTTTGAGTCTTGTCCCTGTCTCCTCCATCTCTTCTTGGAGGCTTATTTCCCTTTTGAGGATTGGAGCTCTCATATTGCAACCTTGTGTTTCTCTCTTCATAGATAAATTTTACCATTTGTGTCATGTCAAAGAATGCTTTTATGAGAGCCTTTTCTTCCTCTGACATATTTTTAGGCTCTCCTTCATGTGCCATGACTACTGAAGCTTCAGGTGCAGCTTGAGGTGAAATTTGTGGTGGAGATTGTGGAAATTGTGCTCTCCTTGTCCTTGACCTAACTTGAGGACTTGCAACCACAAGATTTCCTTCTACTCTCTTGAGCTTCAACCTTGTAAGCATAAAAAACACTTGCAACAAAATTAAACCCTCAAAGCAAGAAAGAACCAAAGCTATGATACCAAACTAATATGTATTTGAAACTTTGAGAGTTTATGGTGAAATTTTCAAGTGAAATGATTAGGGTTTTTAAACACTTATGTAAATTTCATTAACATATTAGAATTATTTAAAATGCAGTTCTGTAGAAAATAAAGAAGACATCAATACCATAATAGTACACATAAGACAACAAATGATGAAGGAGTTCACCCCTCCTGGGCTACATCTCCTTGTCCAACATACAATGTTGGGCCTCTTCCATTATGCTAAAAAATGTGTGTTTATATCAAGTTACAATGCTAAAAATTCTAAAAAAATATCTCCAGTGGCTCCATAATAGTAAAAAACACCTAGCTAGGCTCTTTCTGCTCCCAAAAATTTCAAAAATGACTAATTTATGCTCCAATGAAGTTTTTTTTCTAATTGTCCTAAAATTCACGCTCCTTTGTTATATGTCCTACATTTTCCACCTTATTTGGCCAAGTGGAGCAACAAATTCTCCCTGCGCTGGCAATATTCCCACCGGATCAGGTGAAAATTTCCGCTCCCTTAATTTGTCATGATCAGCCATGAGCCAGACAAACTGCACCACTTGTCTTCTTCATATCCGTTGGATCCAAGTTTAATTAAAAAATTCCTGCCAGTTTGACCTGATTAAGGTTGAATCTGGGTTGAATGCTTGTGGTTAGGGGTTGGTGGGAACCCTACCCAAGGTAGGTTCCACTCGCCACCTAACGCTTACTAGTGACATCAAATGTTAACCATTACAACATGTGATCACCACAACTATCTGTTACATGTTCTGGCTCATGCCCTAACCGTCAGTGCTATACTCCGCCCAAACCTTGGATAAGGTTGTAATATATCGTTTTTGTGTTTTATGTGGTATTTCTGTCAGTCATAGCATATGGCATGTAAACATTGGTTAACGTTTAATACACATACCATAAAGTTTGGGTCAGGGTTACCCTTGACCCTAGTTGATGGACTAGGGTGAGGGGTTAATTCCAGTCCCCACCTCCACATATGAAATCATTAAACTTTAAATAACACATGTCCACTATACATCATAAGAACTAATGAAACAAAGTTGGAGGAGGTCTTGGCCAGTATATGCGAGGTCATGCATTCGAATCTGATGGGTTTCTAAACCTCCATACCAAAATTTTGATTGGCCATGAGGAGGCCACGTGGCTCTCCCTCATTTTTCCACCACACCAATATAACAACCAATGAAAATTAACCATGCCACAAACAATCACATAGTGCCAAGGATTGACCAACCATTTGCTAATGAAGGACCCAGTCAACTTGCCAAGTCATGGCCCAGTCAGTGTACAAACTACTGACTGGGATCCATGCAACCCAAATTTCATTTTTTTAGTTGTTTCCCAAAACGAACAGAACATGATATTGGGAGCACCCAATGGTGTATTTGATTGAAATGAGTTGCATTGAATTCATGGTGACGAGATATACACTTTGGCGCTGGTTTTGAGCCAATATGAGCACTTTGAATTTTGAGAACTTTCTTGATCCACCAGATCATATTTGGTCAGCAAATGGATCCTACAATTATTTACTATGACAAGAAAAGTTGAATGAGAATCCATTTTTTCATGATCGATCCAATCATATTGAAATTTGGTACCACCATCTATGAGATTTTGTGCAGAGGCAGATCATGTTGCTAGCTGAGTACATTCCTACAAAGGAACATGATGCAGATATCCTAACTAAGGAACTGTCAAGAGGTAAATTTGAGTTCCATAGAGGAAGAATTGGGGTATCTGATAGTCCATTTCTTTCTGAGAGAGAGTGTTAAAAATTACACCAATAAAAATTCTAATTTAATTTCCCCTTGAATTAAATTAGAAGAAAATTGTAATTCCACATCACATGACAACTTGTATACATTAACTAAGCTAGTTTGAGTTAGTTGGTTCAATTAATTCGAGTTAAGGGTATAAATTGAGTCATGTAGAGTGGTTCCTACTTTATCGAAGCCCTCATTGAGTTTATTTTGAGTTGTAATTAATTAATTCGGTTTAATTGAGTTAAATTTAGTTAAACTAGTTCCAATTGTTAGAGGAACTAGTAGGAGGTCTAGTAGTGGAGAAAAACTTCAGTGTTCAACTAGTTCACTGATAAATAAACCATAAATCACTCATGTATGTGTGATCTATGAGTTACCTAGTTGATATTGGAGTTCAAGGGTAGTGTAATATCAGTTATATAATAATCCAAATTGTACGGGTGGTGCATGCAGTCAAAAAAGGACCTATGATGGATTGCGTAGTTATGGATGAGGAATTTTTTCTTAAAAAATAAAGGCTAATTCGTAATTGAACAACACAAGGAAATAGGGACTTAGGAAAGCATAAAATTGGCTAATTATTGGCCAAGGCTTATCTAGGAAGTAGTGAGATAGATAGAGATAATGCAGAGGTTGTTCGGGCTTGAGAAAAGCATTGTAATCTTCTCATATTTTTCTGACTAATGCAATATACAGATAGAAGGGGTTTTTAATTGTGGTTTTCCCTAGGAAATAATTGTGTAATATGTTGATTGAATTCTTTCTCTTGTATGCTTCATGATTTCATGATCGTTTAAGTGTTTCCGTTGATGAGTAGAGTTGATTAAAGTCTATTGTTTATGTAAATTACAATTGATAGTTTGAATCTACAAGGAATTTATGCAATATAATTCCATAATGAAAAATGAAACTTTGGAACTTACGAAATTTCCTAAAAACAAAATTCTTATAGGTTCAAAATGGTTGTTCAAATATAAATTTGACGTTGATGGTAGTATTGACAAGTTTAAAGCTACATTGGTCGTAAAAGGAAATTCACGTAAAGAAGGAATAGAATATGAGGACATGTTTGCACCCGTAGCTAAATTTAATACCATTATATTAATGATTACATTGGCTATTAAGTATAATTGGAAATTACATTAGTTGAACACTATTTCAACATTTTTGAATGTTGAATTGAAAGAAGTGTATATTGTTATACCAAAAGGTTTTGTAAAGTACACACAACAAAATATTGTATTCAAGTTAAAGAAAGCACTATATGGTCTCAAACAAGTTCCTAAGTCATGTATTCTAAAATTGTCACTTTCTTCTTCTAGTAAGTTTTCATTATATGTAAGAGCGATCAAAATATTTACATAAAGAAAGATGAAAATGGAAATGTTGCTTTGATTTCATTATATGTTGATGGCTTAATCATAATAGGAAGTGCTAAAAAATTTATTGATGATATACAAAGGTATTTATCATAATTTTAAATGAAATACCTTGGTTATATGCACTACTATTTAGGCATTGATGTTTGGAGGGAACATGGTAAGACTTTGGAAACTCAAATCAAGTATACAAAGGAACTAATCAAAGGGTTCAATATGAGTGAATGAAATCTACTGTCTACTCCTTTACAACATAATGTTAATCTTTGCAAAAATTATGATAGAAAGGAAGTAAATTTTAATTTGTATAGACAATTGGTGGAAAGTATAAACAATTTAACCATAGCAAGCTTTGATATTGCATATTCAGGTAGCATACCTAGTCAATTCATAGCTAGATCACATGAAAATCACTAGAAAGTAGCTAAGAGAGCCATTTGATACTTGAAAGGGATTGTAGATTTGGTATTGAATACACTAATCATTTAAATGTTTAGATAACAGGTTATTCATATTCTTATTGGCCGACACGAGATCAAAATGATTGAAAATCCACCACTGGATATGCATTCGGTATATGATCCAAAATTGTGTCTTCAAGTAGCAAGAAGCATCGAACTATTTCCTTGTGCTCAGTTGGATCCAAGTATAAAAAATTATACAATGCAATGTATGATTAAATTTGGCTAAGATGTATTCTTGTTGACATTGCTGAGTAATGTGGTGTCATTGATGTCAAATCTAGGGAGAGACCCATTATAGGTACATCAAACCAAAGATAATTCCATGCCTGAATTTAATATAAGGATCCAAGTAATTGTGAACTTGAGTCAAGAACTTATCCTGAATTAGAATAATTATTTGAGAGACATTTTTTTTTATGTTTGTTATCCCCATCAAAATTTGACCTAAGAAAATATTAGGGGTGTGCTTATTCTTTATAAATAATAAGAGATGTGAGCATATTAGAGCCAAACATTATATCTAAAAAATGTGACCTGAGGAGCATATTTGAGGAGAATTTTCTTTTGTGATAATGGTGGTTCAAGGAGAAAAACAACAGTAAGTGCTAATTCTTGAGAAACCTAAAAAAAATTATAATGTAAAAGTGCATGCAAATCACTTTATTTCAGATCACTTTTGTTAGTTGATAGATAGAAGAATTGTGGAAAGTAGAAAATTTTTCTAATGATTCGTCAACATATAAAGGTTTTATCAAAGGAAAAAGTATACAAAATTTTGATATCCCAGTATATAGGCTCCTAGTCATAGTCCCTAGTCATAAGGTGTTTAAGGTTTAGCACCCAAAGGCTAAGTCCCCCTCGACATATCAACATATTTTTGTTTGATCAAAAGACATAGTTCCTGCAAAATCACCAAATCATGATATATCAACCCCCAGTCATAAAACTAGGTTACAAGGTGATTAAGGTTCATCGTCTAAGGCCTAAACCCTCCTTGACATATCTCATTTTATCAAAAGGTGTGGAGGTTTGCAATTTTCTGATATTCCAATATGTGAGCTCTTGGTCACAAGTCCTATTCACAAGAGTGCTAAGGCTTAGCTCTGAAAGGGTAATTTCCATCAGCATATCATGATATCAATGTTGTAGGAAAAATAAAATGCTTGAATAATATTTGGTACTTCAATATAGTGGACCCCAATCATCTCCCTTGTCATAAAGTGCTAAGGAACAACATCTAAGGCTTAGAGGCCTCGTCATATCAACAAAACAAAAGTTTTATCAATGCAATAAATGATGGATTCTCCAATATCCTGATATGTTAGCTCCTAACTCTATTAACTACTAAATAAATTTCCAACAATTGACAAAGGTGTTTGTTGTCGTCCATACTAAAAAGGTCTCAGTTTTGTGAGTGTTTCTAGTGTTAAATAGTTTTGGGATTTCATTGATATATCAATATAACCACATGTGGACATGTTGTATGGGCATATATGATAGTACTATGGCATATAAGAAATATTATGTGAAAGGTTGGATTGAAGAGAGCTTTAAGGTTCCAAAGAACAATAAACACCTGCATAATGCTTGGTTGTATGTGGTTGGATTGAAGGGAGTGCCAAGAGTTCAAAGTGCATAAAACTTGGTTTTGTATTTTGTTACTATAAATACTAAATTTTAATAAGGTTGGATTGAAGAGTGTTGAATTAGTGTTGTAAGTGCTCAAGCACAAATCCAAGCTATATGTGGAATATGAGTTTTTCCTAGAGGTGATAATATAACTTCAACTAAACACTACATGTGGTAAAGGTGCTTAGTAATATAAGAATTATATTTAACAAGTTGGATTGAAGGGAGTTACCATTTGAAAGAAGTGACATATCTAACTATTTGAGTTGAAGGGAGCGAGGTAAAGAATAAAAAAAAAGAAAAGTGAATCATTGTACGCAAAAATTTAGGAAAACATAGTGGAGTTTTGAAGAAAAGGATCGTAGAGCTTACTGAAATAAAGTGGATCTTTGAAGAATAAAGTTTACATAATAGTCAACAAAGGGTATTTTTATCTCTTTCAGGTTAGTGCCTACAAAGTAGAAAAGGGGATTGGTGTCTCTTGTGGGTTTGTGCATGCAAATCAGAGGGGACTAGTGTCTTCTATAAGTTGGTGCCTACAAATTTGAATTTTGAGTGGATTGGTGTCTCTTGTAGGTTGGTGTCTGCAAGGAACTATCATTTAAATAGCTTTTTTCATTTTCTCTTGTAATAATTTCCACATATATCTCGTGTTTCATGTTATGATTATGAAGTTGATGTTTTATTGTGTTGAATATTTAAATATTTAAAACTTGTATTATACTAATTCACCCCCACTCTTAGTATAATTATAAATCCAACATGTATGAAAGAAAGGAAATGAGTACCTACATCTATCAAATGTGACAATCAAAACTCAATAAAATTGGAAAACAGTCCAATTTATCATGTAAGGTGAAAGCATATTGAAACTCAGCATCAATTCCGAGAGAAATAATTTAGCCATTAAAAACACATGATAGACAGACTCTGATGCAGGAGCATCATGGTTTCGAAAATTTGTACATTTATTAGAATCTAGGGGGTATTGTGTTTTTCAAATGAGTTGGTTTTCCTAAGTATTTAATTAAGATAATTTTCAATATTTTGAGTGATTTAGGTGAGACATTTAGAATAGAATTTAATTAAATATTGAGAGGAATATTTGTAGATGTTCTTGAATGTAGGAGAGCATGAGTGATTGATGAGTGATTGGTGTGGATTGAGATATTCTGAAATGTTGTAAATATTAGATTAGAAAGTAGTTCATAATTTATGGAGGATCCTTAGGATTTAGTTGAATGTTGAGATCCTTAAGGGATAAAGAAGAGATTTTAGGAATTAATTGAGGACTTAGAGGATTTTTAGGATTTTGTTGAGTAACCTATGGATCTGAACCAAAATTGGTTACAAAAAATTTTGTATATAATTGTAAAGCCTCAAAGGCACAAACATGTAGGAAGGTAGGAAGGTAGGTAGGTAAAGTAGAAAAAATAATATATTCTTAGAGAGAAATTTAATTGTAAGCCTACGAGCATATAAAGAGAGAGAGGACGAGGAAAGGGCCATATAAAGGAAGATCAGACAAAGCAGATTGTAAACATATTTGCTTGTATTTGTACATTTATTTGTTTAATGAGAAATCGAATTCTTGTTTGACTGTGTGTCATTAATGTTATGTGCTGAGTGATCCGTAATAGAAAGAATTTGATATTAGTGTATTAATTCTATATTGAATGTATAAGTCTTATGAGTGATAAAGGACTTATGGCTGGGTAGAATCTGAGCAAATTCTAGTCTAGGAATTAATTAGTTGAGAATAAAATCTTATGGGAGTAAATTTGTGTAGATAAATTATGTATAGGTTGAGTAATTCTGATTCGGAGGAGAAATACAGATAGTGCTCTATATTCAAGCTAGAGACAACATTAAACAAGATAGAAGAAAAGCTCAGAGATATAGCATTGAAGAACTATGAATAAACCAAGAGGAGTAGCGGGAAAAAGATCAGTGCAATAGAGTGGCATAAAGTAGAGGAATCGATGAAGGTAGATAATACTTAGATATTTCCAAAGAGGTGAATGGATGAACAAGATTAAAGCGCAGAATCAAAGTTTTAAGAATCAACGGTAGAGATCAGTGTGGGTAGAATAGGTGAAGAAGAACCGCGTGCAGATGAATAGACAACCACGATTAGATCAGATTTAAAAGGGGAATAGATCAACAATGGACAATGAGTTGTGATTTTGCACTTCGTAAAAGACAACGGATAGTGCGAAGGCTTGCGATGCAGTAAAGTGTTTTGCTTGTGATGCGGTAAATTTTGAAAGTTGCGATGCGATGAGGGAGGCCATGTGTCAACGGTGCACAACTTCACAAATCATAGGAATTGAGTTTTAGCGTTAAAGAGTTACGACATGGTAAAGTGTTTTGATTGCAATGTGAAGCGGTAAGGACTGAAGGATGCAATGCGACAATAGAGAAGCCATGTGTCAGCACTGAGTAATGGCACACTTCGCATGATTTTATGGTTTAATTCTTATTGGCATAGCGGTAACCTTACAAGCAAGCGGCTTGCGATGCGATGCGATTGGTTCAAGGTGTTGTGGACCCTACAACAGACTCTGTGTGTATGTAAGTGAATTAAGCCTATGTGGGTTCTATTATAAAGTTAAGCGCGTTGAATGCTAAAGTATGTATGTTATAACCCGCCGCGTGTGTAAAGGAGTTATGTGGGCCATAACCCATAGGTTCGAGGTACTGGCATAATGAGAAGCCATGTACGAGATAAGGTTAAGGTGAAGGGGCGACAATGCTTAAAGGTAAAGTTTATTATGTTGAGTTGTCAATCATGGTTAAAATTTCCGCATGCGTTTGATTTCAATTGATAAGGATGAAAAGTTAAGGGGAGAAAATGTGGGGTTAATTCCACTAACCTTACATGTGTTGATGTTTTGTTATATGCGGCCTTATGGTTGCATCAATTTGGTATCAGAGCAGAGTAAAATATCTTTTGGGGGAAAATCAGAACAACCAGATTTTTGATGAAGATGACAGAGTTAAACTATGTAGAAGACATTGATAACACAACAGAGTGAGATTCAACGTGCTTGTGGATTAGAGGAGAAGAAGTCAGATTTTAAATTTGAAAAGGTGGAGACAAGTGTAGAGAAAAGTCAGATAGTAAAATATGACAAAGAAATGATTGTTTTCTTGAGAAGAACGAAGATCCATTCGAATGTGAAGAGTGGAAGCAGACTGCTTGTCAAATCATGCAGGTATTGTTTTATATTAACTCTGGATTGAGTTTTGCAGGTTGAAGACAAAGGAGGAATATCTCAGCAAAGACAGTTGAAAGGAAAGTCGTAAAGAAAAGAAGAACTAGTTGTGTTCTTGAAGGCAGAGTAAAGTGGATACTATGAAGAAATGTGGCAAAGAACCTGAATGTTCCAGTTGAAGGTTGGAAAAAGAGGACTAGAGTATTCTCAGAAGAAATTAGAATTGCAAAAGCCAAGGAGCAAAGTAGTTTCTCAAATAGAGGTTCCAGAGATAGAGAACCAGTGTTACCAAAATACCAAGGAGAGAAGGCTTGGTGAGGTACTTGTAGCAGGTATGGAGACTTGCTGAGAAGGAGAGGTTTAGTGCAGTTCACAAGTGAACAGATGCAGTTCAAAAAAGATAGAAGAATGACTACTGATAGTCATAGCAGGGGTTCAGAGAGAAGCCACAACAGAAGAAGAGAGAAGAAATATGCCAAAGAAAATGTCATGAAAGGAAGATAAGTCAAGAAGAGATTGATAGAGAGAAAGCTGAGATAAATTTCCAAATTGCATTGTTGATGGATATGTTGCAGAGAAATAAGGTAGACCAGAGGTATGGTTGGAATACGAGAAAGAAAGTGAAATGGCATAGGCTACAAGAGAAGAGAAAGGAACGGGTGGATATGTAGCTAATAGAAGAGCCAAGGAAGCTTGAAAAGATAATGAATGTTCAATTGAGGGTAGAGAAGCTTGAAGGAGTTGAGCTACAGTAAAGCAAAGTTGTTGGAGATGAAAAATTTCCTTTAGAACTTGAAGATAGAGCAGTGATGTCTAAAACATCAATTGAGGCCACTGAGCCTTATAATTTTGAAATCAACAATTTTTGTATGGTTGCAGGTGTAATACAGGATGATGGACAATCTTTGGCAATTGTCGAAGAAGAGGAGAGACAGAATCTGAATTCTATTTTAAAGAAGAAAGATAAGACAGTCAGGTCTCATGAGGAAACTCATATATAGTTAAAGGAAGAAATTGTTTTTCAACATACTGATATAGCTGTAAACAGAGGAAGTTTGGCTTATATTGGTAGCCAAAAACAAGAAAAAAACGTTTACTTTTGTAAACTTGAGCAAGGTATTTTCTTTGATGAAGAAAGTGAAGATGTGAAGGAAGGAAAAGATGAAGATGTTGTGAGATGTTTGACTGTCATGGGTAGCCAAAAATAAGAACAGCTATTGGAGACTGTTATGAGAAAGGCCAGGGATGACTTTATACTTTTTAAGTGTAAAGAAGGGATTAGAGTGCTAGAAGAGTTGTTGAGAGAACCTAAAAGTGAAAAGGAAATTATAGCCAAAGAAGAAGAGATGTTTATAACATCTAAAAAGACTGAGGTGAGTTTAAATTGTCAAGTTTATGATGTATTTTAAGGTGATGAAGAAGATACAAACGAAGCTGTAATAAAGGAGATGGAGGACATCTTATCTTTTGAAGATAAGAGTGAAGTTCAAAGGCAGTATGAGGATGAACAAGTTTTTGTCTTCAAAGACAATAAAAGAGAATGGAATTATAATCAACAGTTGGAAGAAAATATTACTTCGGTCAAAGAATTAGAAGACAATTTACTTTTTGAAAGTAAATTTGCAGATATTGAACAAAGGTTGTCTGGGGATGAGATAGAAGTTCAAAAGCAACAAGATGGTAAGGATGTAAGGGTGGTAGTAAGAATCCAATAACTTGAAAGTGAAAGTAACAAACAACAGTTTTAAGATGAGTGGACAGAGTGCAACAACAATTGGGAGAGGGAGTACCAGTCAGAAGATAAACTGGACATGGAGATTGAAAGAATAAGAAGGTTGATGATGAAAGTGTCTCATAAGAAGACAACAACAAGAAAGAAAAGCAACAACAGCAAGAGAAAGACCATTAGGGGAATTTTGAGGTCTCAAATGGGCCTCCTAAGGAAATTATAAAATAATAGTGGAAATAATAAACTAAGATTTAATTACATCATCAAATTTTAGAGGGAAAAATGAAAAAACTACTTTTTCAACTGATATTTTCAACTTATCTCCCAATTTGTTTACTCAAATTTCGAGTGGGAGTACTTGTTGGATGAAAAATTTAATTCCTCATCCAAGGAGTACCCATTTTGCATACTTTTGATGGATCCTGGTACACGCAAAATGAGAAATACATGAAAAATGTGATTGCAATCACGTTTTTCATGTATTTCTCATTTTTCGTGTAGAAGGTTCCATCAAAAGTATGCAATGTGGGTACTCCTTGGATGGGGAATTAAATTTTTCATCCAACGAGTACTCCCACTTGAAATTTGAGTAAACATTTGGGAGATAAATTCAAAATATGAGTTGAAAAAGTAGTTTTTTTATTTTATTAATTTTTAATCTTTTTACCCTTTTACTTAAAAAATGGTGAATCATCCCCCATGGTTGACATCATCATCTTGAATCCTATTGGTTCTTATAAATTTTATTTTGGTTGTACATTTTTCTTAGGAGGCCCATTTTAGACCTCAAAATTCCCCTAATGAACAACAGAGTGTGAAATCATAGCTAGTGGGGCAATTCAACATAAAGTATGGATACCTGGAGAACAACAACAAACAACAACAACAATAACCAAAGGTAGATTACAGAACAAAGTATGGGATCCAGGAGGAAAAATATTGGAAGCACATGATCTAGAGATCATGCTTGTTTTCTACCTTGGGAGTTTGATGCAGGAGCATCATGGTTCCAAAAATTTGTACATTTAGTAGAATCTAGGGCGTATTGTGTTTTTCAAAAGAATTGGTTTTACTAAGTATTTCATTAAGATAATTTTCAATATTTTGAGTGATTTAGGCGAGGCATTTAGAATAGGATTTAATTAACTGTTGAGAGACATAATTGTAAATGTTCTCAAATGTAGGAGAACATGAGTGATTGATGACTGATTGGTGTGGATTGAGATATTCTGAAATGCTATAAATTTCAGATTAGAAAGTAGTTCATAATTTATGGAGGATCCTAAGGATTTAGTTGAATGTTGATATCCTCAAGGGATAAAGAAGAGATTTTAGGAATTAATTGAGAACTTAGAGGATTTTTAGGATTTTGTTGAATAACCTATGTATCTGACCAAAATTGGTTACAGAACCTTTTGTATATAATTGTAAAGCCTCAAAGGCACAAACAGGTAGGAAGGTAGGAAGGTAGGAAGGTAGAGTAGAAAAAAGAATATATTCTTAGAAAGAAATTTAATTGTAAGCCTACAGGCATATAAAGAGAGAGAGGAAGAGAAAAGGGCCATATAAAGGAAGATCATGCCAAATTAGATTGTAAACATATTTGCTTGTATTTGTGCATTTATTTGTTTAATGAGAAATCGAATTCTTGTTTGACTGTGTGTGGCATTTCTGTTTTGTGCTGAGTGATCCGTAATAGAAAGAATTCGATATCATTGTATTAATTCTAGATTGATTGTATAAGTATTCTGAGTGATAAAGGACTTATGGCTGGGTAGAATCTGGGCATATTCCAGTCTAGGAATTAATTGGCTGAAAATAAAAGCTTATGGGAGTAAATTTATGCAGATAAATGATGTACAGGTCGAGTAATTATGATTCGTAGGAGAAATACAGATAGTGCTCTGTATTCAAGCTAGAGACAACGTTAAACAAGACATAAGAAAAGCTCAGAGAGATAGCATTGAATAACTCTGAATAAACCAGGAGGAGTAGCAGGAAAAACATCAGCGCAGTAGAGCGGCATAAAGCATAGGAATTGACGAAGGCAGTGAATACTTAGAGATTTCCAAAGAGGCGAATGGAGGAACATGATTAAAGCACAAAATCAAAGTTTTAAGAATCAACAGTAGATATCAGTGCAAGTAGAATAAGCAAAGAAGAACCGTGTGCAGATGAATATACGTCCACGATTAGATCAGATTTAAAAGGGTAATAGATCAACGGTGGACAACAAGTTGCAATTTTTCCCTTCGCAAAAGATAACGAATAGTGCGAAGGCTTCGAAAATTAAAGTGTTTGGTTTACGATGAAGTAAAGTTTGAAAGTTGCGATGCGATGAGGGAGGCCACGTGTTGATAGCGTGCAACTTCGAAAATCACCGCAATTAAGTTTTAGTGTTAAATACTTCACACGGTAAAGTGTTTTGATTGCGATGCGAACCGGTAAGGATTGAAGGATACGATGCGACAATGGAGAAGCCATGTGTCAACACTGCACAATGGCGCACTTCGCATGATTTTATGGTTTAATTCTTATTGGTATAACGTTAACCTTATGGGAAAGCGGCTTCCGATGCGCTGTGATTAGTTCAAGGTGTTGTGGGCCCTACAACAAACTGTTTCGCATGTATGTAAGTGAATTAGGGCTATGTGGGTTCTGTTAGAAAGTTAAGCACGTTCACTACTAAAGTATGTATGTTATAACCCACCACGTGTGTAAAGGAGTTATGTGGGCCATAAACCACATGTTCGAGGTACTATCATAATGAGAAGCCATGTATGAGATAAGGTTAAGGTGAAGGGGTAGTAATGCTTAAAGGTAAAGTTTATTATGTTGAGTTGTCAATCATGGTTAAAATTTCCGCATGCGTTTGATTTCAATTGACAAGGAGAAAAAGTTATGGGGAGAAAATGTGGGGTTAATTATGCTAACATTGCATGTTTTTATGTTTTGTTATATGCGGCCTTATGGTTGCATAAATTTGGTATCAGAGCAGAGTAAAATCTCTTTTGGGGGAAAATCAGAACAAGCAGAGTTTTGATGAAGATGACAAAGTTAAACTATATAGAAGACATTGATAACAAAACATATTGAGATTCAGTGTGGTTGTGGATCAGAGGAGAAGAAGCCAAATTATAAATCTGAAAAGGTGGAGACAAGTGCAAAGAAAAGTCAGACAGTAAAATCTGACAAAGAAATGATTATTTTCTTGAGAATAATGAAGATCCATTCGAATGTGAAGAGTGGAAGCAGAATACTTGTGAAATCATGCAGGTATTGTTTAATATTAACTCTGGTTTGAGTTTTTCAGGTTGAATACAAAGGAGAAATATCTCAGCAAAGAAAGTTGAAAGGAAAGTTGTAAAGAAAATAAGAACCAATTGTGTTCTTCAAGGCAGAGTAAAGTGGATAATCTGAAGAAACATGGCAAAGAACTTGAATGTTCAAGATGAAGGTTTGACAAAGAGGACTAGAGTGTTCTTAGAAGAATGTAGAATTGCAGAAGCCAAGGAGCAAAGGAGTTGCTCAAATAGAGGTCCCAGAGATAGAGAACCAGTGTTACCAAAATACTAAGGAGAGTAGGCTTGGTGAGGTACTTGCAGCAGGTATGGAGACTTGGTGAGAAGGAGAGGCTTAGTGCACTTCACAAGTGAAAAGATCCAGTTCACAAAAGACAGAAGAATGACTACTGATAGTCATAGCAGGGGTTCAAAGAGAAGCCACAACAGCATAAGATAGAAGAAATATTCCAAAGAAAATGGAATGGAAAGGAAGATAAGTCAAGAAGAAATTGACAGAGAGAAAGCTGAGATAAATTTCAAAATTGCATTGTTGATGGATATGTTGAAGAGATATAAGGTAGACCAGAGGTATGGTTGGAATATGAGAAAGAAAGTGAAATGGAATATGCTACAAGAGAAGAGAAAGCAGCAGGTGGATATGCAGCTAATAGAAGAGCTGAGGAAGCTTGTAGAGATAATGAATGTTCAATTGCTGGAGATGAAAAAGTTCCTTTAGAACTTGAAGATAGAGCAGTGATGTTTGAAACATCAATTGAGGCTACTGAGCCTTATTATTTTTAAATTAAAAATTTTTGTATGGTTGCAGGTGTAATATAGGATGATGGACAATCTTTGGGAATTGTCGAAGAAGAGGAGAGACAAAATTTGAATTCTATTTTAAAGAAGAAAGATGAGACAGTCAGGTCTCATGAGGAAACTCATACACAGTTAAAGGAATATATTGTTTTTAAACATTTGGATATAGATGTGAACAGAGGAAGTTTGGCTTATATTGGTAGCCAAAAACAAGAAAAATAAGCTTACTTTTGTAAACCTGAGCACGGTATTTTCTTTGATGAAGAAAATGAAGATGTGAAGGAAGGCCAAGATGAAGATCTTGTGAGATGTTTGATTGTCATGGGAAAACAAAAAGAAGAACAACTATTGGAGACTATTATGAGAAAGGCCAGAGATGACTTTATACTTTTTAAGTGTAAAGAAGAGATTAGAGTGCTAGAAGAGTTGTTGAGAGAACCTAAAAGTGAATAGGAAATTACAGCCAAAGAAGAAGAGATGTTTATAACATCTAAGGAGACTGAGGTGATTTTAAATTTTCAAGTTTATGGTGTATTTGTAGTTGATGAAGAAGATACAAACAAAGCTGTAATAAAGGAGATGGAGGACATCTTATATTTTGAAGATAAGAGTGAAGTTAAAAGGAAATATGAGGATGAACAAGTTTTTGTATTCAAAGACAAAAAAAGAGAATGGAATTATAATCAACAATTGGAAGAAAATGTTATTTCGGTCAAAGGATCTGAAGATAATTTAATTTTTGAAAGTAAATTTGTAGATATTGAACAAAGGCTGTTTGGGGATGAGATAGAAGTTCAGAAGCAACAAGAGGGTAAGGATTTAAGGGTGGTATTAAGAATCCAACAACTTCAAAGTGAAAGTAACAAACTTTAGTTTGAAGATGAGTGGACAGGGTGCAACACAAATTGGCAGAGGGAGTACCAGTCAAAAGATACACTAGACGTGGAGATTGAAATAATAAGAAGGTTGATGATTAAAGTGTCTCAGAAGAAGACAGTAGCAAGAAAGCAACGCAAAAACAACAAGATAAAGACAACAACAGACTGTGAAATCATAGCTAGTGGAGCAATGCAACATAAAGTATGGATACCTGGAGAACAACAACAACAATAACCAAAGGTATATTATAGAACAAAGTATGGGATCTAGGAGGAAAAATATTGGAAGCACATGATCTGGAGATCATGCTTATTTTCTACCTTGGGAGTCTGATGCAGGATCATCATGGTTCTGAAAATTTGTACATTTAGTAGAATCTAGGGGGTATTGTGTTTCATTAGGGGAATTTTGAAATTTAAAATGAGCCTCCTAAGAAGAATTTACAACCAAAATAAAATTTAGAAGAACCAATAGGATTCAAGATGATGATGTCAACCATGGGGAATGTTTCACCATTTTTTAAGTAAAAGGGTAAAAAGATTAAAAAATAATAAAATAATAAAACTATTTTTTCAACTCGTATTTTCAAGTTATATCTCAAATTTTTTACTCAAATTTCGATCGGGAGTACTCGTTGGATGCAAAATTTAATTCCTCATCCAAGGAGTACCCATGTTGCATACTTTCAACAGCTCCTGCTACACGAAAAATGAGAAATACATGAAAAATGTGATTATAATCATGTGTTTCATGTATTTCTCATTTTTCATGTAGCCGGATCTGTTGAAAGTATGCAACATGGGCACTCCTTGGATGAGGAATTAAATTTTGCATCCAACGAGTACTCCCGCTCGAAATTTGAGTAAAAACTTTGGGAGATAAGTTGAAAATGCGAGTTGAAAAAGTAGTTTTTTCTTTTTTCCCTCTAAAATTTGATGATGTAATCAAATATTATTTTATTATTTCCACTATTATTTTATAATTTCTTTAGGAGGCCCATTTTAGACCTCAAAATTCCCCTAATGTTCAAAAGAGTTGGTTTTCCTAAATATTTAATTAAGATAATTTTCAATATTTTGAGTGATTTAGGTGAGACATTCAGAATAGGATTTAATTAAAGATTGAGAGGCATATTTGTAAATTTTCTCGAATAGAGGAGAACAAGAGTGATTGATGAGCGATTGGTGTGGATTGAGATATTCTGAAATGTTTTAAATCTAAGATTAGAAAGTAGTTCATAATTTATGGAGGATCCTTAGGATTTAGTTGAATGTTGAGATCCTCAAGGGATAAAGAAGAGATTTTAGGAATTAATTGAGGAATTAGAGGATTTTTAGGATTTTGTTGAGTAACCTATGGATATGAACCAAAATTGGTTACCAAAACTTTTGTATATAAATGTAAAGCTTCAAAGGCACAAACATGTAGGAAGGTAGGAAGGTAGGCAGGTAGAGTAGAAAAAAGAAGATATTCTTAGAGAGAAATTTAATTGTAAGCCTACGGGCATATAAAGAGAGAGAGAAAGAGAAAAGGGCCATATAAAGGAAGATAATGCCAAACTAGATTGTAAACAGATTTGCTTGTATTTGTACATTTATTTGTTTAATGAGAAATCGAATTCCCGTTTGACTGTGTGTCATTTCTGTTATGTGTTGAGTGATCCGTAATAGAAAGAATTCGATATCAGTGTATTAATTCTAGATTGGTTGTATAAGTCTTATGAGTGATAAAGGACTTATGAATGGGTAGAATCTGGGTAGATTCCAGTCTAGGAATTAATTAGCTGAGAATAAAAGCTTATGGGAGTAAATTTGTGCAAATAAATTATGTACAGGTCGAGTAATTCTGATTCAGAGGAGAAACACAGATAGTGCTCTGTGTTCAAGCTAGAGACAACATTAAACAAGACAGAAGAAAAGCTCAAAGAGATATCATTGAAGAACTCTAAATAAACCAGGAGGAGTAGCGGGAAAAATATTAGCGTAGTAGACCGGCATAAAGCAAAGGAATCGATGAAGGCAGAGAATACTTAGAGATTTCCAAAGAGGTGAATGGACGAAAAAGATTAAAGCACAGAATCAAAGTTTTAAGAATCAACAGTAGAGATCAGTGTGGGCATAATAGGTGAAGAAGAACCATATGTAGATGAATAAACAACCACGATTAGATAAGATTTAAAAGGGGAATAGATCAACGGTGGACAATGACTTGCGATATCGCACTTTGCAAAATATAACGGATAGCGCGAAGGCTTCGCAAAGTAAAGTGTTTGGCTTATGATGCTTCAAAGTTCGAAAGTTGTGATGCGAAGAGGGAGGCCATGTGTTGACGGTGCACAACTTTGCAAATCACAGGAATTAAGTTTTAGCGTTAAATAGTTCGCACGGTAAAGTGTTTTGATTGCGATGCGAAGTAATAAGGACTGAAGGATGCGATGCGACAATGGAGAAGCCATGTGTCAGCATTATGCAATGGAACACTTTGCATGATTTTATGGTTTAATTCTTATTGGTATAGCGTTAAACTTGAGGGCAAGCGGCTTGCAATGTGTTGTGATTGGTTCAAGGTGTTGTGGACCCTACAACAGATTGTTCCGTGTGTATGTAATTGAATTAAGGCTATGTGGGTTCTATTATAAATTTAAGTGCGTTGACTGCTAAAGTATATATGTTATAACCCATCGTGCGTGTAAAGGATTTATGTGGGCCATAACCCACAAGTTCGAGGTATTGGCATAATGAGAAGCCATGTACGAGATAAGGTTAAGGTGAAGGGGCGACAATGCTTAAAGGCAAATTTTATTATGTTGAGTTGTCAATCATGGTTAAAACTTCTAGATGCATTTGATTTCAATTGATAAGGAGGAAAAGTTAAGGGGAGAAGATATGGGGTTAATTCTGCTAACCTTGCATGTGTTGATGTTTTGTTATATGCAGACTTATGGTTGCATCAATGATGCTACTAGTTCATTGGCCCCTGTCACCTCTAACCCCATTAAAAATGGTTAACTATGTTAAGGTTAGGTCAAGTTAGGGTTTGGGGTTGTGGTTTCAAGATTGAAGTGATATTTTTTTTATTTTTTTTCGAGGTAATTCCCCTTGACCTAGCTCACTAATGATTATGGGAAGCCACTAGGCATGCCACCCCTTTAGCATCATGGTCAAAGTTAAAGGTTATCAAGGATGTGTTTCTTAATACTATACCTAGAAGAAAATGCTTTAATGCCCATAGAAGCCTACGATCTACTAAAATAATAAATAAATGTGTTGAGTTAATGAATATTATACATATATTTTCAATGCATAAAAATATAAATAATAAACCACAATAACCCTTGTGACTATCTCTCACCACCTAGACCCTTGAGTTTCCTTTATGCCTGAGAAGCTTATGATCTAGAAAGCTAATACGTAAATGTGTTGATTTAATAAATATTATACATATATTTATCATATATAAAAATATAAAGAATAAAACACAATAACCCTTGTGACTATCTCTCACCACCTAGATCCTAAATCCAACATTCTACTTGATGCTTACCATATATTCTTCCTTTTTCTTTTACTAAATATATTGTGCCTAAACTGTTAGGATATTCTGACACATAAGAAATAGTTAAGAATAACTTAGTCTAGTGTAGAGTTAGGTAAATTGTGTTTCTTTACTATGTACATTTGTAACTTATAATCTGACGGTCACGATTTGTACTGATCTGACGATTCTCTCTCTCCTCGGTATTAACGACACTTGATTTGTGGCTTAACACCCAATTGGTCCATGATCTCTATTTAAAGAGCATGGAGGGTCATTTTTCCAGTAACTGTTTATGAGAGAAACATATGTAAATTTTCTTTTTATATTAATAAATTTCCTGAAGTGGCCGTGTTGGCTAAGGTCGTGGACTGTTTCCCCATTCGAGGGTTTTAACCATGTTATAATACTGGTGTACTGATTTGTGATATGTTTGTGAGTGGTGAAATTTGGTTTTTGATCTAAGGAACTTACCCTGTAAATTCCTACATGGTATCAGAGCTATTTTGAGGGCCGCATCCGTTGTTGATCCAAATCCGAAGCTGGTTTGAATGCATGCGACTGCCGTTTTGTAGATCTACTATTTCAGAACATTTTCGGGCCTGGAGAACTGCTCTGTTGTGTCTGGAGCATCTGTTACAGTAATGAACGCCTTTCGTTTCATGCGAAAATGTTTTCAGTTTCCCAAGTTATGTCAGTTTAGATCTGGAGGTATAAAGTATCTGTTTTGTAGTTATATTTGTTAATAGTTCTGCTTATTTCAATTCCCTTTGTTTATTTCAGTTTAGGTTTTATTTATTTACCAGATCTATACCCTCTTCTCTATGTATGCTCTTTTCTCTATGCTGTGTGCAATCTCGGCAAATCAGAAACATGAAGAAGGGATTTTTTTTTTGCTACGTATGCTTTTTCCCCGCGTCTTTGTGCGATCTCGGGAAATCAGAAATAGTAAAAAAATAGATAGTTGCTGGTAAGTCTAACCGAAAATCTAACATTCTGGCGTAAGGCTTGTATTTAATTTTTTTTTGGCTCGGTTTTTTGTGTTTTTTGTGCAAGGAAAAGCGCGCACACCGAAGACTAAAAAAAAAAAAAGAACCCTTCCTCCTTTCAAACAATTACAGAATCCTTTTACTATCTCACTTGGTGAGAAGTTAGTTTATGAGAATAGAGGTCTTGGGTTCAAGTCTCTTTCTCAAGTTTCTTTTGTAAAAAGTTTTTTGTTAAAGGGGTGGGATTTTTTTTTTTTTTAAGTTGAACTTCATCATCAAATTTCAAACCGTTCCCGTAACTATTCAGCATCTACAACTCAGTTTTTTCAAAAATGCATAAATTCTTCGTCCAGAAGCCGTTTTTTGAGCCATTTTTTTTAATCAGTCTAATTTTTCGACATCTTTCCATTGAAGCAGTTAGTTTCAGCTTTATTTAAAAAAAAAATGGAAAGTGCATGCCCGATTATTCTTAACAACACGAATTATTTCCAATGGCTACTTCACATGGTAGATATACTTAGAAGTAAAGGGCTTTATAGAATAGCCACAAGATAAGAAACTAAACCTTCCAATGATGATAAAGTCGCTAAATGGGAAAATAAACAAGATCAAGCACGAGGGTTGATAGGAATATCCATTGCTCAAGATCTTTGATTTCATATCTTTGACATTGACACCCCTCATGAAGCCCTGGAAAAGCTAAATACTTTCTTTGGCATTCAAAATCAAATCAGGGCCCACCAACTTGAAAAAGAGTTGCTTACTTTGGACCTCAATAATTTCTCCTCTATTGAAGATTTTCTGTCCAAATTCAAGACACTTAGACTTCTTTTAGAAGGTTGTAAGGTCAAAAAGGAAGATGATAGCCTCATCTATTGCATTCTTGCTAAGCTTGGCCCTACATACTCTGTATTTGTTTCCACCTTCCATTCCACTAGAGAAGCCATCGTTTCTTCAGGAACCACCTACAAGAACTCTTCTTTTGATGCCTTTTGCGATTCCTTGATAAGAGAACAAGAAAAACTCTTACACCTTGGTCTTATCTCTTCTGGAAACGCTTCTAAGAAAGCCTTAGCAACCCAACAAAAATCATATCAAAATAATCCCAAGAAGTAGTATCCTAAAAAGTATGGTTCGAAACCAAACAAGGGTCCTAAGCAATTTCAGCTGGCAATTAAAAAAGAAACTCACCAAAATGATAAGGAAAATAAAAACAAAGGGAAGAAGACATATAGACATTGCAAATTTTTTAATCGTGATGGCCATATAGATTCCAAATGTTTTAAGAAGATGGAAGCCTTAGAAGCAGCAATGAAGAAACACAAAATTAATTTGGAGCACTCTTCACCTTCATCTTCAGGAATGACACTTTCTGCTTGTGGTTGTCAAGCATCAAGATCTGGTTATGCATTAAATGTATTTTCTTCTTCTCATTCTCATGAGTGGCTCATTAATTTTGGAGCTTCTTACCACATGGCCAAAAATAAAGCCATGTTTTCTTCTTTAAACGATTGTAACACCAAACATATTTATGTTGGTGATGATAGATCTCCTCGTTTTGTAGGATCTAGAACCATTCATCTAGATGATGGTCAGTTTAATGATGTACTATGTGTTCCTACCTTTTCATGCAACCTTCTCTCTATTTATCAGATAACTCATTCAGGTGAAGGGAAAATAGTAGAATTCTCACCTCATGATGTTGTAATCAAGGACCTCAAAGATCCTAGACATATTTTAGCTACTAGCATTGCTGATGATTCCACAAGGTTTTATAAGTTTGACAACTTTGGGTCATCATGTCTTCCCTCTGTTTTTGTTGCTCATAATGATGAAGTGAGAAAAATTTGGCATGAGCGAATTGGTCACTTAAACTATCGCTCTCTTCAAACTCTATGTAAGGAAAATATGGTGATGGGGCTTCTTATGGTATCTTGATGACATGGTGTTTTCTCCAGATTTGTACTCGGAAAACATCATCGGGATAGTTTTGACAAACATGCCTCTTGGCACGCTTCAGCCCCTTTGTAGCTTGTGCATAGTGACTTATGTGGTCCACTTCTTGTTGTTTCTTTCTCTGGTTGCAAGTACTTCTTAAATTTCATTGATGTTTTTTCCAGATGCACTTGGGTATACTTCTTAAAACTCAAGAGTGAAGTTTTTAACATGTTCTTGGCCTTTAAGGCCTTTGTTGAGAAACAATTTGGACATCAAATTATTAAGTTAAGATCAGACAATGGAGGAGAATATGTTAACAAAAAATTTATCAACTTCTGCACTGAGCATGGCATTCAATTGCAACATATTGTTCCATATGCTCCACAACAAAATGGTGTATATGAAAGGAAGAATCACACCTTAAAAGAAATGGATAACTGTATGCTTCAATCTAAAGGGCTTAGCCTCAATTTTTGGGCAAAAGAAATTAACTGTGCAAATTACATAGTAAATCGCACTCCTACTAAGGTTTTAAAGAATATAACTCCAAAAGAAGCTTGGAGCTCAATCAAACCAGATGTAAGTCACTTTCGTGTTTTTGGAAGTGATTCTTGGGCCCATATACCAGATGCCAAACATAAAGCCTTAGAACCTAAGAGTGAAAAGTGCATTTTTGTTGGATATTCTGAAGATCTCAAAGAATATAGACCTCTTCAATAAAAATCCAAAAATATAATCATTAGAAGAGATGTAAGATTGGATGAAAATATATCGGCCTGTGAGCCTAGTTCGGCGGGTGTGCCACCTTTGGCCTGCGAGTCTGATTTGGAATATGTGCCACCTCTCTCTCTCTCTATACTATTTTTAATAGCATTCCTTCTAGTTTAGATGATGGCATCGAGGATGAAAATTATCCTCCACCTCTTTAAGTTATTCCTTTTACTCCACAGCTTCCAAGATGGGTCCGCTCTACTCAGGATGCAACAGGTTCTCTTGTAGGTGACCCTGCAGATCGACGACGTACACATTCTCAGTTTGAAAGAGCCTCTTCCTTATTGGCTCAAGTTCTAGAGAATCCTAGTCCATAAACCTTTGAAGAAGCCTCCGGTCATCCATATTGGGATGAAGCTATGAATGAAGAATATCGTTCCTTATTGGCAAATGATACTTGGGATCTTGTTCCTCTTCCAAAAGGAAGAAAACTTGTCAGATGCAGATGGGTTTACAAAAAAAAGTTTGGACTAGATGGAAAAATGGATAGACATAAAGCTCGTCTTGTCGCTAAAGGATTTTCACAAGTTGGAGGCATTGACTACATTGAAACCTTCTCCCCTGTTGCCAAAATGAATTCTATCTGCCTTGTTCTTTCCCTTGTTGCCTCCATTAAATGGGAAGTCCATTAGATGGATGTTAAATCCACCTTCTTAGATGGATATTTCCATGAAGAAATATACATGGAACAACCCCTTGGCTTTATCTAAAACGACTCCAGCCTTGTTTGTCGCCTTAGGAAGTCTCTCTATGGTCTCAAACAAGCTCCTTGGGCTTGGTATGCCAAAATGGATAGATTTCTATTATATAATGGATTTTCTAGGTGTCATTCTGACAACACTGTCTACACCAAGAAAGTGGTAAGTCCTCCACCATCCTTGTTCTTTATGTTGATGATCTTATCCTTACTGGTAGTGATCCCAACCATATAAACCATGTGAAGTATAGCCTCAAAAATAAGTTTGAAATGATAGACTTAGGACACTTGCATTACCTTGGTCTTCAAGCCTTGCAATACAAAGAAGGTATTACCCTTTATTAGTCCAAGTACGCTAGTGATCTTCTACGCCACTTTCACATGGAAGATTGTAAGCCCACCCCTTCTCCCTTTCAGTTTGGAGTCAAGCTTTCAGTCACTTGTACTACTCCTGAAGTTGATGCTACCTTATACCATCAATGTTGGGAAAAATACTGAGAGGGGGGGGGGGTGAATCAGTATTTAGGGCTGAACAATTTTTCTTTTCTTTCTCTTAAAACCATATGTTACAGTACTGCATCCAACATGTATGTCCAGATATCTTATTATGTATTTACTTAGAACATTGCATCAGATAAGCATTAAGCATGAACAAAATAACATAACAAACCATCAAATATAAACAACACATATGAACACCAGGATTTAAGGTGGAAACCCAATTCGGGAGAAAACCACCGCTGCTGTAATATCAGTCTTCAATATTTTTTATAGAGAAAAATTCTTACAATATATGTTGTGCAGACTTATACCATCACGCAGGCACCCACCTGCAGAAGGCTACAACCTTCTCTCATTTACCAGCCTCTCCTGGAAGGGAGCTACTACCCCCTGCTCTTGTTTACCAGCTACCACTGGAAGGGAGCTACAACCCCCTATCTGAAGGCTTCGACCCTCAGCACCACTGCGGACCACGTTTCATCAATTTTCATACTGGATCCACCAGTTTCCATACGACATACCTTGCCGATCACCAGATTTATTTATTTTCTGTATACTCACACCAGTTCTTCATGATTTCATCTGTCATTCAAACCAGAGATTCATCGTCAGATCATTATATTCATGGGTGCATCGTAGTTTCAGATTTATTAGTTAAGCACAGAGCTCACCCATACAGATATTCTTTGGAGAAATATTTATTCACCACCCTTACAATGCATACCTCGTTCTCTATTTTTTCTTCTCCTTATATAGTTTTGCCTTTATTAAAAAAACATGAGTAAAACCACGAACCGCTAATGGTATTCCTCTGTCAGTATTCCTTTTAGTTTATCCCACGGGGCTTTTTTATCTCTTTTTAATTTTTATTTATCAATTTTAAAGAAATTGACAAATAAATATATTTACAACTTTTGAATTCCCAAGCCTTATGTCTAAAGTTTAACCCTTCGGACTTTATAGAAATATCCAACGCTTCCAAATAATTATTCTTACGATAAACCTTTGACCCCGGAGCCCACATACAAAGTCAATAGCCAATCCAATACGCCCATCGTACCACAGTAAACTTCGCGCAAGTCCAGTGTCCGATCACCATTAGATTAGTAAGCTTCCAAATCAACGACGTATATACATATCGCTCGACCTTCGATGCCGAACGTTAACGTGCGATGGTCCACCGTACCTGTGTTAATATTCGCACACCTTCAACAAATGATGACTGTCCGATGACCCCTTCCTAGATCAACGACGCTCAACGATATCGCTGGGCATCCTGGGTCGAACTATAACGCGCGATGGCGCACAGTGAAAAGTGGTTTTGTGAAGTCGTACAGGGACGTGTGTCGAGCACTCTATGGAATCGCTCCTCAACTAGGAAATACCACTTGCTCCGCATAGGCGGTGCGATGAAAACCATAAACCGCCTTCACTGTTCACTTGGTCATGGTTCTGCTCTTCCACACAGGGTTTCTTCGCCTTTTCAATGTATTATTATAATTAAGTTGCGCTCTAAGGTTTTTCCTTTCTACTCCTAGTTCCGTCCAACTTCGTGTTCTGTCGTCACCAAGTGTTCCACTACTCCATTAATCTGCGCCATCTCCCATCAACTCCCTCATCAGATACAGAGTACCATTCAAGCCTTCCAATTACACAGGACATCATTCGACGCCATTACAGAGATTATTCACACAGAGGTTCAGGGGATTCCACACAAGAATTACATCAGTCAATACACATATAATACGCATATCCCTAACTCTGCAACAATGATTTCATTCCTCTCCGGGCACCGTAGGTATCCTCTGCCCATTATGAAATTGATCACACAGGTCATATATATTCCAGATTTACTCAACCATAATTAACACAATTCCACAGTTCTTCATTAACATATACAAATCTTGGCCAGATATTCAATTTGTCCTTCAATCTATTACCTTGTCTCTTCCTAGCAGCTCTCCCTTTTGTCATCTCCTTTGCAAACTGTATTAAACCCCTAATTCAACTCTACTGCTCTGTCTCTAATTCCTCTGTTTCATCTGTTGCCTCTCTGTCTCTTTTGCCTTATGGATAGTTTAGGTGCTGCTCCTGTCTTTGCCAATTCCTTTGCCATTAATGACAACATTTCCAACAATCAACTTGTTGGTAAACTTCTGTATCTAACTCATACCCATCCTAACCTTTCCTTTGCCATTGGTCTTGTCGCTCAGTTTATTCACCAACCTCATGAAAGTCACTAGAAAGTAGCTAAAATAATACTTCAATATATTCGAGGTACAGTTCAGTTCGGGATTCATTAAAGTGCATGAGCATCTCTATTGTTGATTGGTTTCACTAATGCTGATTGGGCTGGTGACCCCGATGATCGAAATTATACTGCAGGATATGTATTCACTCTTGGTTCAAGACCTATTACATGGTGTTGTAAGAAACAAAGTGCCATCTCTCTTTCTTAAGCATAAGCGGAGTATTGTGGTGCAGTTGAAGCCAACAAGGAAGCTATGTGGCTTCGTCAGATCCTGCCTGAATTTGGCCTTCATCAGCAACATCCAACTACACTTTGGTGTGATAATCAAAGTGTCATTCAGCTATGTAAATATCTAGTTCAACATCAACGTATGAAACACATTGAGCTCCACATACACTTCATCAGAAATCTCATTCATGATCGTGTTCTTGAAGTGTAGTATTGTCCAACCAATGATCAAGTAGTTGATATCTTTACAAATGCTTTCACAGAAGCGAAGTTTACCAAACTTTGATTCATGCTTGGAGTTCAGGAAAGTTATCATTAAGGGGGGATAGGCTCTAATGCCTCCTTCCTTATCCTATTGTGTCACCTTTGTAAATCCTTCAATCCTATCCCAATTTGTTCTTAAGGGGGGATGTTAGGATATTTCGACACATAGGAAATAGGCTCCTTTTGTGTCACCTTTGTAAATCCTTCAATCCTATCCCAAGTTGTTCTTAAGGGGGAATGTTAGGATATTCAAACACATAGGAAATAGTTAAGAATAACTAATTCTAGTGTAGAGTTAGGTAAAGTGTGTTTCTTTACTATGTACATTTGTAACTTATAATTCGACGATCACGATTTGTAGTGATCTGACGGTTCTCTCTCTCGTTGGTATTAACGACAATTGATCCTTGGCTTAGCATCCAATTGGTCCATGATATCTATTTAAAGAGCATGGAGGGTCATTTGTCCGATAACCGTTTATGAGAGAAACATATGTAACTTTTCTTTTTATATTAATAAATTGCTTGAAGTGGCCACGTTGGCTCAGGCCGTGGAATGTTTCCCTCTTCGAGGGTTTTAACCACGTGATAATACTGGTGTGCTGATTTATGATCTGTTTGTGAGTGGTGACCATTGGTTTTTTATCTAAGGAACTTACCCTATAAATTCCTACATAAACAACTTTAATTTTTGAACCATCGTGCATGTTTTTCCAAAGTGTCATCTTATTTTATTTAATTGTAAATCTTATTGAATATTTCCTTAGTTTTATTTCATTGAAATCAAGCACAAACATAAATAAGGTGAAGTCAATTTGTATTAACGGGTTAATGTGTTATAGTCAAATATCATTAGTGGGTTAGGGCTCACTTACATGTTATGATAAGATGTGCATATTGAAGGGTTTGTGGGTTAGGGGTTAAATTTTGGGGGTTAGGAAGTTAGGAATTAGTGGGTTAGAGATTAGGGGCTAGAGTTTAGTGGTTGGATAATGATTGAATAGGAGTTTATTGATATTCAACACGAAAATGTACCACATACTAGTGTGGGATTCCAGGTCACACATGAGTGAGGAATTCAGTGACACATTAGTGCTAATGTGGGCGTCCAATTTTTAAATAAATTGTAATCTTATCTCATAGCAACTTGTAATAGTTAAATAAGTGTGATAGAATCAGTTAGCTCAAGAATTTCAATTTAAGGGTCAAAGGATAGGAATGTAGAGTGATTCTATTATTTACAGGGTCCACTTGCAATTGTAGCACTAGTGTGGTGTGAGTGCAATCAGTTAACTCAAATTAATTGAGTTAAAATCAATTTAACTAGTTCTAACTGATTGATGAGTTAGTGGAAGATCAAGTGAATTAAAATAGATTTAATTCACAGTAGTGATCTACCAAGTAACTGATGATTCATTATTAATAGTTGCATGTATGTCAATTTTGATGATGAACCAGTTGAGACAAAGGTTAAAGGAAAGTAAACTATCAATTTTATTATTAGCGAACTGCCCAGGTGAAATTATAAAGCCACATGAAGCCCATGATGGATTGCACAGTAAAGGAAGGTTGGAATTCCTATTTAATAGGAATTATTTTTCCTAGGGATTGCGTGAGCAAGGAAGGCTGAAGGTGGGTAGTAAATTGGCTATGTATTGGTCCGATTTTGCCTAGATTACTGTGAGACAATTGGTAGAGTGTATGAGGTTCTTGTGAGAACACATGCATTGTATTGTTTCATGATTCCTTGGCTGATTATACAAAAATATAGAGGGGTTTTGAGAAGTTTCTTTACCCAGGAAAATATTGTGTTGTGCGATTGATTTACTTATTTCTATTACTTGCATGTGATTGAGCGATTGTGATCTATATTCCGCAAATATTGTAGAAGGATTCAATATCTTTTTTTAGTACATTGCATGATCAAATTGAATCCATTGTTGTAATTTCTACATGGTATCAGAGCGCTAGGAATCACAATAGTGGAGAATAAATTGAGTTTTTGTTGAATAGTACTGTGCACCTTAGGTACCGCCCCGAAACCGGTGCGGATATCGTTAGCACCGGTTTACCAGGCCGAATCGTTGACCCCGTCAAAATGAAAAATGTGGTGCACTGACAACATTACCCGCCCTGGGGCAGGTGATTCAGTCAACGCACCGTGTTGCTGCTATTTGACATTGTGAACGGTACGACCTACTAAATGACCGCACCACACTTTTTAAATTTTTTTAAAATAACACGGTGCACCTATCGGTACCATCCCGGAACCGATGCGAGCCGAATGGCTCAAGCGCACTGCGCGGCAATTTTTTTTTCCTTTTAAATGGTTAATTTTAAGCTTATTTGAAATTCTAATCTGCTAAGAGGCTTAATTATGGAAAAACAAGAAAAATACCTGTACATTTGGCCGTCGAGGAGGCATATTGGCTGTAGAATTTTCAAAAGAAAAATTTTCCACCGTTTTGCCGAATTCAAGTTGGAGATTGGTGGGCAATGCACAACAACAGTGCATGCAATGAGTGCAATGGGGGCACCGATGTCAGGGTAGCTCAGGAAATGATAAATTACACCAGTGCTTGAGATCTCTAGAGCACTAACAAAAGTGAAAAATTTGGTTTTTTGGTCGTAATATTTTTTTATTTTATTTAACCTTGTTCCGGTGCGTGGGTTTTTTATGGGTGCAACGGTGCGTGTTCTTCATTCCGCACCAGGTGGTTGCGCAACATTGAGCAGTAAAGCAGGGAAGGTGGTGAGGCGGGATATAGGTGAGTTATGGCATGGGATATTGGGCCATCTACACTACAGTGCTTTGAGGATAATGCATTAGATTTCTACAGGTATTCCAAAGGGTATTCTTGCGCAGATAGAAAAATTCAAGGTATGTACCATGGGGAAGTATACTAAGGGCGCCTTTCATGAGAAGGAGAACCGAGTAGAGACAATCCTTGAGAGAGTTCAATCAGATGTTTGTGGACCATTCTCTACACTTTCCACAACAAAGCACATGTATTATGTGATTTTTTTAATGATTTTTGTAGAAAGTGTTGGATCTTCTTTTTGCAGAAGAAAGATCAGACGTTATCCAAGTTTTGTGAGTTCAAAGCACTGGTAGAGAAAGATACAGAGAAGAAGGTGAAGGCTCTAAGGAGCGACAATGGTGGTGAGTATATCTCTAATGAATTCAAGAAATTCTGCGCCAAAGAAGGAATTCAGAGAGAATTGATTGCACCTCATAACCCATAATAGAATGGGGTTGCAGAAAGAAAGAACAGAAAAATTGTGAGAGTAGCACAAGCTATGTTACATGATCAGGGCCTATCGTTGCATCTGTGGGCAGATGCATGCAACAAAATGGTATCTGTGTAGAACCGTAGTCATCATTGGATACTTGGCATGAGTACACCAAAGGAGGATTTTTGAGTTAAGAAACCTAATGTTTCATATTTTAAATTTTTTAGCTCATCTGTCTATTGCCATGTTACCAAAGATGCTAGGAAGAAGCTAGAACCAACAACAGAGGTTGGGATATTTGTGGGGTACATTGATACTCCCCACAACTATCGGGTGTATTTTCTGGCTAACAAGATGGCAACTGTCAGAAGAGATGTTAAATTTGATGAGGAGCCATGCGATTTCCCCTTGAGAAGGATATTAACTTGCATGAAGATGAGGAAATCTTAGTTCCAAAGGATGAACCTCAGAATGTGGAGCAGCCACAAGTAGAGGATCATGGAGTGGAAGAAACCACTCATGCAGAGCCATCCACCATAAATGGTAGGAAGTGCACCAGAGAGGCTGACATATTGATGCTAGATGTGATAGAGCATGTAGGTAAACCTACATCACAACGCAGACAGAGAAGGTCCCCAGACAGGTATATTGGATACATGGCTCTTATGAACGAGTTTATTGTGACAGAACCATCCTCTTTTGAGGAAGTAGTGTAGGAACAAACATGGGTTGATGCCATGGTTGAGGAGTATGACTCCATTATTAGAAGCAGTGCATGGGAAGTGGTCCCAAGACCAGTGCGGAAGTCAGTGGTTGGATCCAGGTGGATCTACAAGTTGAAGCAAACAATAGATGGGAGTGTGGAGAAATACAAGGCTAGATCTACAGCCCGAGGATTCTCACAAGTAGAGGGGATTGAATATGAGGAGACTTTTGCACCGGTTGCAAGGTATTCATCGATTAGATCCATCCTTTCACTCTCAGCACAGATGGTGTGGAAGATACATTAGATGGATGTAAAGACATAATTTCTTAATGGAGTTATTGAGGAGGAAGTGAACATTGAGCAACCACAAGGTTTTGAGACCTTTGATAGGGAGTCGCATGTGTGTAGACTCAAGATAGCACTGTATGGGCTGAAGCAAGACCTTGTGCTTGGTACACCGGGATTGACATCTAGTTCACCGGGTTGGGCTTCACAAAGAGTGAAGCGGATGCGAACGTATATCATATTGTGGTTGATGGTAAGATTTTGATTATTGTAATTTATGCTGATGATCTTATACTGATAGGTGATGAGAAGATCATAACTTATTGCAAATAGGATCTTGCAAGAGAGTTTGAGATGAAGTACACGTGGCTCTTGCATTATTTCCTTGGCTTGGAAATATGGCAAAGCGATGGGGAGCTATTTGTATCTCAGGGAAAGTATGCCAAGGAGATTTTGAGGAAGTTTCACATGGAGGCAGCAAACCCATGGAGACTCATCTTGCAAGTAACTGGAGGAAGGAGGATGCTACTTCAGGTGAGGTAGTGGATGCTACTATTTACAAGTAGCTTGTGGGTTCACTTATGTATTTGGTGAACACACGATCAGACATATGCTACGTAGTTAACTAGCTTAGTAAAGTTATGGTTAAGCCTACCAAGCTCTTTTGGAAGGCGGGGAAGCATGTTTTGAGATATATCAGGGGCACTACATAGTATGGATTATGGTATAGATGGACAGAGGGAGTGAAGCTTCAAGGCTTCACTGATGTAGATTGGGCAGGGAGTCTATCAGGCAAGAAGAGCACATCAGGGGGCATCTTCAGCATAGGATCAACAACAATTTCTTGGTATAGCAGGAAGCAGAGATCAGTTGCAATCAGTTCAGCTAAGGCAAAGTACATGGCAGCTAGTTAGGCTGCATGTGAGGCCATCTAAATGAGGAAGATACTTGTTGGTTTGTTTGGTCATCAGATGGATCTGACGGTGATACATTGTGATAACCAAAGTTGCATAAAACTCTCGGTTAATCAGATATTCCATGGTAGGTCCAAGCATATTGACATCCAGTACCACCATTTCAAAGATTGTGTTTAGAGGCGCATTATGTTGTTGCAATACATTCCCACGGAGGATCAGGATGCGGATATATTGACGAAGGCGCTTGCGAAGAGAAAATTAGAATACCACAGAGGTAAGATCAGGGTAGCAAATAATCCCTTTCTTGTTGAGAGGGAGTGTTGAAATTCAACAAGAAAATGCACCACATACTAGTGTGGGATTCCAGGTCACACATGAGTGACGAATTCAGTGACACATTAGTGCTACTGTGGGCATCCAATTTTTCAATAAATTGGAAAATAAATTGTAATCTTATCTCATAACAACTTGTAATAGTTAACTAAGTGTGATATACTTAGTTAGCTCAATAATTTCGAGTTAAGGGTCAAAGGATAGGCATGTAGAGTGATTCTATTATTTACAGGGTCCAGTTGCAGTTGTAGCACTAGTGTGGTGTGAGTGCAATCAGTTAATTAAAATTAATTGAGTTAAAATCAGTTTAACTAGTTCTAACTGATTGATGAGCTAGTGGAAGATCAGGTGAATTAAAATAGATTTAATTCACAAGTAGTGATCTACCAAGTAACTGATGATTCACTATTAATATTTGCATGCATGTCAATTCTGATGACGACCCAGTTGAGACAATGGTTAAAGGTAAGTAAACTATCAGTTGTATTATTAGTGAACTGCCCAGGTGCAGTTATAAAGCCACATTAAGCCCATGATGGATTGTGCAGTCAAGGAAGGTTGGAATTCCTATTTAATAGGAATTATTTTGCCTAGGGATTGTGTGAGCAAGGCAGGCTGAAGGTGGGTAGGAAATTGGCTATGCATTAGTCCAATTTTTCCTAGATCAATGTGAAACAATTGGTAGGGTGTATGAGGTTCTTGTGAGCACACATGCATTTTATTGTTTCATGATTCCTTGGTTGATTATATAATAAATATAGAGGGGTTTTGATCAGTTTCTTTCCCCAGGAAAATATTGTTTTTTGCAATTGATTTACTTCTTTCTCTTACTTGCATGTAATTGAGCAATCGTGATTTATATTCCGCAAATATTGTAGAAGGATTCATTATCTTATTTTAGAACATTGAAGGATCATATTGAATCCATTAGTGTAATTTCTACATATTTATAGTTAGATCTTATTAGTGGGTTATGAGGAATTAGGTTATCATGAGTTAGATACATTAGGTTAGTGGATCACATGCATAGTTTAGTTGTTAGATTAGTTATGAGGTTTAGCTCATGTGTTTTAGTAAGGTAAGTGGTTAGATTAGTGGATCACATGCATAGTTTAGTTGTTAGATTAGTTTTGAGGTTTAGCTCATGTGTTTAAACAAGGTAAGTGGTTTGGTGAGTGGTAGAGAAAGAGAAAGTTAGTGCCAACAATGTCTTTATCTAAAATGTAAGACCCGATACCACTAAATAATCCTCTATAGAGCCCATTAAATAATGGATTAATTTGGTTAAATTGAGAATGAAAAGAAATAATACAAAATTTCAACATGAACACAAGATAAACAATTTGAAGGCATAGTATTACAATGAAAACATAATTATAATGAGAATCAATAGTAAAAGTAATTGAAATTTCCATGTAATGATACATAAAGGTGAGGTTTGTGATAATTTATCATTGAGAAGAGATGTGACAACTACTAATTCATAAAATCCCTCTACCAAAGGGAGCAAAACTCATTTATATTACAATAAGAAGAAGAAACCATTAAATGAAAAATCTCTCTAGTAAAAACACAAAACCTAGGAGTTAAGGTGATAAAAGAATGTTAGGCCCTACAAAGTTGGATTAGAATGTTACCTTCCCGATTCCACAACTTTTACATACAAACTTTGGTTCATTAAACAATCATATTAGAAATATATTAATGAACTCTGTACTTAGAAATGACTTTATATAGAATCATTTACACCATTCTCAGCCCTAAAAAATGATAGGAAAATCCAACAAATTTTATAAGAAATTCAAACACAAATTATTAAAATCATGATTTTTTTTGAGATAGTAAAAAAAATCAATGACCACCTACATCAATGATATATTATTTGGAAGAAATGACACCAATTTTGTAAAATTCCTACATTAGATGGAGAAAATTCTACTATAACTCGTTCTTGGTGAACCACTTTCCCTGGTGAAGACGATGTCCTACTTTGATAGCCTAGTAGAGTTGTATACTCCATCATTAGGTATTATTTACCTGAGTGTCCATGATTACGTTGATTTTATCTTTCTTAGTGTGGTTAGGCTTGAGATCTAGGGGGGACAAGTTCCATGCCACCTTAGAGGTGTCCACTAGAGATGAAAATTTTCACAAAATCAACTGCACATTAGCAATTAAGAGGAAGTCAAGAAAAGGTGGAAGATTGAGTTCAAAAGAATTGTCACCCATTATAGCCTTGGTGATGGTGTGAGACACATATTGTAGTGGTCTAAACTTCATGTGGGTCATGTGATGCACTCATTTTTTATGTAAGGATCTTCGGACACCATCCTAAGACTTGTGTGGAACATGATGTTGCTTATATTGGACATTGACTTGTTATTTCATGTACTTGATTCATTAAAACTTATGTGGAACATGATGTTACTTATATTTGACATTGACTTTTTCTAGAATATCATGAACTTGTTAGTGCATGTACTTGATCCATTTAATGAATTTGATTTCTTTGTCTAAATGATTTTGGTTATGGGAGAACTCTTATCATCTCATTGTGATAGGTATATGACTTTTAAATCATTAAAAAATTCTTAAAAATAATGTTTTTATGATTTAAGAATGTATTTTAATTAAAATGTTAATAAAAAATTAATGTGAAAAATAAAAATTAATTAATTCAAAAATATTATTGGAAATATTTGAATATAATAAGAATGATATTCTTTTTTACATTGGTTATTAATAACTACTTTTGAGTTATAGGCAGAAACTCGATCTTGATACCTCTTATATGTAGTCTTTTTTTTTATATGCTATATTGAACTTAAGATTGGGTCAACCACAATGTTGGATAGAAGAATCATCTTCCCAATCGTAAGATGCTATCACTAAGATAATGTGAGGCTCGCCCAAGCCTAGATACCCTATAAGATAGTTTTTATTCCCCATAATTAACTCAAACTCTCAAACACTCCCATAAAATATAAACCTATAACCTAAGAAAAACTAAACCCCACATATAATATACCATTCACAAATTCCTCTTACATATACACTTCTATTTAAACTTGCCTACAACATAAATAAATTATGTATATATTTTTGGATTTCACATATTAAATTTAAAACTTAATCACTTGAATATTGAATAATACATTGCTTTGGATTATTTTAATCATATTTATTTCTACTCTCAAAACACACATAGTTCATTGTACACTTTTTGGTTTCCTACAAGGGTTTTGCAATTATTAGCTTAAATTGTATCTTCTACATTTTTTCACAATTGCATTAATGTTCCTCTCTCATAGATATTACACTCTGGGTGATTTACAATCGAAAAGGAATCTTGTTAATGCAAGGTTGACAAGTTTGCGTTGCACACTTGGATTGAAGTAACTTGAACCCGCCGAAGTAATAAGCTAATGCAATTGACCAAGTTAACGTGAAGGGTAGCTTGTTTCATATTGAGATTGAAACTAGCCCCAATTGGGACGAGGCCCCTAATTTGAGATCTACCAGACACCCTACGAACATGAGGAATGCAACTTACATCACTGATGCAGTGAAAAATAATAATTGAGATGTATGCTTCTTACATAATGGATCCAAATTAAGAACCAAGTCATTGCAGCAATTTTAAAAAAAAATGTGTTGTATTTATATAATGAATTCAAATTAAGAACAAAAACATTTACTATAAATTTTTAGTTTTTTATTTTATTTTATTTATGTATAGTATTTTATTTTATTCCTGTATAGTATTTAAATGAAGAAATACAAGCACATCATTATAGCAGTATTTATACCATTAGTATAGCAGTTTGCAATATAAATTTATAGAGCGAAACACAACAGTATCCATCACATTTTCAATTAAGCACATCTATAACCAATTGACCAAGGTATAATCAATCACATTTTCAATGAAGTAAATCCATCACCAATTAACCAAGGTGTAATCAATTTGGACGAAACTCGGACACAGAATTTCTGAGATGCCTTGATGCTTTGAAATTTCAGTTCAAATTTTCAGAAAAGTCACTCTTTATAGGTTTGATTTTTGTATGCTACACCATAGTTTTCTGCAAAAGCGAATTGCAATCACACTTCGTTTGAAACTGTCACATATTTATCTGAATGTATAAATTTGGAAATATGTGAACCCTTGTCAAGAAAATTGCAATAACATGTCGTTTGAAACTGTGTCACACATATTTATCTGAATGTATAAATTTGGAAATATGTGAAACCTTGTCACTATATATTTTATAAACCATTACTGTTCTCTCATCTTTGAGGCTAGAGTGGGTTTGTCTACTCGGGAAAATTATCATCAATTAAAACATCAAAGATATACAACCTTATTCGCACCTCTTTGTCTAACATGTATGGCTTATAATATTATAATAAATTATAATAATGTGCAAACTATGTGAGAGATTGTATTATGAAAATGTAGTCTTAGTTCACACGAGATTTTTGACATGCTAAACAAACAACCACTACGTGTGCCCCTCTGCTGCTCATGTGTTCGCACAAGACATTAAGAACGGTTCGTCGGCATGCACACATGGAAAAGAACACCACCGCTTGGGCCTGTCTCCAAAGTTCCACTTTTCCACACTGACCTACTATCTACATACATGTTCACCTTGATCATCCTATCCTTCTCCGTGTCCCTGATAATCCCGCTACATGTTTCTAGTAACTGAACTGATGGGTTTTTGAAGGTCTGTCATCCTAGATCGAATCCATTCTGTCTCGTTCCATGCTCCATTTCCTTCCATTCTCATATAGGCTCGTTCCCTGCTTCATTTCTTTCCATTCTCATATCGGCCCATGCAAGGGGCACACAACCAAAATTGATGAGTTTCAATTTACTTAGGTTTCCAAAATAACACATTTCCTTGCAACAGATGATGATCGTCATGCCACTGGGGGAATTGCAGCAGATGATGATGTCCGAGACTATGTCGTCATTGCAGATCAACTACAAAATACTAGAGGCCTTTAGTATTTTTCCGATGGCAAGGAGAAAAATGTAAGGGAGGTTGTCAAGCCAAAATAAATGATGCTTATTACTCTGTGTCAATTATATTTTCAAGATCATTCGGATGTTTTAATCTACATTTTATATTACTTATCTTTTACTAGCCAATCTTTCTTCAAAATTATTGGTTATTATTATTGATGTTAATTTCCAATATAACTTTACAGTGGGCACAATTTGGCTTTCAATGTTTCTTTCTATGTATCTTTCAATGTATGTTTGCTTGAGATACAACTCGCAAGGTGTCAAAGCATTTTTCCTGGACATAATCCCTTGTGAGTACCAAATTGTGAGCAACCAACAACAATTTTGTTTCAACTAATCTTTCAGAAAAGGAAGAGGGAACCTATCAAGAATTGGACACTACAAAGGATGGTGACCTACCTTCAATAACATTGGTTTGATTACATCTCAAAGTAGTTGGGTTTATCAGATATCAAAGTAGAAGGTAAGGAGAAATTCTCTTTTGAATTTTTAGTTTTTATTGTACCTTGAAATGTGATAGTGTTTGTTTTACATCATGCATTCTTTCATGTTGGAGAACATAATATATTTTTTTAAATCCTATGCCATATGTGTGTGAATTTGTTGCAGCATCTATGCGAATACCTTTAACCTACTACAAATATTTCAATACATGAATGGGACTAGGGTTCCACGGATGGAAATGAAATAAATGCAAAGGAATGAAAACAACTATATATCAAAAATATCAAAACAACTATATATGGGAACATGAAGCATAGCCGATACTAGAGCTTGCACTAAGCTAATTTAGAGAAATGAGAATAGTTTTATATAGCAACATCAAGTGCAGTCAGTACCAAAAGCTTGAGCTGAGCTAATTTAGAGAAATGAGAATAGTTTTAAATAACAACATGAAGCGGAGTCAGTACCAAAAGCTTGAGCTGAGCTAATTCAGATAAATGTAAACAGTTCTATATGGGAACATGTAGTAGAGCGAGAAAGGATGAGAATATTGTACCTCTTCTTGTCTATTTGTATATTGTTGTTGGTAATACTTCAATTCTATTTTTCTTACTTATTACTCTGATATTCTATGTAGCCCCAAACAGAAGAGAGAGTTTCAATGCTAATTTCATCTCCTCGAGGAGCAAGAATAAGAGAACAATATCCCAACAAACAGAAGAGTGCTAATTTCATCTACTCCCAGAACATTTAGAATATCAGAACAATATCCTAGCAATCATATAGGTGTGAGAATGTTTATCGGCTTCTAAGTCAGATGTAAATGGGAGCACTTGTCCTTAGGTATGCTTACTTGGCTTCGGCTTCTTAGTCAGATGTAAATGATGTAAATGAGAGCACTTCTACTCAGGTATTCCCTTTCTACTCAAGTATTCCATTTTGTGTCCCTTTTGTCTCTTGGTATCATATGTTCATTCAATTTCCCTTTTGTCTCTGTCTCTGGGCACCATATGTTCATTCAATTTCCCTTTTGTATCTGTCTTTGGGCACCATATGTTCATTCAAGCGTCAATTTTCATCTTGGAGAATAATATGGAGCCAGGGCAGAGCAATGGAGCAATGGAGGTTCATAAGGGTACATCTAGCCAGGGTGTTAAGAACCTATCTTCAAGAATGTCGAGCCCGGGAACCTAGTTTCAAGCATAGATGTGGCAGAGGGTGTTAACGTGTTGGAGAGCGATGGTGGAAGGTGTAAGCAATGGTGGCAAGTGTAAGATGGGTAGCAAGTGTAATTTTGGGACTAATTGAGAAATCAATACAAATGTGCAAAGCATTTTTTTCAAATTATTTGTGTTACATAAAATGTCATGAACTAATGTTAAACTTTGAGATAGCATTAGTTTTATTTTTGAGAATTTGATTCATGTTTATTGTGTCTATCCTAACTTAATGGATGGTTTGCCAAAAAAAACTTAGGATATCGTCCCTCACATTGGATATTGTCCCTCACTCTGCAATAAGAGCTCGAATATTATACCAAATCAAAACACTCACAAATTATTTTAAAATATTATTAAAATATAAAATTATTTAAAACTTTGGTTAAATTTCACGGATCATAATAATTCAACTGAAATTAATGCAAGTCAACGCCCTAGCGATCACTATATACCTGCTTGGGCAGGTATAATAAGATGGTAAAGTGAGGGGTTAACATGATCATATTACATAATTTTATTAAATATTACATATTTATAAGGATAATAGTTTATTCTTTTTAAGATAACTAAATTTAAATTATAATATTTTTGTTAAATAATACATATAGAGGTTAAATATATAATTTTATTAAGTTTATACTTTTTTTTAAGAGATATTGATATTAAAAAATTTAATTTTTTAAGTTGAAATTGGAAAATTTGTATTAGTAATGTATAAAGGTAATTAAGATTTCAACAAAATAAGTCTATCCAAAATTTATCTTTTAGATAAGAAAATGATCTTGGATATTGCAACTGGGTATAAATATTCAAAAAAGAGGTTTGTCTCATATTATTTGTAAAGGCTCTTGAGATAAAAATACAATAACCATGCATTGAAGGGGGTCTAAGATTTGAGGATGTTGTTTTGTCCACGACTAATGTTACGTGTTGTACGTTGCATTGGGCGTAGTAGGGGGGTGACAACCTCTCCTATTAAGGGGTTCACAGGGGGGCAGTAGCTCCCCTGCACGAGGTCTAAGGCAATTCCCTGGGAATTTTTGTTTTTATGCAGACAAAAATACGGTGGGAAGATCTACCCATAATTTTGTGCATGGGTTTTGCAAATGTTTTTGTGAATGAGTTTTGCACATGGTTTTAGGCATGGTAGTTTTTTTCTCATGGTATTTTGTAGATCTGTTCAAGGGAACTATGGTTATGTTCTAATCCAGGGTCAGTGGATTAGGGTTTATGAATGCTTCAACATGTATATATATGTATTGTAAAATTGACATGAATATAATGAAAAATCAATCTGGTAGTACTAGTTTTAGGATCTAGAGGAAATCTTTGTATATATTTGTTTTTTTTCTCACTATTATATATTTTTCTATTTTAAGAATTCGTTTACAGGTAATTTTTGTATAAGGTTAAAACCTTCATTCATTGCATTTGTGACATGGGCATTCAAGTCAATGTGGAACTGGGTGCCTAAAGGAGATGATGTCATGCTATGAAATTCTAGAGAAGTCTACCCTTGATGAGTCTTATCTCATTCATATTGTAATTCATCAACCATGAAGTGAAAACCATCAACTTTTAAGTGAAATGTCGATGTTGTATGTTGATGTCAAAGAGGAGCTCCACCTTGGACTCCAAATGCAAAATTTGGATCAGACAAGTGTAACATTATTTGTTATATAGGTAAAAGTCATCCTTCTAAAGAACCAAGTTAGGGTTATGAACAAAGGATCCTTTACACACCATCATGACAAAGACAATAAACTAGAGGGGAGTAGTGCAAGAAGGGGCAACAAAGGGAGGGTACATAACACAGACACTGGTGGAAAAGGAGAGGCAGGAGCGTGCATACTACATCACACAAGATAATTGGAAAATGAATGAAGGAAAATTGATCAATATATCCAATAGAGGATGAATCCTCACACTATAATGATTGAGGACCTAGATGGGCATAAAATCCAATACAAGTGAAATCCTCGATATACTATGTAAGAGGTGTGTGAGGATAACTAGGAAGAGATTGCAAGTAGGTGGAGGAGCAATAGAAAACCTCAATACATGGGTGAATCTACCTTGTTTCCATCATGGGAGTGGGCTCATTACAAGATTAAAAAAATTAGGTGTCTCCCATTGACAACAAGGATCCCTTATGTCAAGTGAAGAGCATGATTTGATTGGGTATTAGTGAGTTGATTGTTAACTCACAACACATGAAAAAATGGACTTGTCCAAAGGATCACAGGAATATTATGGTTTGATGGATTATTGATTCAAAGTGGGAATCAAAGGGAAAAAAATATACTTGAAAGTATCATATTGTATTCTTATAGTCATTGATTATAGTGAGATTTGATATAAACTGGGTAAAGGAAATACGGACTCCTTGAAATAGGGGCAGGCTTCTGCTAGATTTTTTGAGTTGATATCCAATCTCTATGAGAAATAAAGCCTTAATTTTCCTCTTGTATCATAAAGCACCCATCTTGCACCCTCCACCCCGAATTACTTTGAAGCTTTTACCTTTCTAACTGACCAAAAAACTTCCTATATAAACTTAAATTCATAATATTATAAAAAACCATTATCCTTTTAAAATTATTATAAAATTAAATTTATATATAAGGAGTAATAAAAAATAAAACTCCAATTAAATTATCAATTTAATTTAAAAACGTGAAGTAATTTATACTTAATTTTTTTTTTATGAAGCGTGTTAAGGGAATTCAAGGATATGGGTTATTAATGCAATTATACATAGATATAACAAGGGCCATGTGGTGGCACATCACTGCTGATTTGTATACATGAATTGTGTGCATATTATTTTTTGTTTATTTGGTTGAAATAATGTGTAAAAATGAAATTATTTGAAATAAAAAAACTTTACTGAAAAATATATATTTAATATTTCAATTATATTTTCATTTTAAAATTTCAATTATATTTTTATATTAAAATGAATTGATATTTTCATTTTAACCAATATAAAAAATATATATAATTGGCTCCCTAACTATATCTGTTTAAAGACCTAAAATTGTAATTAATTTTCTCTTTAATTTTTCAAAAATGAAGAGGAAGAAATTTTCCTTCCCATAAATATAATTGAAATCATGTTACATTTAGGGAAATTTTAAATATAATAAAGATATATCCCAATGAACTTGTCGCTAACTCTAGTTGGTTCCAAAGGTTGCAAGTGCAGTAGTAAAGTCGCATCCTTATGTAGCATCACGCCGCTATCTATGATCGACCACCCCCAATGATATTTTCCACTATCCTATGCCATATAGGAGTAGTCTACCCAGGCAACGTTTTAGCCCGGAAATGCTGCCCATCGGAAAATATTTGCTGCCCGTCCGTGGAGACCTGACATCCTTTTCACGTCGTGGATTGCGCTTGGGATCACCGCGTGACCTGTCAGAGTTGAAAACATAACCGCATTCAACTCGTTGTCAGACCGGCCGCTCGCCATTAACCCTCGCTCCAAAATGATACATCGCGCGCGCCCAGCTGAAATTCAAATTTTTAACCGGGCCGAAAATCGGAACAGAACAGGGATATGAGAACCATAGTAGATCATTTGAGCAGCTCTAAGTAATCTAAGAGTGACTTCCAGCACTCTTTCTTTTCGTCATAATGAATAGGGACATACAAATTGAACAGAGCCAAGACTAGATTGCTAGCTATATGGCGCAGTTCGGTAAAAATCCAATGTTGAGATTCGTAGGATCTTTCTAATGAAAAAAGGTTTTGAGACCAGAATGTGCATATTCCCCCAGCCGTGCCTCTAGCACTGATTACCTTACCTGAGTCGAATTTCCATTTTGTGTTGCTTGTGTTTAGAAGAGACTCCCCTTCTATTTTTGTCTCTTGGAGCATGAGAATGTCTGTGGATTCCATTTTCAAAAGATCTTTAATAGCCTCTGCCTTAGTGGGATTCCCCAAACCCCTACAGTTCCAAGAGACCAGCTGCATCATTTATGACTAGAAGGGGTAGGTTCACCTCCCTTGGGAGTCCTTAGTCTAGTATTCCTTCCGAGGGTCATCTCTATGGTGGCTTGACTACCTAGGGTTTTTTGTCTTTCTGATTCTTCTTCCCTGGTTTCCTTATTTGACTTCCTCCCAGCTCTCTTTGATGGCCTCTCGAAGGTCTCATCATCCGAAGAGCCCACGGTTTCTGTGTTCGTCTTCTTTGTTTTAATAATATCTGCATAAGTAGGGGAAGAGGTATTGCCTGGGGATGGGATTGGAGTATTACCTGGATTTGGAGTGACGATGTTGTTCAACTGAGAAGGACCGTCCAGCTCTGCCTCTGGAGGATCTGGATGTGATTTGAGAGATTCAAAAAGATTTTTATCCGTATCGGTGCTGATGGTCTCCTTGCTTCCTGTGATTTGGATGCTAACACTTTCTTTCCCTGAGTTGTTCTCTATCCCTTTGCCTTTATTTTTATTGTTCTGTCTATTGTTTGTGGGTTTCTTTACTTGTTTCGATTGTTCTCCTTTTTCTTTCTCTGTTATCTCTTCATTTTTATTCTTGCAGTTTCTTGCGAAGTACCCGTATTCATGGCAGTGTCAGCATTTGAAGGGGAGCTGCTCATAGTCTAGCTCCTGGATATGAGTCCAATCCGCTACCGAGAGTTTGATGGCTTCAGGTAACCCAATTTCTAAGTCGACTTCAACACATATGCGGGCACATGAGAATTGATCCTTCCTCGGCGCTTGATTTATGTATCTGCCTAGGGCATTGCCAATGGACTGCAACGATCTCTGATTCCAACAATGATGGGGAAGGTGAGGGAGGCGCACCCAGACAGGCACAGCCGTGGGCACGTCCTGAGCTGGGTCGAAGTCTGGCGACCATTTATTCAGATAAAGGCCTTGGGGACCCATAAAATATGGCCCGTTTCTAAAGATCAAACTTCTATCTTCCACTTTGTTAAAGACAAAGACAAAGAATCCTTTTCCCATGAAATGACTCTTGATGCTTTCCTTGACCAGAGGTATCCAGTTCCTTTTTACCCAATCTTCGACAGCTTTCGGGGAAGGCCATAGCCCTGTGAACTGGCCGATGAGGCCTCTTTCGGCCAGATTCAACGCATATATGCAAGTTTCTTCCACCGGCAGAGACACCGTGGGGATGTTTGCCAGTTTTTTAATGAACTTCTTCTGAGAGCCAGATGAAGGACGATTGCCTGCGGCTGCAACGAGGGATCTAAAAGCTTCAAGCTCGGGGGGCGGAGGAGGAGGGGCCGCCTCCAGGATCCATGGTAGAGAGGGCCGCTCGATGGAGGAAGCCACCGGCCTGGAGCAGCTAGGGCAGTTGCAGGGCGACCAAGGACGTGCGCGAAAAAAAAAAAAAAAAAAAAAAAAAAAAAAAAAAAAAAAAACGTCGTTCTTCGTCCAATCTTTCACTAATGATTCGTAACTCAATTTAATCAACATGTTTCTAATGACATATTTGTCATTTTCTAGTTATTTTCATTATCTCATTCAATATTTACGTAATCCTAATCCATTCTATTGGGAATATGCTTAAGTTTAGGGTTATCAATAATCAAGCATGCATACTCGATGTGGGTTAGGAGCAAGGGTGAAGATCTTGGGGATGCAATCACAACAATACAAGTTGTGATATTTTTATGTTATGTGAATTTCATAAATCTACATGAAAAAACTAAAATATTTTATTGAGTCAAAAATAACAATCACATAAATATCTTTGTTTATAATTATTACTTATATTCTTCAGAACAACTAAAAACACCACATCCTAGAAAATAATGTGTTTCATAATTAAACTATCAATACACAAATCTGAATCCACCTTAGAACAATATAACACACAAGAAAGGAAAACATAGATAAACAAACCATGTAAGAGGAGAAGAAGATAATAGTGGAAATCATCCACCATATTTGTTCGAACTTCTAAGAGCATTAATTCTTGCTAATAGAAAACAAGTTTGACTTCAACAATACACACTAGAGCTGAAATATATTTGAAACATGGTTGAATTAGAATATTCATGGAGAGGACCAATGATTTTGTTGAAAGAAAGAAAGAATTTTAATGAGATCCCAAAGGACATCAACATATGTATATAAATGAAACATGTAAAAAACGAAATAGATATTATGGGAATCATCTAGATCTTTGTTGGTACCTTCTAAGAGCATCAATTCTTGATAAATAGATATTGAGTTCCTCTTCAACAATTCCAAACAAGAAGTTGAAATACACTCGAATCACACTTGAAGCAGAAATTTCTATGGGGAGGATCAATAATTTCATTGAAAAAAACAATATATTAATGTACACAAATGACTAAATTAGGTCGATGGAATTCAAAAGCACCTCAACAAAAATGGCATATGGGAGTCTCTAAGATATCCTTTAAATAATAAAAGGCTATAAAAAAAAGAATCTCAATAAATAACAAAAATCACCAAATAAATAAATAAGTAAATCAAATCCAAATAGATATATCCTAGACCATGAAGCATAGACTAGGCTAGAGGTGAAAAAGAAAAGGCACTACAATAGCATAGCGAATTGGTTAAACACCAAGGTCAAAAAAGAATTTGATCATAATATGCATCAAAATCAATGGAGGAATTGGTTACCTGTGAAAGTTACAATATTGAGTGCAATGATGTCTTTTGAAAAATGAGCTAGATTAAAAGAGCTAAGATGAGATGTATTATGGGGAAGTTGTGTGTTTTCTATTAAAGTTATTTTAAAATCAAAGTTCAATAAATTCTTGGTGGAAGAGAAAAACAGCAAAGTAGACTTATAATTACAAGAGGAAAATGTCTAGTTAAAAAAATTGTTTAAATCCAAACAAAAACCTTAATAGAAAGGTCTTCCCTTCTTACACAAATTTAAGTGTATTTTGTATATTAATTAATCTCGTTTAAACCACTTTTCCCTCTATTTTACATTCAAATATTTCACCAGTATTGTATTAAAATGGATTAAATGAATAAATTCATATCTTAAAAAAAGTGCAAACATGATCCATGTTAATGATACTATTAAAAATATACACTTCTTAAGCCTTAATTTTTCAAATTATTTATTTTTAATAAAAGTTTAAACACGTTTCACTTTTATGAAACAATTACAATATGCATGCGTATATGGACAAAATTAATAGAGTGAAGAAAATCCATGATATATAATAGTTAAGTAATGTAAAAAGAGGACCGTTGTGGCGGTTTAGTGCTAAGAACTCGGAAACAAGATAATAAATGTTTTAATATGTTTCACTTTTAGGTGACAACCACAGATATGAAGGGCTTACAGTATGCATGCACATTATAGGGACAAAATAGAGTGAAAGAAAATCCATGGTATATAATGGTTAAGTAAAGAGAGGACAATCGTGGCTGTTTATCGATAAGAACTCAAATTTAGTGTTTTTCCTTGGAACTAAACTAAAAGTTACATCAATGGAACTAAAATAACCTAATTTTGTTAATGTTTGCTCATGATCCAAAACAGAAAAAGTACACAAATGAAACTAAAACATGAAGTTCAGTGGTGACAAAATGTGGGAATGCCAAAACAATATCTGGAAGTTAAAGATAAAGCATAACATAAACTCACAAAGATATATCAGTTGCGAAATTTCATCATATAATAGATACCACTCCAGAAAATTCTGTTGGCAAGAAATCATGAAATACAAAACTTTATTGTCGAACGTTTTATCTCCGTTAAAAGAAATTTTAACAGCCATATAAGGAACTTTGATGGAAGATATTTTATTCCGGTTGGGAAGTTCATGGTAGATAACGTTATTGCGGTTGTTTAGAGTGATTCAGGTATGCAGTCCTGAGTTTCTTTTCTTCACCATGAAAATGGAAGGTACAGTGCCTTTAACAGTGGTGTTTAATACTACCCACGTTTAAACATCATGAAGTGGAAAAGCTAACTGTACCGCCCATGGATTTCCAGTTTCATAATAGAAAAACAATTTATGACAGCTAATATAAGAAACATTTAGTGCAGGCATCTTGAAACACAACCCATCTATGATAGAAAGCTACTCTCCCCAGAAGTTTTAAATTTAATGAAAGATAATATCTTTATGTTAACCTGACATAACACTTATAGCTGATACTAATGGTCCATAGGTTCCTTGTATAGGAATACAACAAGTTCCCTTTCCAGTCCAGAAAAATTGAATTTCAAGGAAGTTTTCCGTTACATTAGTCTTGAACCTCCTTTCGGATGTCAAAATCTGTTAATACTTTCTGCCCCTACAATATCAACATCCATAAAATTTGTAACATTCAGTTGTGCAATATATACATCATACCCGAGGAACAAATAAAAGGTAGAAATATGCTTGCATGTGTTTTCATTTAACTACTGGTATATTAATACATAAACTGTATAATTTGACAGAGGCAAAAAGATAGTGACAATTAAAGTCCAAAAGAAAAATAATGCACAGATGCAAAGGCTGTTGGGAGGAGATAAATAAGAATATTATATCCTATTTTATATTCGAACCGAAGTAAGAGCAACACTGCAACCGTTTATCATACCTGAACATAAACATCAAAAATGCGTCTTCCAACACTCTTCCAGCTTGGTGAATCAACAAACATTGTCTCTGCAAATTGTAAATTTACTGCATATGGTCCATTCTCCAGCCCTAAACCGTAATATCGAAGTGAGCTGGGGGGATAAGCGTGCTGTCTGACACAGTTCTGTATCTAATGTCTTTGTAAATTGAGACTGACTGGTTGCCATATAAGTTGGATTGTTAGAGTCCATAAAATATCCAGTATCGCTAACTTCCCAATTTTGTGTATTGCTGACATAGAATGGGAGTAGTGCAACGTTTTATCTCTGCATTTTAACGTTTTAAATTAGTGATATGAGCATTTCAATCTGCATGAGAAATTCTGGACTTGTATCGATCTCAGATTCAAGCCAGTAAACCTTTATCTCCAGACTCCAACTTTAGCCAATGGCTCTCGTATCCCTTTCAAATGATCTACTATGGTTCTCGTATCCCTGTTTTGTTCCGATTTTCGGCCCGGTTAAAAATTTGAATTTCACATAAAAATTTGAATTTCAGCTGAGCGCGCGCGTTGAATCATTTTGGAGCGAAGGTTAATGGCGGCGGCTGGTCTGACAACGAGTTGAATACGGTTATGTTTTCAACTCTGACAGGTCACGCGGTGATCCCAAGCGCAATCCGCGACGTGAAAAGGATGTAAATCCGCGACGTGAAAAGGATGTCAGGTCTCAGCTGACGGGCAGCAAATATTTTCCGATGGGCAGCGTTTCTGGGCTAAAACGTTGCCTGGGTAGACTACTCCATGCCATATATAGTAAAAAAAAGGAATACAAATTTAGAAAGGAAACTTTGTCAAAAACGCACACCTAAAAAATAAAAGTAAAGGTAATCGTGTTTGCCTCATTAATTGTGTCAATATAGGGAGCTTTGCATGTCACATGTTTGTATTATTTAGTGAAATGGGTTTACGTCACATCTCTTACCTTTGGGTTTGCTAGATGGAACCATGAGTATCCTTGGCTCTGTATATCATTATTAAATTTACTAAATTTACGTTTTTCAAGAAATTGAGAGGAATGTGCAAAAGAGTAAATAACAACTTTAATTAAAAAAACTCTCTTTACTCTTTACACATTCCTCCGATTTTCTTGAAAAACATAAATTTAATAAAATGGTAATTTTTCAATTTAATAAATAATGATAGGTTGTGTATTTTAATTAAAAAAGTTATTAAATTAAATTAAATTAAATATATATAATATTTCGATTATAAAATAATTGAAATCATGTTAAATTTAGGGAAATTTTAAATATAATAAATATATAGCCCAATGGATTAGTCGGGAGGTCGGGCCCGACTTGAGGTCGAGGTTGGGCCTGGGTCCTCGTTTCATTATCTACTCGCACCTGTCTCCTCCAAAGGGTGACTAGAATTTAGAGGTCAGACTTGCATCTTGAACGACTTCTTAATGAATTTTCGACTCCAACACTTTCGACTACACCAACTACACCTGAACACTTTCCAAGCAAACTGGAAACTCCATTATACTCTCCATGCTCCAAATCAAAGTCCATTCTACTTTGAACCCCTCACGAACTTCTCTACTCGAAAGTATGTGTCATGTATATGAGGAATGGATAAAATGTTAGAGCTACTAGATACAGCGAAACGTGCATTCATACAACAATTATTAATTCTTATCAGAAGTTGTACTCAAATTTTTATAAAGACACAAGACTTCTCTAATATAATATCACACAACAATCACAATATTTCCACACCATTGAAACTTAAAATTGATACAAATGGAAAAAAGTTTAGTGAGTAAAAATACATTTGAAAAATCTCATGGTTTTTGTAATTGTAAGCAAACTAAGCTTTAATTAAACATTTAAAGCTACAAAATTTAATAAAGATTGATGATGAACTTTGATGGGTAACTACAGTGGTCACAAAAACACTATCAGGTTATATACATCAACAATTTTTTACAGCATCACTCAACAAATATGCTATAGGGGAAAACGTTGTAGAGGAACAATATATCTATATGCATCTTGTATGTGGTTTACCCATCCAAGGAAAGGTTATTGAGGTAGTGGGATTATAAATATCATATGGCTGGTGCAACTGTACCATGGAAATTTACAATCCCTTTAAACTCCTCAAATGATAAATAAACAAGCCCATTTTTTACAACTCAAAACTAGGAAACCTTGACTACTCAGGCTTCACCATATCAAAGTATAAGCATGCAGTCCTTGCCAAGCCTTCAAATAGAGAGTATTAATGATCTCCGCCATGCATCTGATCGGATGCAATAATTCTCCTCCCATCGTTATAAAGGAATCCAATGAACGCCTTTGCTTGATTAATATATAGTTCTTCTTTTGTTAAACAGTAAAGGGAGAGAAATGTTGAAGAATTTCCACTAACACCATGGCATATTCCAACTTTTTTTAGAAGACCCTTCTTTCATACTGATTCATGAGCCTCATTTGTAGCTGATGATAGACAGGTTCCCCTGGAAGTACCTGGAAAAAAAAAGAATTCAACCTTTTAATATTGAATATAGAAAGAGAAAATGCTAAACATGAACCTTTAACTCTTTCCCAATGTAAAATCCTGTCAAAATGCCTAAGGTATTTAAAAGGTAGACTACATCTTTTATGAGTAATGTACACATCCTTAACTAATAATGTAGTCTTAAACATGAAATTTCAATTCCTACATGTGATTCCTTGCAAAGAGACATTGCAATATGGGGTGCATCATGGCACCATTACCCAAGCTTATCCCTCATATTACCTTCACTTGATGGGAATATTCTTGACTCTGGGAATTTTTTTCTAATCATGTAAAGAATGTTCCCTTGACATCATCTGCATCTTCTTTATTTAGTGGAAGATGAAGAAGGACATGCATTCTTCTAGCCAACCCATGTGCAAACCCCCGGTACCGCGTCCCATGCCATTGATACATCATGTGGCAAGGTGCATGTGATGCAAAAATTCTTTCACCATCTAAAACAACATCCACAATTGGGCTCTGAAACCAAAGAATTGAACATTGGTAAATCAGACTAGGCAGAGACAATGAGCAACTCCCACATATTATACAAGGTGGATGTGTCCTTGTCATATATATTTAATTTTGACATAAGCCTCCAGGTCTATACAGTGTGGATAAAACAATGACATAATAGACAAGGGAAAAATACTCTAGATTATAGAAGTAAGCATAACATAGAACAAGATTCAATTACATTTTGATTATTTTTTGAAATAAATTGTTTAGTTGTCTCTCTCAGTTACTCTTGTTTCCATATCCATTAGCAGAAATTTCCATTTTATGTTGAAAATAGGACAAAATTTATGATTAATAACTATCATTATTACAATGTATTGGTTTTCTACCAAAAATACGATGCTTTCCAACCACATTTTACAAAAACACTTATGCCTTTCAACTCCTACAGATAATCCCAACTCAATAAATGGATTTGTGAAGAAACCCATACTCCAATACATAACAAGGCCTTCCATTACAAGTGGATCTTTTTCCAAGGAAAAATGAGTGGAAAAAGACATAAAAAAAACCAAACAAAGCACTATGTTGTGATAACCTTATTGAAAGAAACAAATTCCACTATATATGCAAAAAGACAATATGGAAGGTATTTGGAAAAGAAAATAACAAGCACTGGTTGTACCGTGAACTGTGGCAAAAAATTCCATAAGACTTTTTACTAAGGTGAACTCATGCTCTTGATGAAGATAAATTTAATAGAAATAGATGCACAATTTGTGCCTTGATTCATCAGGTGTGAGGTGGTAGAGAAAGGCTTCATTCAAGGATATATATATATATATATATATATATATATATATATATATATATATATATTAATAAAATAAAATACTACTCAATAAAAAGAACACTCCTCCAATTTAACGTTCAAAAAAGTATTCTATTTTTTTGTTCATTGAGAGGTATTTTAAGACAAGCCTTAAGTTTACCCTAAATATGGCTTTGATACATGAGAATATTGATTCAAAATTTGATAAAATTGGTTGTTTAGTGTTTCGATTATTGAGATGAAGGCTCTGACTTGAGGAAAAATATTTTTCATCAAGAACAATGAGAATGGGGAGGACATATATTATAGGGTAGATTCTGAAATGGAAAATTAGTCTGTACCATATTGTTGTCTCAAGAACATGACCTCTTGTTAGAGATATTAGAATTCATAAAATCATGGCACACAGAAGAGGTTCATGATTTCCCTTGGTACCAATAGTGAATTTGAATGGATTGACAAGCCATACAACCAAACAAACCATACATTGTTTTCTTGGAAAACCATGTAGCCTATAGTATATGAGATGACATAAATTTGTGTCGTAAATTTTCTAAAAAAAAGGGTCTGCAATCTATGGTGTGGGTGTTGATTGGATGATTTAGTTCTGCTGCCTCATCATTCACTAGCAGCAGGAATGTATTTAGTATTACCTTGGCACTTCATTACAAACTGTTGATTCTTAATAAAGAAAATGGTTGATGCCATACACAAATTTTTATGCTCATATTGTAACTAGTATCCATCTAATAACCTCTTGTAATATGGTGTGCATACCAATTATAGTACAGACCTCAAACCAAGGAAGAATAGATGACTCAAATATTCACCATAATATATCATATGAGAAAACAATGAACTAACGATCCTAGAAAGTTATTATTTTGATTTTATGTGTACTATAGGAAAACATCACCAATGCATTCACTATAACAATCCATCCATATGCCAATCGAGTTCCAATAATGATTTGCTAAGATTTTATTTCCAAATACATACACATGTAACACAAATAACCATCACTTTGTAGATTGAGAACAATAAGCAATGTGTGCAACATAAAATGAATTTTAGGCCAACCAATTCACAATTTGAAGCAATGAGTAAAAGAGAAAATATACAAGGATTGAAATTGAGCCCAAACCAAATCTCAATTTGTAGTGAAAAGAATAACCATCAATATAGAAGGATGTAAATGTAAGTCCAACCTAAGCCACATTTTCAAGCAATGAGAACACCTAGAAAAATATGAGGACTAATTTACTGCAACATAGAGAAACCAAATTCACAATTGGAAGTATTAAGCATATCCACTGAATGTAAGAATCGAAACGAATTATGACCCCACAATTGAAGCAAAACATATACACAACAATATATATAAAGTGAAATTAAGGTTGCCCCATTTCCCACTTTGAAAAAATAAGTGTAACCAACAAAATATAAGGATTAAACATAGGCTAGCCCAGTTTAAAACCAATATTCCACCCACACCCTTCACCATTTTTCATAGCATAATTCTTACGCAGTTCTAGGGGAACTTAACATAATTTACATACAAAATATTATGAACTTCTGCACTCTACCATTCAACATTACCTTATATAACCAGTAATCAAATTACATACATGCATAATAATATGGAGGGTTTATAACTAAATAACATTACTTATTGTCTTAACCTCATTGCTACTACTATACAAGAATTAATAATATCAATGCATAATGCAAGATACAGGCTTTATTCCTAGTTATCTGATGTGATATGAAACAAATGAATGTAGTTCCTCATAATCCTTTATACACGGTTGGGTCTTTGCAACGATAGTGGTAGGTCCCTATAATACTAGTGTAACCCCCTTATTATTATTATTATTAGTGTAGCCCCCTTATTGTTATTTTTGTGCCCATGTAGCCCCCATATTGTTATTTTTGTGCCCCATACAAGCCTACTATTATCATTGTTGTGCCCTTACATTACTATTGTTATGTAAGCTCTGATTATATTATGACCCCTTAGATTCCTACATATACAAAGGAGGTCTTTTCATTTGTATCATCCAATAATTGTTCATTTTTGTAATGTAAAGGATTTTTCCCCCTCGAAGAAGCTAATTTTTAATTCTTTGATCTATATTTTCTTCTATTTTGTGAGTTGGTTGCATAATATTTGGTACGAGAGCTTTGGATTTTAGGGTTTTTCTACTTCAAACAGGCCATAGTGGAATTTTCACTATAATTTTTTTTTCTACGAGGCTCTAGAAGCTAAAATTGCAACCACATGGAGCCGCGATATTGGTGAACATTGTGTATGAATTTCAGATATTGGTTCACTATATTTTTGTAGATATGATTCGAGGAAGTTAGGGTTTTTGCAAGATCCAGAATTCCATCTCAAACAAGTGACCTAGATAAAATAGTATAAGTTTCGTTTCAGGAATCATTTTTTTTTTTTTTTTAAATGGCTGAAATTAAATTAATTTTAGTTTTTCTTGTAGCACGTTCAAGGTCGAATGTTGAAACAGTGATATGTGGAATCTTGTACAACCTCTCTCTACTGAACTAGTCCATAACTTTCAGGACATCATCAGAGATTTGGAATAACTCTTTATTGAAGAATCCAATATTGGTATGACCTGTGGCATTGGAAAGAAGATTCATAGGGATACCACAGGACCTAATTTCATATCTTGGAAATCCTAAATAACGAAGATACAACAATCTCAATATTGAGCTCCAAAAAAGCAAGAAAAAGGTATGTATTTCTTAAATTTTGCATAATGTTTGTTTGAAAAATAAATTTGAAGTGATTCAAAGGGAACATTGAAGAATATATATCAATATTTGGTTCTAAAATGCCTCTAAAAATAATAATACAACACCCATTAAGCCCTCATAAAGCTCTACTATGACATGTGAAGAGGAATAATTGCAACATGATATATCAAAATTACGAGACCAATTGCAACAAATTTCACTCTCACAAAGAGAAACCAAAGATGACATGGATGGTTTAAAAGTAGACATGGAAGGTTTTAAGGATGGATTGGAAGCTAAGTGGAGGGTTTTAAGGATGGCATGGAAGCTAAGATAGATGTTTTGAAAGTAGACATGGAAGGTTTGACAAAGTTGTTGCAAGAAAGGATTCCTGATGGTGACAAGGTAATCCATGAAAATCATGATGAAGACAAAAGGAATATGAACTGTGATTTTAGAAACTCCAATGTTGGGTTTAAGAACCACCACATTTGAAATATCTATGCAATGAATTTTGATTGCAAGGATCTGGTAACATGGATACTACAAATGGAGCAATATTTTGATCTCCATGATGTGCAAAACTCACAAAAGTTATACATTGCAACTTTATATTTAGAACTCAATCACTTTGTATGGTATTGATGGAATTTTTCCCGTAAACTACTTGTCACTTGGTCAATTTTTATGAAGGAAATGATAGCATAGTATGAGGATACAAAGATCAACGCCTTCTTTAGCCAATTGATAAATCTCAAACAAAAGGGTTCAATTTCAGAGCACATTGAGGACTTCCAAAAATTGAATATCAGGATAAAGGATATTCCATAGGAGCATAAGATTGATGTATTCATAGGTACTTTAAAGCATAGAATCCAACATGAGGTTCGACTTTAGGAACTTGATTCATTGGAGAAGGGATTCAGAGTGGAAAGAAATGTTGAAAGAAAAATTATGGCAACAGGGAAGTCTATCACTCACAACTATAAATATGCCAGAGTGTTGTTGCTCCAAGCCTTCCACAACCTATAAGGTTGACACCACAACAATTGGAGGAAAAAAGAGAAAAAGGGCTTTGTTATAGTTGTGATATAAAATACACTAAAGGTCATAAGTGCGTTGAGAAGAAATTATTTTACATAGATTGTGAATATGAGGAGGAAGAAAAGGAACAAGAAACATCAAAAGAGGAGGATATACACTAGGAACCAACCCTGGAGAAAGGAGAAATGAATCCGACCATATTAAGTAATGCATTTGCAGGAATTACCACTCCTCAAACTCTCATAGTAGAAGGATATATAAGGAATAAAAAGGTAATAGTGTTTATTGATTCAGGTAGTACCCATAATTTTATTCATTGTAATATAGCCAAGGAATTGAATTGCTTCCTATATCCAACACCAAAGTGTCAAGTGATGGTTGCAAATGGAGGAACTATAAATTGATCTAGAAAGTTCCATAATATCAAGCTAAGCATGGGGGAATATGTATTGAATAGTCCAATGCTTTCCATTCCAATGGGTGGTGTTGATGTTGTACTATAAGTCTAATGGTTACAATCTTTGGGGACGATAACTCTTAATTTTCAAGAAGTTTTCTTGAATTTTTTTGGGGAAGGAAAGGAATATAAATTAAGGGTTATTGTAGAGAAACCAAGAAATATAATCAACTCTAGTTTCATGAAAAATATTTTGAAGAAAGAAAAATGAGGCACACTTGCACAATTATTCTCACTAGAGATTCAAACATCGAAATCATCTATTTCTCAAGATCTCCAAAAATTCTTGAATAATCATTCCAAAGTGATTGAGACTCGCAAAGGCCTCTAACCTATTCATTATAATGATGATGATATTAATTTGATTCCAATAAGTGTTCCTCCAAACATAAGGCCTTACAGATATCCCTTTTCCCAAAAGAGTGAGATTGAATGTATGGTTGCAGAAATGCTAGAGGCTGGTATAATTCAACCTAGTCAAACTTCTTTCTCTTCTCTAGTAGTATCGGTGCACAAGAAAGATGGATCATGGCGTATGTGTCCGGATTATAGGGATCTCAACAAGCTCACTATTAAAGGTAAATTTTCCATCCCTTTCATTGATGAATTTTTGGATAAGTTACATGGAATGATTTAATTCACCAAGATAGATATTTGTTCAAGATATCATCAAATTAGAATGAAGACTGAAGACATTCTGAAAACAACATTTAGAACTCATGAGGTTCATTATGAATTTTTGGTCATGCCTTTTGGCCTTACTTGTTTGGGTCCCGTGATTTTGCAGTTTGGATAAAACCAAATGTCAAGGTAACATCAGACCAGTCTCTGGAGTCTTAGGACCTAGCCTTCCTAGACTCAGAGAGGGCTCTCTCTATTGTGCGAAGGATGTGAACTTGTTCGCTTCGGATGATTGATTTTAGGCTAGTTGTTAAGTGTAATTTGTTTGTTTGTTTTGGGTTGGGGTAATATGACTAAGTAGGATAGGTGGAATGAGAAGCTATCAAATCAATAGGGCTGTGGGGTCAGATGACGTCAAGGGTGTCGAAAATGATGAATCAGAGTGTATTGCAGGGCCGATTTAGCAAGGTTAATGGATCCTTAGGTGATGATGAGGTGTAATGAACATTAAGTTTGGGAAAAACTAAGAGATTTTAAACATATATAGTCTAAAATAAATAAGTCACGAGATATGGAAAACCATTAATCTCTATGAACAATACTCAAACTAATAAACATGTAAGATGAACATTCCAGTGAGACATAGAAGCATTAGAACTCCTAACTTTAGAAATTCACCTTTAGCTTTTTGAGAAAACACATAAGATAAATAAACAACTCAATATATGGAGAGGGAACTCCAAAAAAACATATATCAAACTATCGGAACTCTGAAACAAGTTGGTAAGCATGGGCAAAGGGAAAGATCGAAACAAGGCCTCTTTGTCTTAACCTAATCAATCAATATTTCATAGAAAAGCTTCACAATAGGGTTTTGAAAACTTTAAATAAGCAGGGAATACCATGAATCATATTTATAAGCTAACATACTAACCATTCATGAGATAGAAACAAATTTTAGTGGGCCTAAGGAGCAATCAAGAATTCCTTAAGATGACCAAAAGAAGAAAACATCTAGATTATACCAAACAGGAAGTTTGAGGTGCTTCCATAAGCACAACTCAACCTATACTTTTCTGATCTATAGCAACCAAGCAGACTAAAACAAAATGAGGACAAGAAAACATTAACAAGTTAGGAAAACATCACCATTCACCAAGCTATGGAATCCTGCAAGCAAGCTTCTCCAACATCAAGCCACACAAGCCATTCATTCACTTCATAAAACCAATATCTTGTACAAGCTCATAAAACCATGTATTGATCTTAAACACATCAAGTCCCAATTGATTACAGTGAATCCTCATGTCTTATATAACAAATGAGGAGAGGAGAGCCTACTAGAGCATCTAGAAGCCTATTGGCCAAAGAGAAATATCCTAACTTGTCCTTGAGGCTTTGCAAAGCTCAAGGCACCAAAATATCTAAATAAAATATCTTTTTCGACTATAAATGGAAATAAAATTGACTTTTAGGCCTGACATGCCTAAGAAAACTTGCCAAACGCACATTTTTTCCACTCAGCCACAGGAGCATAACACATGTGTCAAACAGTGAAAAATTTCCAGGTGTGTAACACATAAATATGCCCTGTTGCAGCAGTCTTTTGGGGGTCTTCTCGAAACCGGTTTTGGCTCCGTGATGGCTCGTTGGAAAGCGTGATGAGTATAATTTCAAAAAAAATTTAATTTGTGCTAAATGGATGTCATTTACATGCTCAAAAATCAAATCTCCCAACACTACTATGTGCATAACACCTGGTCTGAAAAAGGAGGCAGAAAGATCAATTTTTTGATGTTTTTTGACCTTTTAAGGGGGTAAATCTGCTCCAAATGACCTAAAAATTGGTGAGTAGACTGTTGGTGATGTGAAAAATCCAAAAATGTAAAAATTTGAGAGCTAAGGATGCACCAATTTTGTGCATAACACCTGGGGTGTTGCGCTCCTAGGGGTCAAAATTTGGAAAAGACAAAATTTTGTCCAATTTGCCTCAAAATTGGTGGGTAGACCCCTCAAGAGGTTTTGGATACTTGTTGAGAAGCCTTAGCCAAGACTCCAAGGCTGTCATCCACTTTGGCTCTTTTTAGGTCTTCTAGTTCAATGAGGGCCTTCTTTAGCTTGGCGCTAGCAAGCATGCTTTTCCTTGCATAATGTTTGGCCATTTTCTTTTGTAGGGCAAGGCCCCTATTAACCTCCTTTAAATGCTTATGTTCTTCTTTATAGTAGTAGATGACCCTTTGTGCCATCTCAAAATCCCTTTCCCACTCCTGAAGCTGTGCATCTTTTTCCAAGAGGAGCAACCTAGTTTTCATCTCTTGGTCCTCATTGTCACTGTATAGATCAATGAATTGAGATCCTTGAGAAGTCTTCTTGATCCTTTTACTCCTTCTTACCTGTACCTTCTGCTCACCTTTTTCCACCTTTCCCTTTCCCTTGTCCTGATGCTTGATCAGTGGAGGAGAGATGGCCCCTTGCCTTTTTGAGGCAGCAAACACATCTCTTTTTCCTTTGTGATAGGTGCATGTGAGAGGTTTTATGATGGTGTCTCTACTTTTGGAGGTGCCAAAAGCCTTGTCATCTTCTTCATCATAAGACTCACTATTTTGGCCCTTTTTCTCATCATGCGGCTCACTGATTTTAACTCTGTTTTCTTGCTCATTGCTTCCTTCTTGAGAGGATGCCTCTTCTTGGTCATCATCACTCTGCTGTCCCTCTCCTTCATACTCTGTTTCTATCCCATAATCTTCATTATTTTTTCCACTTTCATCATCTTGATCAAGCTCGTCATTTGCCTTAATGTCTTCAACCTTTGCCTTACTTGCATCTGTCTCTTGATTTTTGTTGTCATCAATTTCTTGTTTGTTGGGGCTATTATTACTTTCCTGCTCATTTCTATCCTCTTCCTTGTCTTCTTAATCTTCTTCAGCTTATACCTCAATGTTTTATTCTTCATTTTATTCATATTCCTCAACTTCTACCTCACTGTTTTCTTCATCTTCCTCAGCTTCTACCTCACTGTCCTCTTCTTCATTTTCTTCATCTGTTTTCTCATCATTAGAGCCAATTTCAGCTTCTTCACTTGGTACATTAGGAGAAGGGATAGGGGGTGAATTTATTTTTGGAGAAGGCACATGGAGAGATGATGAAGGAGTGGAGGTAGGTGATTGTGAAGTGGAGGGTAAATTATGCTGAATGAAGGCTTGGGGGTTTGTAAACACATCATGTGAGACGAAGACTTCCCAAGGGATTCCTTGCTGCTGCAACTGATGTAAGACAATCATTTTTATCAAGGAGTGGTGGAAAAGGCTTGGCATTTGGTGGTCATAGCTTCTTTTCTTGACAAGTGAGGCCATTTTATCAATGCTCCAGAAAAGGTAGTATGGTAGGTTCATTATTTTGACTTTGGTGAAGTGCATTAGTAACCTTATATGGTATGAGTAAAGCCTGGAGTATATTCCCTCACAGGTGAAGTATCTGATAATTTTGTTCATCAGCAAGGCATACCTCTCTAGCAAGTGGGAAAAAGGAAAAACAACCTTGCAGCCTTGTTGACAGCTTGGTTTTAGGTAGGGTTCATAATAGCACAACTACAACTTCTTTTGTTTAAACCATATCTCGCCAATGTCTGGAATACCCGTTGCTTTGGAAATGGATTTAGATGAGAGTTCAAACTACACTCCTGCTAGGCTAACTCGATGATTTTGCAAGCCAATGACAAATAATCTAGTCAAGTCGGAGTGGCTTTTGACTTGTTTGACCTTTTCACAAAATTGATAACACCCAACATCCTAAAAGCATGAAAGGATCATGGGAGAGGAGGTAATATGAACTGTGTCTAGGGGTTCAAACCTATTGGCCCTTCCTCCCTTGTGCTGAGGTTCGGTAGGTCTTTGATTTTCATCACTGCTGGTGTGAATCTCTGCTTCAGACATGCTGGCTGGTTTTTTAGTACAGAAGGCTTTTTGAAAGTTGTTTGAGGGCCTTTGGGTCAAAGGGCTGCAATGAGTGAAGTGAGGGAAAATTTGTGAAAATGAAGGAAATATGAAACTCTTCAAGCGTGTAGTCAGTGTTTTAGAGGTTTGTTTTATGTCACTCACCCTCCTCTGGCACATATAACAATTTGCCCCTTCAAAACCTAACCAAAGGTATTTAAAATTGATTTTTATGTAGCCTAGGGTTTGGTTTAATTAAGCCTTTAAATATGACTTTGCTTAGGAAAATGAAATATTGGGAGGCAATGAAAAAAAATTAGCAACCTTGTGTCTTGACCTTGGCAGAAGCTCTGAAGGTGAAAAAACCGAAATTTGACTCTTTTTAGATTTTGGGAAAACTTTGCCTGTGCGTAACACCAGTGCGTAGCGCAGGTGCGTAACACAGGTGCGTAACACTGGTGCATAACAGGCAGGAGACGGGTCAGTCAGGCTCCAAGAGTGTAAAGCAGGTGCGTAACAGGCAAGAGTCGGGCCAGTTGGGCTCTTAGGAGTGTAACACAGGTGCGCAACAAGCCGGTCTCGGGCACTTGCTGTGTCAGTGTGTAACACTGGCCCAGGTGCATAGCGTCGGGCCCTGGGTGCATAACACAATGTTAAATAACACTGCGGCCACCCCTCCTGTGCATAACAATAAGCCAGGTGCGTAACACTGGCCCAAGAGCGTATCGCCTGTAAACTTCACCGATTTTGCTCAGAAACTTTCAAAACCTTCTCTCAACAGCTTCCTTTGCTTTGAAGATGACAAATGGTGCGGGGGAAGTACCCAAAAAAGGTCTTTATAACCCCTTTGAAAAATATATTTGTAGCCAAAACCCACTTTTGTAATGTTCTTTGTCTATTTACTTTTTCTCACTGTGTTTTTTGACTTTTTTGGTGTTGCAGGTGGCATATTGATTGACAAAGTTACTTTTCTCCATTGCTGGGGCCTCTCAAGGTTCTCCTTAATTTTGAAAATTTCCCCGAAGACACCAAGCCAATGCCTTTCAACCCTTTTTGGAAAAGGAACCTGTTTTTTTACTTTAATACTTATAAACAACAAACTCATCCCTTCTTGCCATTTCTCCTTTTGACTGATATTCTGTGTTGAAAACATTCTTTTCCTTTGACCTTGAAACCATTTACTGTGGAAAAAACACCTTTGCCGGCTCTGTGAAGTGTTGTTTGTGTCTTAGACATATTTTTGCAGAATATTCCTTTGACAAAGAGGTCCTTGTTTGAAGTTTCACTGTTCTGCTATAAACTAGGGGTATATTTGTTTGTTTTTTAGGTCACTTTGATCACTGTCTCTTTTGAACTTGGACAGCTTGCTTTGTCACATAATGGCCCCTGCTTATCATAGTTACTGTCTTTGGCCATTTGAAGATGTCTTTAATTGTTTTTAGAGAAAAACACCTTTGAATTGGGAGTTAGTGCTTGTCTGCCAAACCCTAGGGTAACTGAGAAACCCTTGAAACCATCTGTTGTGATGAAGGAGGTTTCTTGGTCACTATTTTGACCCTCTTTTTCTACCTTCCCATGCTTCTAAGTTCATAATTTCTCTATTGCTTGGTCAAAAAAGTTAATGAATCTTGATTCTCAATAAACACATGCCTTGCTTCTTTCTTCTAGGTTGTGAATGGTCTTCTCATGATGATCCTCTCATTACTTTACCTTACCTCATGGCTAATATGATGTCTTTTGGTCTTCTTTGCTGGGATGCAAGCAAAGGGCAGCTGTCCCTCTACAAGTTTCATGCTTGAAACCAAACAACCTTTTAAATGATCTTTTTGATTTGAGGTACAAGGTTGCTTATGTGCCATTCTCTTTTATGACCTGTATGGACCTTTTGATGGGCAGCACTTCATAACACTCCTTGATGAGATCATGTTTCTTCCTTGTAAACTTTAAGCCTGTTTGTATCTTACCACCTGTTGTAGATGCCTTTATAAGTTTTTTAGGCCTCCTTCTTTGCCTCTATTTCTGTTGTTGACCATTTATAAAAACATTCCTGCAGAAATGCTTTGACATGGCAAATTGATCCTTTGCAGGCTTACTTCTTGATCAAGAGGGTACCTTTGGAGGTCTTTTTATGTTCTTTGGATAATGACAAGCCTCATCCTTGTGTTCTCTTAACTTCACCTTTGAATACTTATAGAAATAGTGCATTTAGAACCATGATAGTGCATAACCTAGGTGACCCTATTTGACTTATGATAATGCTCTTGGAATAGGTTTTTTGACTGAAAAATTCAAACAGGGTTTGGATGAGGAGACAGGGTTTTTGACACTCTATTATGCACTACCATCCTAGACAACTAGAATACCTTGTCTTTACTTCAAAGAGCTTTTATACAAGGATTTTTGACAACACCATTGCTTGAGGCACTTGGTGGGAAAGGATACAAGTTTGGTTTACTTGGCGAAACAAGGTGTGAAAGTAGAGGGCTTAGGTGAACAGAGACAAAGTGTTATAGGCAGAGGTGGAAAACATAGTGAGAGTGTGGGACATCAGTTCAGGATTTGATCTTGTCTGGGTGATAGATTGGCCATGCTTTGACAAGGAAGTGGGATAATGAAAAAATTTCTCTTTGAGGGGATTTCTAGAACTCACATGATTCTTGAATTCTGTTTCTAGAAATATTGGACAAAGCCTTTAGTCATCTAGACAGGTGAAAATTACCGATGACTAACATTAATAATGCACCTTCAAAATTTCAAGGATTGATGAATTCCATTTTCAAACCATTCCTTAGAAAAATTGTGTTAGTATTTTTTGATGATATACTAATCTACAACAAGTCTTGGAAGGATCATGTTCAACATGTTGACATTGTGCTCAAAATATTGAAGGAGAAACAACTATATGCAAAAACCTCTAGATTTTTCTTTGGAGGACATGAGGTGGAATATTTGGGTCATATTGTATCTCATGAGGGTGTTAAGGTAGACCCTAAAAAAACTAAAACCATTAAGGAATTGAATATCCCCACAACCATAAAGCATCTTTGTGGATTTCTTAGGTTAACAAGGTATTATCACAAGTTTGTTAAGAATTATGGGAGAATAACGACACATTTAACATAATTATTGAAGAAAGATGGATTTTCTTGGACTCCAGAAGAAATTAAGGATTTTGAACATCATAAAGAGGCAATGTGCCAAACACCGATCTTAGCTGCGCCAAAATTCACAAAAAACTTTATTGTGGAATGTGATGCCTTAGAAAATGGAATTGGTACAGTTTTAATGCAAGAAGGAACACCCATTGCTTTTGAAATTATTTCAATCAAATGAAAGTATCTACACAAACCTATTTATGAGAAGGAAATGTTGACAATACTACATGCATTAAAGCAATGGCGACCTTACCTAGTGGGAAGACACTTCAAGGTAAAAAAAAATCATGACAGTCTTAAATACTTTTTGGAAGAAATATTATATTTAGAAGAGCATAAAAAATGAGTCAAAAATATGTCGGGTTATGAATTAGAAATCATTGAAAAAAAAGGGAATAAAAATGTTGTTGCAGATGCACTCTCAATAAAGGATGAGGATGTAGAAGCATTGCTTTGTGTCATTTCTATTATCCAACTTGAGTGGATAACCAAAGTAAGGGATGAATGGAAGAATGATGAAGAGTGTGGACAGTCATTCAAAAGTTGCAGCAAGATCCTAGTACATCTAATACATTTAGCTGGAAAAATGATTCATTATGGTACAAATATCGCTTATATATTTGTAAGAATTCCCAACACAAACAAAACATTCTTTTGGAATTGCACGCGTCTCCCTTAGGAGGGCACTCGAGATCTTTAAAAACTTACCACAGGGTCAAGAAGGAATTTTTTTGGGATGGCCTTAAATCTAATATTCAAAATTGTGGCAGAATGTTTGTTTTGCCAACAAAATAAATTTGAGGCAATCATTAGGGGAGTTTTGAGGTCTAAAATGGGAATCCTAAAGAAATTATAAAATAATAGTGGAAATAATAAAATAATATTAGATTACATCATCAAATTTTAGAGGGAAAAGGAAAAAAACTATTTTTTTTTTCAACTCGTATTTTCAACTTATCTCACTATGGGTGTACTGAAATTTTGAGTGGCTTCTCTTTGAATGAAGAATTTGATTCCTCATCCAAGGAGTATCCATGTTTCATACTTTTGATGTACCTTTCTACATGAAAAATTAGAAATACATGAAAAACGTTATTGCAATCACGTTTTTTCATGTATTTCTCATTTTCGTGTAGCAGGGTCCATCAAAAGTATGCAACATGGGTACTCCTTGGATGAGGAATTAAATTTCAATCCAATGAGTACTCCTGATCCAAATTTGAGTAAAACCTAAAAGATACAAGTTGAAAATACTAGTTGAAAAGTAGTTTTATTATTTTATTATTTTTTAATCCTTTTACTTTTTTACTCCAAAAATGGTGAATCATCCCCCATGTTTGACATCATTATCTTGAATATTATTGATTCTCATAAAGTTAATTTTGGTAGTACATTTTTCTTAGGAGGCCCATTTTAGACCTCAAAATTTCCCTAATGTAATACCCTAGGTCTCTTATAACCTTTATCCATTCCAAGTAACACTAGAGAATTTGGTGGAAATTCCGACGGCCAATTCGTCGCTATTCCAACACATAGTCGTCGCAAGAGCGACAGTTCGGGGGCAGACAAACCGTGGTTTTTCATGCCGTCGTCGTTCCGATGCACGTAAAAAAGTGTCGCACTATCGACACTTCTTCCGTCGTTTCGAACAAGCGTCACTCTTCCGACGTCTCACAAACCGTCGCGCCTCCGACGTTTGTAAACTGTCGCACTTCCGATGAAATGTGGTTCGACGTTTGGAACGTCGCTCTTCCGACGCTTGTAAACCGTCGCAATTCCGACTCAACGTGGTCCAATGTTTTGGACGTCGCTCTTCCGACGCTTGTAAACCATCGCAATTCCGACTAAACGTGGTCCGACGTTTGGGACGTCGCTCTTCCGACGCTTGTAAACCGTCGCAATTCTGACTAAACGTGGTCCGACGTTTTGGACGTCGCTCTTCCGACGTCTGTAAGATGTCGCAATGCCGACGATATGTGGTCCGACGTTTGGAACGTCGCTCTTCCGACGTTTTCATACTGTCTCTCTTCCGACGTTTCTAGGTTGTCGCAGTTCCGACGTCTACAAGGCGTCGGTAGACCGACGGAGGGTTCAATCTTTAAAAAAAAAAATTAAAATTTTAAAAGACGAGAAACGTTGTTTTGAATATATTATATGAAGTAAAACAGTCCATGAAAGTTAAATAGCAGTATGTAGAATAGTAAAGCAACAGATAGAGTACCGACGTCCATTGTTCCAAATACAAATTAAAGTACCCAAAACCCTGCAACAGAGAAAAACGCTAATCATAATCATGTGAGGAGTGTGATATATCCAAAATATAAAAAGACCATCAGACCATATCAATAAACCAGCAACATAGACCAGCATCGCTAGTTTTGAAGGCAGAGTGATAAACATTAATCATTTTTTTTCACAAGAGAAAAAACGTTGTTTTGAATATATTATATGAAGTAAAACAGTCCATGAAGTCATTACATTTTCACATCTGAAGATTGGAACCCAAATATCCATCCGGAAAAGTGGAAGTCCCACCCCAGACAGTGATAGAAAAATACCCCATGTCACATACAGGGACTTGATATAAAACCCAGTAACGGTCCACATGGAGATTATCGACAATCTGAGAAAGCATCCAAATATGCCCGAGGCATCTATAAGAAAGTGAAATAGCGGTATGTAGAATAGTAAAGCAACAGATAGAGTACCGACGTCCATTGTTCCAAATACAAATTAAAGTACCCAAAATCCTGCAACAGAGAAAAACGCTAATCATGTGAGGAGTGTGATATGTCCAAAATATAAAAGACCATCAGACCATATCAATAAACCAGCAACATAGACCAGCATCGCTAGTTTTGAAGGCAGAGTGATAAACATTAATCATTTTTTTTTCACAAGAGAAAAAACGTTGTTTTGAATATATTATATGAAGTAAAACAGTCCATGAAGTCATTACATTTTCACATCTGAAGATTGGAACCCAAATATCCATCGAGAAAAGTGGAAGTCCCACCCCAGACAATGATAGAAAAATACCCCATGTCACATACAGCGACTTGATATAAAACCCAGTAACGGTCCACATGGAGATTATCGACAATCTGAGAAAGCATCCAAATATGCCGAAGGCATCTATAAGAAAGTGAAATAGCAGTATGTAGAATAGTAAAGCAACAGATAGAGTACGTACCGACGTCCATTGTTCCAAATACAAATTAAAGTACCCAAAATCCTTGAACAGAGAAAAACGCTAATCATGTGAGGAGTGTGATATGTCCAAAATATAAAAAGACCATCGGACCATATCAATAAACCAACATCGCTAGTTTTGAAGGCAGAGTGATAAACATTAATCATTTTTTTTTCACGAGAGAAAAAATGTTGTTTTGAATATATTATATGAAGTAAAACAGTCCATGAAGTCATTACATTTTCACATCTGAAGATTGGAACCCAAATATCCATCTAGAAAAGTGGAAGTCCCATCCCAGAAAATGATAGAAAAATACCCCGTGTCACATACAGGGACATGATATAAAACCCAGTAACAGTCCACATGGAGATTATCGACAATCTGAGAAAGCATCCAAATATGCCCGAGGCATCTATAAGAAAGTGAAATAGCAGTATGTAGAATAGTAAAGCAACAGATAGAGTACCGACATTCATTGTTCCAAATACAAATTAAAGTACCCAAAATCCTGCAACAAAGAAAAACGCTAATCATGTGAGGAGTGTGATATGTCCAAAATATAAAAAGACCATCAGACCATATCAATAAACCAGCAACATAGACCAGCATCGCTAGTTTTGAAGGCAGAATGATAAACATTAATCATTTTTTTTTTGAGAAGAGAAAAAACGTTGTTTTGAATATATTATATGAAGTAAAACAGTCCATGAAGTCATTACATTTTCACATCTGAAGATTGGAACCCAAATATCCATCCAGAAAAGTGGAAGTCCCACCCCAGACAATGATAGAAAAATACCCCATGTCACATACAGGGACATGATATAAAATCCAATAACGGTCCACATGGAGATTATCGACAATCTGAGAAAGCATTCAAATATGCCCGAGGCATCTATAAGAAAGTGAAATAGTAGTATGTAGAAAAGTAAAGAAACAGATAGAGTACCGACGTCCATTGTTCCAAATACAAATTAAAGTACCCAAAATCCTTGAACGGATCAAGAAAAACGCTAATCATGTGAGAATTCTAAGTAAAGTTAATCTATTAACATTGCGAATAAAATTACACCGAAGTCAAAAACATTGCCTGGCCATACACATGGCAAATTTGTCATAAAAAAATCAAAATATTAAGAAGACTGCCCTCATACGGGGAAACCAGTCTTGAACGTTTAATTTACAGAATTCTTGACACCAGGTGCAGGTCCCGGCCATTAAAATATCTTAGAAACTGGCCCAAATGGCCCAGGCTGCTAAGTAAGAAAAACAAATTAACCAAACTAATCCTCCGCTGGTTCCTCCACGATTCGGCACCATCCTTCGGAAGGTCCGGGATCGCTAGGTGCTACCTCCACATGCATGCCACGGCTCCCCTCCTGAAGGCCCGAATGCTGGCCGGCTTTTTCCGAGCTCAGACCCGCCGAACGGGTGCATTCTTCCTCCGTTTGGGCCTCCTCGCGGAAGACCACAGTGACTACAGTTGTGATTCGCGGGCGGTTGAGAGTGCAATCAAAGGAAAATTGTGCAGTGCGCGTCGTGGGAGAAGGTGAACTAGCGGTGGGGAAGCCAGGAGCAGGGGAATCCATACGGTGGCCAGATGCTACAAGCCGACCCCGCCCACTCCTATTATTTGGATATCGACCTAAGTAATAATCACTGGACTGGCCGGAAGTCATCTCTGTTGAGGTGCTGGAGGGAGCGCGCCGGGATTGACCTCTAGTGCTCCCCCTGCGGCAATGCATCCTATGACGCACGCGAGGCATGGGTGCAATCTCAGGCGCAGTGGGCACAAGAGACGAAGAAGCAGAATTCCAATTAATAGAGGAAGACAGACAGAGACAAAACCGAGAGAAATGGAAATATGCAGCAAAGTCTAGGCAGAAGTTCCGCTGGCCACTTCTCCTTATCGTCACAGTTACCAGGCAGTGTAATCCAGCAACCGGCTTGTCTGAAAAACCATGGCTAAACGCCATTTTGTCGACTCGTCTGCAATGCAATCAAAGGACGCCCGTCATAATTAATCTCTGATCATTAATAATGAGAGCCGAAGGTCGGATCAAATTGGAGCGTGCGGAATCGCTAAGAGGAGTGGAGGTCCGATCTTGAACAGTGTTAAAAATTAATTAATGCAGATTTGATGTGAAAATTTAATTGAAAAGCGTTAAATGTTAATGCGATTGATATGAAATCGCCATATCCATGTCCCATCACCTTAAATGCCATCGAATGCACCCGCAGCCGGGAGCAGGGCAAGTTTTTATTGAGGACACGTGGCAGAAATTGATTGGAGCGGATCTTTGTTTGGGTCGCTCGCGCAGTCGAAATCCGGACCCGTAAAATATTAGGGCGAATTTGATAAGAAATTCACGTCACAAAATTGGCCGACGTCAACAGGCTATTTTGGAACGCGAATTTGGTTTGAATTATGGTTTATCGCCGTTTGAAGTTCGGCGGGCTCGACTTAAGAACAATTTTGTTTGATCCCATCTTATAAAATTTGTGTTGGTTTTCTTTGATAATACACATATTAAAATCCCGCTTAATAAAGAGATAAAATTGTTGTGCTTTCGGAACCTGACCCGAGGATTGGACATGAGTTAACAAACAAAAGGATAGCGGAACCAGACATGCACCCGTGGTCAAGCCCTCTACCAAAACCACGAGCGGAATCACAAAAGCGGGTTGCCCATATCGCATCGCTTTTGCGGAGTAGGCGGTATTTCCTATTCGCGAGCGATTCCATAGGGAATGCGACACGTGGCGAAGTGACCCTGGAAAAAAACCGTTTAACCCACGCCATCGCACGTTAAAGCCCGACGTTGGAAGCCGAGCGAAATTGCCAAGAGTCATTGATTTGGAGAAGGGCCATCGGACGGTGGTCGCACGTTGAACTTGCCCGGAGGTTAACTAAGGTGTGCGGAGGATAGCCAAGTACGATACGAGTGTTTGATTGGTTATTGATATATATAGGTGGGGCCGGAGTATAATGAAATTTTTTAATTAAATGATTGGCAGATAATTAGCATAAGTCTGGAGCGTGATTGTTGTAAGGCTGGGTGGTGAAATATAGAGCCGAAAGTTCATTACAAGTTATTTATTTAAAAAGAAACGTGGAGTATAAATACAAAGTGTTGAAAGTTAAACATTGGTTATAAGGATTGGAGATAATATAAAGTCGGGAATATGAATTAAAGTCCAACCATTGTGGATAATATTTATTTATCAAATTCTACGAATTTGATAAATAAACCCGAAGAAAGAAGAAGTCAATTAAGACTCAGGCTGGAGGAAAAGAACGGGGTAAACCAAGGGAAAATGCTGACAGAGCGATTGTAGACACACTAGCTCTCCTTGGGGGTCCAATTTCAGTTTTGTTGCATCACACGATGATCTCTCTTCTCTGGCATTTACTTGTATTGAAGATCACTATTCTAGGAATAAGGAGTTATTTTCTCCAAAAATAACCCCAGCCAAACATTGACAATGCATCAAGGATATCTTTCTATGCTTCATAAGCACATTTGTTCTACTTCTAAATCATGTCTTGGAAGTGGTTGTTGTGCTGGAAATTATTCACCAGTTGGTTTCATACCAAAGTCTTTTTCACATTTTCGGCATCCAATACATGAAAAAGATAATGGTTTAAAACAACCTAAATATTTGAAATTTTGCAAGAATTGTCTGGCACACTTTGAATATAAATTTTGAAGTCAAGTGCATGATGCTGTATAGGATCAAGTGTCATTTTGAATACCAAATGTTTCACAAAAAAACTTCTCAACATGCTACCCTGCAGTAAGGATTAAATGACAATATTGCATCAACTATTTCCATAATAAAAGTGCACCTCGGCCATAGGACTAAACAACTACAAATGTTGTAGATCTAACAAGACCACACAATCAAATGTATTCCACAAGGCCAATACTGTATGAAAAATGAAAAGGAGTTTGAAACCAAAAATACCTTAGGCAACTAATTCAATTAGATACACCAAACCATCAGCAAAAAGGAAAACCAGCCTACTCAAAAGGCAAGCGTTTACCTCCTTTGACAAAATTTTGAGTTTCGAAACAAGGGCCTTTATTGTCTTGTCAATGCCCCTATTAATTTGAATGGGGTTTGCACCTGCTGCAACAACCTAAACAAAAAGGTTTCATTTCAAATTATTTTCCACAAATTTAAGATACAACCATTGTCAGTTTTGTATTTCTTAACAAGCTCATAAATTTTGACAAAAGAACCAAAATTTTTTAATACCTGATAGCAATTTTTTCACTCAAAAACTATCTTAGACTCAATAAACCCAACCCAAAACTAAAAAACCAAACACCATAAGACCCAACAAAAATGAATAGATGATCTTAATCCAGTACCATCGACAAAAAGTTACCTTTACACCCTCACTTATTAAACCCTGTGCTGTTGAATTTTAACTTCAACTGCTGCAGCAGAAGGACGGATGCGGCAGCAACATTTTTTTTTGGAGGTTGCTTGCATGCCATCCAGAAATTTAATTCAGCATTTAAAATTCCTGCAAGTTTTTTTTGTAGACGGCCACGGCCATATTTCTGTACAGGATTGTATTTAAACACAACAGCCAGCATTAACGCAATTCACCAACCAGAAATTAAACAAACAGAAATTTACCCGACAGTTTTGTAAATTCAAAAGGAGGACACGTGGAGCATTAATATTGGATCACATGAAATTGAAGGGAATCTGAAAACCTGAAAACTGGACCCGAATTTTTTATAGGGCACATTGGATTGAGAATTCGAGTTAAAATTAGGCAGACGTCAGCATCCCATTTTGGAATGCGAATTTGGTTTGAAATTCAATCTATTTAGACTTTTGAAGTCCGACGAAAAGGGTTCTTTAATGTTTTGATAGTTTAATATATACATATGTTATATATATATCATATGCGAAATGAAAGGTGGGCCATAGAATTTAGTTTTAATTTTATTTTTTTTAAAAGAGGGTTTATTATAAAATGTTTTATATGTTCCGGCATATAAAAATAAAAAGGTCGAAAAAGCTTGGTAGTTTTTTTTATAGACAGTACGTAAATTTTTTATTACATAGCAGTGTGTAAAAAGTGAAAAATTGAGTGTAACTTTTTAAGTGTGTATGCACAGCAGCGCGAAAGGGAAAAACACAGCAGAGTGTCTTAGAGACGAGTATGTTTGTTTTGAACAGACAGTGAGTTGGTTTTATGCACTGCGTTTTGTAGCAGTCATAATTTTGTAATCCCTCTCAGTGAGGAAGTAGTGTAATAGTTTTTTTTTGAGTTATTGAAGGGAATAGAAGTTTGTTTTCAAAGTATTGAAACTCTGTCTCCTGTCAAAGAAATTTTTATTTTCTGTGTTAGAGGAAGGGAGATTTATGGGTGGTTCTTATGAATCAACCAACCATTCAGAACATGCTCATCAATCCAAACCATAAGTATTATGTGACAATATTCAAGCAGACACTCAATCGGATTTCTGAAGCTATGTTAGAGAAACCCTAAACTCTCACTGAAAATAGGTGAAATGTGGCACCACTCAGAGATTGACATGTGCTAATTGGTACAAGTGGTAGACAATTGGCATGCTCAAACAACGAGGTGATGCAGGAATGACATGAGGGAGAAAATATCAGAAAAGCCCCAAATCTGGAGAACTAAAGCTCATCACCAACACGAGATTGACAACTTTACATGATGTAACCTATGAAATCGTAAATGGAGAAATCATAGTAACAATAAAGTAACCTATGTAACAATAAAGTCGGATTCATCCTGGGAGTGGTAATGGGAGAAATCACAGTGAACAACAGGAAACATGCATAGTTTCTTACAATCAAATAGATGAAAAAACACATACAAAAAACCTAGATAATAATCGTGAACAAGCTTAATATTGAATTATGAACTATAAAGGAACTTACAAAATGTGACATTACGAACCTGGTCAAGCGCACAAGCAAAAATATCCTGGACATGACCCTGGTTGACAAGTTGTATTGCTCATGATGCAAGAGGATTTGTACCTGCACTGCCAAGGCAATCAAAATCCATCATTATCTATACAATAAATACAAGTAATTAATGTAGTATTTTTTACTCTAAGATGCATTCTTATGATAATGTTAGAACATATGTTGAAAATGTCAAAACATGCCTGAATAAGCTCCTCTTCGTTTCAAGAACAATTTATTAGAGTCGCATGAACTTGGAACAAGCCTCCCACGATCTGAAAGAGTAGCAACTAAGTCAACGGTGACTTTTTTGTTGCTACGCTGGATCGAGGGAGGTTTGCTCCAAGATTAAATCGCTCCAATAAATTATTCTCTACTAAACAGGGCCAACCACGTGAAGGTGGAAGCTCTTATGGCCCCTCCCCCCCCCCACATCACTCTCAATTCCCCAATACCCAATCTATATTTAATTTTTTACTTTCATGAGCATAAAAAAAAATATTCAATAACTAATAAAAAAACAATTCAACAAAAAGTATGCAAGGAAACATTGCAATTAATGCTTGACATAAAAATAGTATGATAAATGAGTTTTTATATAACGCAAAAAACGTTCCAAGTATGGTAACGTTTGTCTTATAATAATACAATATTTTACATTGTCAAATTTTCTTTTTCTTCTTCCTATTTTTAAAGCTCCTAATTACATCATCAATATCATCGTGCTCTGCTCCTGTTTCGTGCCTTTCAACCCGCACTGCTGACCTAGTTGCGTATTCACGATGTATGGGCTCATCCAGTGACGGGGCATCGCCTACAAAAATAGATAATATTAAATTTTAATTGTCAGTTTTTAAATATCATTGAACTAGTTCGGTAATATTAATAAAAAAAATTGCAATGAGATTATTTACATGGTGCACCAGTTGTCGCCGCTGACCTAGTTGCGTAGTCACGATGTCCGGTCTCATCCAGTGACGGGGCATCGCCTACAAAAACAAATAATATTAAATTTTAATTGTCAGTTTTTAAATATCATTGAACTAGTTCGGTAATATTAATAAAAAAATTGCAATGAGATTATTTACCCGGTGCACCAGTTGTCGCCGTTGGGACTGTTGCCCTGTCTTCCTCTCTGGTGGTAAGATCCTCAAGGGAAACATTCTCTGTCATTTAAACAAAAAACGTTATAAGGACAACCATCAAGGTATAATTAGAAAAAATTATAAGTGGAAATTAATTATCGTCACGGCCCTCACTGATAGCAGCATTGTTGGCCTAGTCCCCACTATAATGATCAGGTTGCACGAGAGGATCATCTACATCTGGCTCTAAAACTGGGTTATTTACCTCGTCGGTAGTGTTGCTCCCCTGATTTAAACAAAGTTGTTAGACAATAAATTTATGGACGAAAACAAAAATATTGAAAGGTTAATGTTTTACCTTATCAGGCATTGTAGATCTTGGGACCTGCCCCAAGCTTCTGCGACGTTCAACTACAACTTGATAGCCAAAACGGAAAGCGATATTTTTATCTTCCTCTGTAGTTATTGTTCCGAAGTCATCACCCTACATTATATATGATTGTGTATTTTTAATCATATATGATAGGATTACAAAAACGTTGGAAGGCGATACAATTAATTATAAGATGTTTAGCTACTTAATTACAATTCTTGCAGCTAATTTCAAGTAGCCACCATGGCCGAGCTTGTGATGGCCCTTTTTCTCAATCCTAGCTTTGGTTGCCTTTGAGGTGTCAGGCAACCTAGCATCAAAAGATTGAAGTCAGATATGACGTAGCACACTTTTATTTTAGACATAAAGAAAATTAAAGCTATTGAATTAAAGTTGTAATTTACCTTGCGGGTCCAGTTGGCATTTTCCCTTCTTTCTTTGCCCTTTTCTCTTTTCCGTCATGGATGAGTGCTCTCCACTCACTCTCTGAAACTGCGAGAGGACGCTCATATCTAGGGTTAAATTGCAATTGCGTCCTATAGGTGTCCCTGGTATATTTCAAATATTTGCCGGCTACCTGAGCCACCGCTTTTCTGTCAAATGTGCCGACCCCAAAAAGGGCTTCTAGATAATCTAGAAGTTATTTTTTCAGGTTGGAATTCTGGGAATTCCACCCTGTACGTATGGTTGGGCCAAAAATTACCAACGCATGGCTCTCCAGAATCCTGTAGAACTCATTGTTTCTTACACAGAATAAAACCAAAAGAAAAAGAAGATATTATCATTAATTTAAAAATAAAAATCATGATAAATATGTTTGGGATAATGTACATGAAATAGTTAAAATATTAAAATTTACCTGGGAGTTGTACATGCTTTATAGGGACACCCTCATCGTTCACCAACAATGTGCTATTAATGGTCCCTGTGGAGCTGACACGTGTAGCTCCAGGAAACACAATAATGTAGTTGGCCATATCAGCCTCATCATTGCCAACACGTTCAGCAGTTGGCTGGGTGTCTGCTTGGGCAGGGTGTGTTTCTTGGCTAGCACCTAAAGGAGTAGAAGGTGTATGAGAGGGTTGTTGGGAAATCTCTTGCCCTTGTGTCCCACTACCACCAACACCGGGTTCAGCAAATGCCAGAAAACGCTACATACAAAAGAACTTTTTGTTAGTTTAGTCGATGTAAAAATTAAAAATCAAACTATCACAATTCATCTCATGTAGAACAAAAAAAATATCCTTTTGACTTTTTATTATTACCTGATATCTATTTAGCTGCCTCATAAGATGTTGTATCCTCTCTTCTGTTTCAGGTGTTAGAGGCGCGTCTATCAAAGCATTAAATTCCGACCTTGCATCTCGTGCCTTTTTTTGCAACAACAACACTGGAGATAGGGATGAAGAAAGCTCTTCCTCAAAGAGGGAATCATCGGGCGTACCATGGCTAGGTGTCTGCATATTTGAACAAAATTAATATTAATTCAATTATGTAAATAACTAAAATACCTAAAGATAGAGCAATGCTGGCACTTTACATGTTCTTCCGCTGGCCTCTTTCCGCGATCATCCCGTCTCGGGGTTGTTCCTGCACTGCTCTGATCAGTCTGCCACATTGCAATAAAATTATAAATGTAAAAACTTGAAAACAATATCTAACTTGAAAACAAAAAATGAAAACTGAAATAATTTCTAATAAGACACCAGAAGACAGAGTTAGAGTTTCAAATATGCCTTGCATTGAATTCAGTCCTGGAAACATGTCATTGCACATTAAGGCACCCAAACATTCAATCCACGAATGATATATTTAAGTAGGCTTCTCCTATTCTGAGAAAACACCATACCTATAATGCATTCACTTGCATGTATAAAGGGAAAGGAAAACATGTTTTCATACAACGGTGACAAAGGCATCTTGGGGAAAGGTATCTTCACTTTTTATTTATGTTGTTCACCCACACCACTCTCATGTTTTCACTAATCCTGTTTTGTCATTTTTGGATTCAAATTAAGTGAAGGCCTTAAGTATTTTTTGACCTTTCGGTGTAGTTTTTATAAGTGGCATGTATGGATTTTCCATTAATTCTGCACTTTTTCTCTTCATGCGCATGTTTCCCTGGAAATCAAATGCATGATTTAGTTCCATACATTTAACAAGTTGTTGGATCAACTCCATAGGAAATATCATGTTTCCTATTCAATCAAAATTTATCTCAGTTTCCCGAATGCGGGTGGATTGGGCGATTAATGGTGCACAGGGGGGCACATGGGTCGGCGCGTGGCTCACCACCACCGCCACCCACCCTCGCATGCATAGACAATTAAATGACTCTGTCCGGCAATTAATTGAGAAACCAGGGGAGCTCTATCCCCGATACCAAAGCATTCAAACATTAACGATGGAGGATTCTGGATTTTGTTTGTGTGTCCAGCCCCTCAGAGCTAGTTGTTCCTCTGCTGCAACTGAGCGCAGCTTGCGCACCGGCACGGGGGTTCGTTGCACTATCAACTGTTGTATTGACATTCTTCCAGGTTTACACTTCTCAAACAGCGACTCCTGCAAACTGTGCTCGCCCTCCATTGATCCCTGTCAACAACAAGGCAACATTGCTTACTCCATGCCTCGTTTACGCCCACGGATGCGATGCAGGCGCGCTAGTGTGGTTGGGCGCGCCATAAACAGGTCTTCATCTTCTAATTCCGATTCCTCTTCGTATTCTTCAGAATTTGGTCCTATGCGCATTCCTGCTCCGCGCAGAGGCCGTGGCCGAGGTCGGAATCGGTTCAGACCTGCAGGGCATTTCCGCCTATCCTCTCGAGCTCAATCCCACCATGCACGCTTCCACTTTCCTTGCAGCGTCAGCAACACTTCTCTCTTGGCTACAGTCACCATTGACATCCGGGCAGCCCCTTCTGATCAAGCTACTTCGAACCAGTTTCGCGCCGCCTCGGTGAATTCTCAGGAGCCCATTATGGAGGCAGAGCACCGCAATCTTCAGGCGGATACTTTGCAGAATGTCCATTCTTCGGACATAGCTGCTAACTTGGACGTGGAGGCTATCCATTCGGCTCCACCTGACGGGAATCAAACGCGCCATGGGGCTCCACCTCCTGCTGATGAGGACCCCTACAAATACGGATGTCTTATTTTAGAGGAAGATCCTCCCACTGAACAGTAATGAGGTCCAGGGCCGCGCTTCTGCATTTTGGTTTCCGCCGACTTGAAGGTGTCTTTCTTCAGCACTTTGTCAATGTTTACTTCTGCTACTGCTCTCATGTTTAATTCTGCTACTGCTCTCAATGTTTACTTTGCCAATGTCATGGATGGTCTCCCCTGCGTGGGAACTACTTGCTGTTATATGTCCACTATGTTATGTGTCCAGGTCAAGATTTCGGTCACAGGGTTATACAGTCATTTTTGTTTAAATATGACACGGAATTGTAAAAAACTGGCTACTAAGGCCTACTCCACGGGGGTCTTAACTTTCAGGTCTGTCCTAATTTCTGTCATAGAAGTCCAATACTTGTTAGGAACAGACAGTCGTATTGTTCTACAAAATTTTCAGAGCCCTCTTCCAAATTTTTGTGATGATCAATGTCCAGTAAGCAAAGCGCGAATGCCGCATCAATGGGCTGGAATTTTCGAGGCTTCGGCCTCTATGTAACACTATTTTGTATCAATATAGCAGTAGCCTTATTCAGAATTTTTTTTTTTTTTATCTCAGTTAGGGTAGGTAGGAAGGTTTTCCCTTTGTATTAATAGGGCACTTCTAGCTTGCATTTTTATTATATCTTTCAAATTTAGTGTCGTTTCAATTAGGGCATGATTTTTTGCAACTTTCAAGGTGAGAATGAACAAAGACAAATTTTTGTGATGGATGACTGTATATGATTCCATGGCCAGAGGAAAAGGCACTAATCTACTTCTTCAAATATCTATAGTTCTCATTCACCTCATATGAAGATGGTCCCTGATTTTGAGCCAAATGTTGCAGCAAAAAGTCCCCCCCCTCCATAATTTGATATTCAATGGAAATTTATTAAATTGATGATGGGGAAAGATTATGGAACATTGGCACATACATATGTAATGGAATTCCAAGATCATGATATATGTTTGCATATGTTTATGGCAATGTTCCACCAAGTCCCCTGGAGGTGGGAGCGAGGGGACGAGGGAGCGCGGGAGCGGCCTATGCAAAAGCTCCCTACCAATTTTCAGGAAACGTGGGGGGACGTAGGGGTCATAAAAATTATAAAATTTAATATTTAAAATGTAACAATATTTTTGCAAGGAATGTATATACAGTCATCATACACTTGCATCATGAAAGATAAATCATAAATGATAAAATTACAAATCGATGAATGATGAATCATATAATTGAAACAAATTTAAAAGTTAAAAGTTAAAACATACATCATACAATCATGCATGTAAGTTTGTAAGTTTGTAACTATATAATCATTAATGTAACTACTAACAATGTACAATGAAAATAAAGTTTAAGATATCATATGACATATTATATCAAGATTCAAAATAGAGTTTAAGCTGAAGTTTACAACTCAAGTCTGAAACATAAAACTTAAACGCAAATAAGTTATGTCTGAAACATAAAACATAAAACATAACATATGAATATCAAATGATATCATCATATTGATAAATGAGCATAAATGCTCAAGTTAATGCCCCACTAGTCTCTGCATCCAACTTCTGCACGAATATATCAAGATCAACCATGTCACCATCTGAATCAGAATCACTTGGATTCTCAAATATGCTAAGTGGCACATCAAATTTTAACATGAAACCATAAACTAAAAGGGGCGGTGAGGGGACGTGAGGGGGCATGAGGGAAACATCCCCTAGAAGTACCCAAGACCCCGGAGCGCGAGGGGGCGAGGAATCTAGACCCCTAGGTGGGGGGGCGAGACCCCGTGTAACACTGGTTTATGGAGGTGGTGGAGCAAAAAAGAGCTCAAATAGAGCTGAAATTTTTCACATAAAAAGGACTGTGGACTTGACTAATGGTTCCATTTAAAAAATGATATCTAGACGGAGAATAAGTGTAGCATGCAAACATGCATTGAAAATCCATCTGAGTTTGCATTGTATTACTTATGATGGATTCAAATTTGGGTTTCAAAATGCCGGGTTATGGCATGATTTTGTCGAGAAACCCTTAGTTGGATTCTCATGTTGGTTTAATTTATATTTTAAGTTTGTTTTGCAATCTTTGGGTGATAGTAACTCATGAACTAGGTTACCAATGTGTAACAATCATATTTCAAGAATAAAGTTGTGATTTTTTATATTATTATTATTATCTATTAGCTACGAGTATTGACACCTAATGCCTGGAATTTTGACATCTTGATAGCATGGATAATTTCGAAAATGTTTCTAGTAATGTTAACATAATAAGTATCATTACGTGTCTTCACTTTTTTCACCATAATAGACCTGTGATATGGACTCATCACACAACTTCATATGCTATGTCCCAACAAGTTCAAACTGGTTGAACCTACCTCATAGTGTGGTTATTAAGGACAAGTTGCTTGATATATAACTCGATAGCATAGACCACGTTGCATTTCTAAAAGAATCCTCAAGTTGTCAAAAAAACTTCACAATATGTTCTACTATAAAGCCTTTTGGGATACCTGAAATAATATATGTATCATTGATGACTTTTAAAGTTGACAAGATCCAGAGGGAAAGGAAATCAATGGAAGAGTGATCCACCAATGAGAACCTAGAATTTAGCATCAGATGAGTTAGAGTCTAGGAAATTGAAACCCTATAATTTTAATTAGTGATGAAGGACATCAAATAGGTAATTATATTTTCATGTAGAATAATCTATTAATTCAAATTTAAACTACATAATATGAAAGGCATACCATAAATTTTTCCACGTAAGTCCAAACAACCTATAAAAAGGGAAAACCTTCTTTTTCCATGAGAAATAATTTACCTTTCCTTTTTCAAGATAATCTAAATCACAAAAAATATGAACTATACTGCACACATTCTTGGATAATGTGAGAGTGGAAAAGGAATACCCTACACAAGTGATGCACACATGTACATTTGAACACTAATAGATTTTTGTAGTTGAAATGCAATGCTTGTTTTCATTTAAATGTAGGGTTTTTAAAGCAGGGAGAAATAATGGCTGCCAAATTAATAAGCGTTTCTTTGAGAAAAATTTTCATCTTGTATTGGGTGATGAAGATAATAGAGGGTATTGAATCTTGATTCTTGACACCTAGAGAGAACCATACAGCCTAACACAATCCAATAGAATTGACCAAAAAAACCCAAATAGAGTCAACCCTACTATAGGAGGAAGGGCCTGCAGTAAGAACTTACCATTTTGCAAGAGGTGAAATGAATGCGAGTTAAGAGGGCGGGAAGCGAACGGCGAGCGAATGCGAGGGCAAATGTTGTTCTAGAGGGCGAGCGAATGCGTGCAGAGAGTGAGGGGGCGAATCCGGGCGAATCTTCCCCACGCGGGGCGCTCGGGGCGTGCGAGGGCGGGTGCGTGCCAAGAGCTCGGGGCGAATGTTCGTGCACGGGGCGGGGGCGGATGCGGGGGTGAATGCGTGCAAGAGCGGAGGGTGAATGTGCGCGTGATATCAGACGTTAATGTGGCACACATGTACATTTGAACACTAATAGATTTTTGTAGTTGAAATGCAATGCTTGTTTTCATTTAAATGTAGGGTTTTTAAAGCAGGGAGAAATAATGGCTACCAAATTAATAAGCGTTTCTTTGGGAAAAATTTAAATCTTGTATTGGGTGATGAAGATAATAGAGGGTATTGAATCTTGACTCTTGACATCTACAGAGAACCCTACAGCCTAAAAAAATCCAATGGAATTGACCAAAAAAACCCAAATAGAGTCAACCCTACTATAGGAGGAAGGGCCTGCAGTAAGAACTTACCATTTTGCAAGAGCTGAGGGCGAATGTTGTTCTGCAAGAGCTGAGGGCAAATGCTGTTCTGCAAGAGCTGAGGGCGAATGCTGAGGGTGAATGCTGAGGGAAAATGCTGTTCTACAAGAGCTGAGCGCGAATGCTGAGGGAAAATGCTGTTCTGCAAGAGCAGAGGGCGAATGCGCGCGTGATATCAAACGTTAATGTAGCTATTGCGAAAAATACGAAACAATAAAATCATTTTTATGTAGCGCGCATATAAGTTTCGAATTTTTATGTAGCACGCATATAAGTTTGGTACTTTTATGTAGCGCGAAAATAACTGTCATTATACCGACGGCGGAATAGGCGTCGCTATTACGACGGGTACCTCAAAACGTCGCAATGGCGACACCTAGACATTGTGTCGCAGTTGCGACGTTTAGAGTCGTCCCAATAGCGACGCTTTGGGCCATGGTGTCGCAATTGCGACGTCTTCCTCTAAACGTCGCAATTGCGACACGTTTTAAAGTGTCTGTATTGCGACACTTTTCTATAGACGTCGGTATAGCGACGGTTTCGGGCGGGATGGAAAAAATTTGGGAAAATTTCCGACATTTGGTCAAAAGCGTCAGAAACAAGTGTCGGAATTTCCGCCAAATGTAGTAGTGTAAGCGTTGGGAGGAGGTCTCAATGGATTTTATCACAGGTTTACCCAAGTTTGGAGGAAAGTGTGTCATCATGGTTGTAATTGATAGAATTACGAAGTATGCACACTTTTTTGCATTATATCATCATTTTAAAGCCAATACAGTTGCTACTATATTTATGGAAACAATTCAAAATCTTCATGGAAACCCAAAGATTATAGTAAGTGATAGAGATCCCATTTTCAATGGTAATTTTTGGATGAAATTATTTTCTTGTTTTAACACTCAATTAGCTTATAGTTCATCTTATAATACTCAATTTTATGGGAAAACTGAGATAGTGAATACAAGTTTAGAATGATATATTCATTGGTTTGTATCTGATAAACAAATACAATGGGTCATGTGGTTACCTCTAGTTGAATGGTGGTATAACACTTCTTTCCATACCGCAGCAAAAAGGATCCCATTTATGGCACATTATGGATATCATCCACCATCAATCACATCATCTTTAAGAGAAAATTATAAGGTTCAAGCAGTGGAAGATCACATCGAGAATCAACAACAAGTTCTCCAAATCTTAAAGGATAACCTCATAATCAAATGAAACAATAGGCATATCAATATCGTAGTGAAATAGGTTTTTATGGAGGCGACTGGGTATTTTTACGGCTACAACCATACAAAAAAATGTTCCTTAGGCAAGGTAAGAAGGATAATAAATTATCACCCAAGCACTACGGTGCTTATAAGGTGTTGCAAAATATTGGTACTATGGCATGAAAATTGGAGGTACCTGCATCTTCTCGAGTACACCTAGTTTTCCATGTTTTATGCTTAAACAATTTGATCGGTAACAAGCTTCTAGCTCAAGTAGTGTTGCCAAAACTTGACGAAGAAGGAAAAATCGTATTCGAGCCTAAATTATTCACGGAAACAAGAACCCGATGGCTACAAAATCGATCAATTTCAGGGTATCTATTTAAGTGGAAGAACCTAACTGTTGAAGATTCCACATGGGAGGATGAGAATTTTATACAAAGACATCCATAACTACTCAAGCATTGAGGGAAACACTTTTTTGAAGGAGAGGGGCATGTTAGGCCCCTATAATACTAGTGTAGCCCCCTTATTATTATTGTTGTGCCCATGTAGCCCCCATATTGTTATTTTTTTTCCCCATAGAAGTCCACTATTGTTATTGTTGTGCCCTTAAATTATTATTGTTATGTAGGCTTTGATTATATTGTCACCCCTTAGACTCATATATATATACAAAGGAGCTCTTGTCATTTGTATCATCCAAGAAATTTTCATCTATGTAATGTAAAGGAGGTTTCCCCCTCGAAGACGCTACTTTTTAAGTCATTGGTTTATCTTTTCTTCTATTTTGTGAGTTGGTTCAATAATAGTAAGCCACGTTGTGTCCATGTTGATTGGACCACCTTAACAAAAGCAATATCAAACATTACAATAGGCTCAAATTTCACACTTCTCCTAAAATGGACAATTTTTTCTAGGATTACATACAAATTAATGCAGTAAGCTATCATACATCTTGCTTAGAAAGACAACAAATCAAACAAGAGGAAAATATGCTATCATATTTCTATTCTTCTTATTGAAAACATGTGTTTTTGAGTTTAAAAACACCTAGGCTACATTAGTAATCCAGCTAACCATAAAGCCATAGTTGTAAAACTCAAAACTTAAAAGGTGTCAATTTCAGAAATATTGGTTTAAATCCTTGTAGTGCAAGGATTATTATTTCATATCTGGTAATTTAATGAACATATATTAAAATTTCAAATATTTTAAAACTACAACAAAAGTGTTATACTAGTAAAAATAGATACTAAAGAAATCTCGTGAACTTACAGTATTAAGAGATAAAATTTCACAACCTCTCCTGTGGTCGGGAACAAAGGTGAAAATTTGACACAACTAATCCACGACAGGTTTAAAAATAGAAAATAAAGTTGAAGGAATCAAAAAACACGACAATTCAGTGTAGCATATCTAACAAGCAAGCTCCATTAATGTTGTTCAAGGATAAAAATAAAATTTCTTCTATAAACATTTTCAACTAGGGTTTCAAAGACCTCAGGTCTTAGCTTCTCTTCTTACCTCCATTTTTTCCGTAGCCTGCAAGCTTCATCTTGACGAGATAAAAGAACCTCCCGTGAAATGTCAAATATTAGTGGGTATGTATGCATAAGATAACGACAAATGGATTCAAAACGCTTGTGTGGATTCAACCAAAACAAGTCATCAAAATGCCAGATCTCTCGTGCGTGAATATCTTGTACACAAAATAGCTTACGATAGCCTTATTAGCTAATGAAACAAAAATTTTGCAGTTGTAGTACGTTTGGCATGTGACTGGTATGTCTGCTGATGTTCACCCTCTAAACGAGTAGTTAGAGATGTGGTGGCGGGATGGCGTCTGATTTGTATGGGATCTATATGTAAATGTGCTTGAGGTAGTTTAAATTTCAAGTGTTAAAATTGTGTTTTTTATGAGATTTTATGCTAATTTATTATACACATAAAGCATGAGTTTAAAATTTGAAATAATAGAAAACAACAGACAAATACACTATAAAAATAAACACAACACAACATGTGATGAAAAAGTTCACCCCTCCAGCACTACTTCTCCTAGTCCAGCTTCCAATGGCTTGGCCCTATATCATTATGCTAAAAAATGATGGTTAAATCAGTTAAAAATTCTCCAATGGCTTCAAAAACTATTCCAATAGCTTTAGAACCAGGAGATTCTAAGAAAGCTTAGATATTTAAAAATTAAATCTCTGAACTGCTTGGTTATACCGTTTACAAGAGTTTGATATGCAATTTCTCTAGCCAAGAGTTTATATGGAACATAGTAGGGTAGAACATGAGGGGAATAAAGACTCCAAAAAAGTCTTACATAAGTAAAATTTTCCTCTCCAAACCATCTGGCCACAGGTAAGATATATGCACTGGATTCTTTAGAAATGATAGGAGCTCTCTTATTAAAAATGGTTTGATGAATGGGAAATATAAATCCATGACAAATCTCATAGAAATGGAAATGAAATTCAGATTCTCACAGGGCTTTATGATAAATATGAATAGGGTTAGGTTCTTGGCTAGTCCATTTCCAACCCATAATAGGAAATTTTGAGCAAAAACATATAGCATCCATGATATATGCGCTCATGTAAAAAGGAGGAATCGTCCTACTTGAAAAGTCTTTATTTGTTCTGTAATCCATAATGGTTTTGGCCAAATTATCGGATAAAATGTTATCCCAATTCATGATAGTAGAATTGACGACTGCACCAATTAAAGTAACCCATTCAATGGAAAATTTAGTGGAAATTGCGCTATTGGGTACATACCAAGTTTGCCCTGCTTAAACTTGCCTTGATCTTCCTTCAATCCTTTCACCACTTTCATTAGGTCTTGATTATTTTTTGTAAATCTTTCCAAGAAAGCTTTATCATAAATTTTTTGTGGCATAGGAAAATGATACATTGTTCACAAATCCTCGGTTGTGAATGAACCCATGTTCTCCAGTTTGGAATTTTTGAATGTCCTGTTTGAAATATTAAGATTGTCGATGATCCATTTTACCATATTAGTGTATGGTAATATCTTTGGCCTTGCAACTATCCTATGTAGAAATGAACATGCAACTTCGAAGTAAGAAGGTTCTGATGAAACAACCTCATCAGCCATTGTTATTTTCTTTATATCTCTTAGATGTTCTCCTTCAAACAGATTATACATGGCTTACCACGAAGAGCTTCCACTATCCTTATTGCACGCAGTGTCTGAAAATAGTGGAGGCATGTTTTTAACTTCAGAAGTGGATGCTTGGGAAACTTATTTTCCTTTCTTTGTCATTTTTTTTGATCTCGCTTTCTTAGGTGGTTTCTTGAATTCAAGCGAGACAAGTAAATTCAGATTTGGTATGAGGAGAGAAAATGACAAAGAATAGAGTTAAATCAACATAATTAAAAAATCTGCGCTTTAATTTTAAACATGTTTTAAGAAAGATATCGATATTTTTGAACCTTGTGCCCATTGAATGTTGTTAATAACCCTTTAATCGTTCATCAAATCTTCTACATGACTTACACAATATGTCCAATCCAATGATATAAATCATTATATCCTATTAACAGATTGATTGATTAAATATCACTTCAAGCGCTTTAGTAATAAATGTTATAGTGCAAGTCGTAACTTTTACATATATCAATACTATTTGTTTTCACTGCAGGTGTATGCGAAATGCGATCTGCAAAAATCGTACATCGCACTTTATTATGACGGATATAACTTTTCATTTGGTTTGATGCTACAGAATGCGATATGTGCTAAAAACTCAAAGCATTGTGCTTTATCAGATTTTGCGGATACTTTTCATTGTTCATTTATTATATTATCAGGTCCAACTCATCGCAATTCATTTTGAAATGATATAAGTTTGTCTTTTAAGGAAGCGCGACATGATTTATAACTTTAAGAGTTTTTTAAGTTTTTCAACAGGTAATTTCATGTAATTTCAAAAAGGTTGGAGCGCTTATCGCAATTCACAATTTTTATGTGTGTTTTAACTTTTGTCAACTTGTGAGGTTTGTGATTTGTGCTAAGCGCAATGACATTGAAGAGAAAGGAACATGCCTTTTATTCCTAAAGTTTAAAACTTAATGCTAAACGAAATAATGTTTCTTAAATTCTGTTTATATTTTAAAGGGTCCACATTTATTATTAAAATAAATGGGGGGTGTTTTATAGTACAACACATATCAAATCTAAAGGATAAGGTATTGGATGAGGAATGGTTTCTAAATTAAAATTCTTGACTAAGTCTTCAAAAATAAGGTTTGTGAACCACTATCAAATAGGGTGTCAATCTTGGTATGCTTTGAAATAACTCTAACATGGAAAAGCTCAATTCTTGTTTCATCATGTTGAGTATTATTTTGACAACTTTAAGAACTAGTACTTGCAATGTCCTTAACTCTCAAACCCATGGTTGTGATCTTTGTTTCATCTCCAGAATCAGAACCTAAATCATGTGTTATTGTTGCAGCTGTCTTCTCCTTCTCCTTGTTTTTAAGCTTTTTGGGTCTCATCTCTAGATGAATTTTCCAGCAATGATATTCATCATGCCCATCTTTGGAGCAGTGTTTGAATGTGAGTTTTTCTTTCTGCATCTTGATGGAATCATTCTTCTTACCTTTACCCTTGAACTTACCCTTTCCTTTATCTTTAGACTCAAAGGTATCCTCACTTGTCTCCTCTGAAACATGTTTCCCTCTTGCCTCATGTGTGACCTGTATACATACTTGATCTAAATTTGAAGGATTAAACATGAGAATAGTATGTATTAGGTAACTATGCAAATCTCCAATGTAATTTAACAAATTTTCTTGAGATGTCAAATCCAAACCCAATTTTAGTGCTCTTCTCCAAAATTCTTGAGTATAGCTATGCACACTTTGTCCTTTACCTTGCCTAAATTTTTTCCAGACCATTATAGCATTTTTCATGTATGCTAATGGATAAAATTGTCTCCTTAAGGCAGAAAAATCATTCTAAGAGGTTAATACCTTACCATGTTTCTTGATTTCCTCTTGAGTTTTGGATTCCCACCAAACAAGCACTGCACTTTCCAATCTCAATGAAGAAAGATAAATCTTTGTATCATCATCTTTGATTATTTGTATCATGAAATACACTTCAAGTTGATGTACCCAATTATGTAATCTTTCAAAATCTACCTCTCCATAATACACAAGAAAATCAAGCTTTGTAATATTCCCAATTAGCTTGTTGCTAGTTGGAATATTATATGTTGCTCTATTTTGCAGTCTAGAAGAATAAATGGTGAAGGGAGACCCTTAAATCTCTTTAGTAGGAATAAAACATTCCCAATGTGAATGGGGATCAGTTTAGGTAGGAAAAATAAATTCACCTTGGGTGTGAAAGGGGGCAATGCACATGGACTAGATCTATGTTGACCAAATCAACAACGCTGCTAAAAGAGAAGATGGAGCTAGTGGGGACATCGCAGTTTTGGAGGAGGACTCTTTGCAAGGAAGTAACCTCATGAATGAGTGGGGTCAGGAGTGAGAAGGCTCACAAAGAATAAAAAGGAAAGGATGGAAACCATGAGAGGCATTCATAATATTGTCTATGTTTGGGTCTTATGACTCCTTGCATGCTTCAGCTGCTTAGCTGGGTTTGCTGCACTGTTTAGTGCAAGGGGTTCTCATGCGGGAGTTCCGTAATCTTTCTTGGAGAACTTGTTGAAGGGACCTGAGAGGAGCATTATGGGCTATATTTCCACTATCAGACATTGGGTCAAATAGTAAACAACATCTACAACACAGTCTCTTGAAGAAACTATGTCATTTCTCTTGGTGTTGCAGTGGGAGGGTTAAAACCCTTGATTTTGAGCTAGTTTCCTAGGAAAAGGGGCAATCCCTTTCCCGGAAAGCTAGTAAGGAGGATTTTTAGTCATTTCTTATGTTGTTCAGCCACATGTAGTGCATGATTTTAGATCTATATCTGTAGATCTACCATTTTGTACTTATGCTTTCATGAAACCCTTATCGGGTTATCTTCATATTGAATAAAAGGGGATAGATCTCCATTTTCTCCAATCTTTGAGTAATATAACTTTATATCTGTTGTTTCCTATCTTATTGTTGCATAAACCCTCATTTAATTATGCTGTCACATGCTTCAGAAATTCTGTATGGTGTAAGTCATGGGGTTTGGGTATTTTTAAGCCATATTGAGCTGGGGAGATCTGTTTAACATAGCTAGAGGGATTTTTTTTCTGATACCCTTCTGTATGTGAGGGAAATAATGCCTAAAATAAGGGATCCAAGTGTTGTTTCTCATTTTTATAGTGTAATTTTCTGAAAGCTGCATTTTATCTGTCTATATTACTCAATTTACTAAGAAGGAATATTACAGTGGTATCAAAGCTCTGTTCTTGGCTCAGCTTGTGGAGAAAATATATCTACAACCATTGAGGAGAAAGAGATCCCAAAATTTTTTCTTCAAACCATGCAGGACATTGCCAAAGATATCAAGGAGAAGAGGCAGAAGGAATCCCCTTAAGGGTTTCACCATGGAGAAAGCTCCGACACATCACATTTTTGGGAACAAACAGTAGCACAACCTTCTTCACAACACTCCACTATGCCCACATTCCTATCTGAGGGAGGTGAGGAAGAAAGACCCTGGAAGGAAAAAACCCTTGGTAATTATTTTGTAGAATATGAATCTCAATATCGAAGATTCAAAGAACATTTGAGCTTTCAGGAGCTTTGTTGGATCAAGGATGGAAGGAGGTATTTTCATCACTATAAAAATGGAGGGTTTATGCAAAATTTAGATCTACAACGTAGCTTGGGAAGGTTCTTTTTTCCTTCTTATGATGGATCACCCAAGTGCACAACCATGGCTTGGGTAGAGAAGTTGGATACTTATTTCCAACTCAACGGATTTTTTGAAATAGAAGCTATCAAAATAGAACACTGCACCTGGAAGGTGAGGTTCATGAATGGTGGTTCCATGGGTTATCTACACTTGGGCATGCTCATATCACTTCATATTCATATTTCACCAGGAGGTTAGTAGAGAGATTTGATCCAAGGGATCCAGAGGCTCACTTTGTTGAGCTAACCAAGCTCAAGCAAATGGGAGATCTAGAAATTTATATTGCTAAGTATTTGAAGCTTTCAGTAATGGTATATAACCTCACTATGAACCGGAAGGTATGCATTTTTATTGATGGGATGGCTGAACCATTGCATGGATTAGTGAAATCTACTAGACCTACTACACTCCAAGAAGCTGTGGAGAAGGCTAGGGACTTATAACATACCTTGCCCAAGACTAAAGCACCTTTCCAGCAAAATATCTCTTCATGGCTAAAGGAGAATCAAGGGAGGACATCTCTGGATAATGGTCGGAAGGGTCTAAGGAAGAAAAAACTCTGTTTCACCTGTCAATAGCCATGGGTGCAAACCGCCAATGTGTTGCAGGGAAAGCACATTTCATTGAGATATTCTCTGAGGAGGAGGGGGAGACCAGTGCTGTACTTCCCACAGAAGATGCAGTAAAGGCCTTTGTTCCAATGGGAGGAGTTCTTGCAGAATTAAGAGGAGTTTAGAAATATCTAACATTGAGAGTTAGAGGCACTATTATGGGACAAAGAGTATCATTTTTGGTAGAAAATGGAGCTACTCATAACTTCATTGATGCACAACTAGTACAAAGGAGGGGCATTCACATAGAATATTTTGAGGGATTCTTAGTTCTGGTTCCAGGTGCTAGAACCATGTAGTGTGCCAAATATGTTCCAACATTATCCATCACCATGGGAACCTACTCATTGACAGACCACTTCTTTGTGGTTGATATTCCAGATACTAATTTTATATTGGGTGTCCAATGGTTAATCACCTTAGGGAAGGTTACCCCTGATTGGGAAACCTTAGAGATTGAATGGACAAAAAAGGGGAATGTAAAGCATCAGAAAATCCAAGGCATACACACTTATCCACCTCAGGTTATTTCAACCCACAAGATGGAAGCAGATTTATGTAGAGGAGACATAGAATGGGCAGTATAAATGCATTTTTCTGAAGCTGGGAGCAAGGAATCACTAGTACATCCAGATGTACAATCTCTCTTGGATCGGTAATCTAGGTTATTTGGAGATATTCCACCTGGGAGACCTCCTGGTCGAGGATTTGAGCATACTATTGAGTTGGAGCAAGGGATCCAAGTAGTGATTACCGAACCTTATAGGAACCCCAAAGCTTATAGGGATGAGATTGAAAAGGCCATTCAAGATCTTTTGGCTCTAGGACACATTCGACATAGCACTAGTCCTTTTTCCTCTTCAGTGGTCTTGGTAAAGAAGAAGGATGGCACATTGAGGATATGTGTTGATTATAGAGCCTTGAATAAGAAGACCATGAAGAATAGATACCCAATTCCTAGGATCAAGGAATTGATGGATGAACTACGGGGGTCTAAATATTTCTCCAAGATTGATTTGAGATCCGGGTATCATCAAATCAGGGTGAGGGATCAAGATATCCCCAGGACAGCGTTCAGGTGCCACTATGGACATTTTGAGTTCTTGGTAATGCCTTTTGGACTAACCAATGATCTATCAACATTCCAATCTTGCATGAACCACATCTTCCATGGTCATTTTAGGAAGTTTGTATTGGTATTATTTGATGACATTATTATCTACAACCTCACATGGGAGGAAAATTTGCAGCATATTGAGGCAGTCTTATGCATTCTTAAGGAGTAGCAGTTCTATGCTAAGCTCTCCAAGTGTGATTTTGGGCTTACAGAGATGCTTTACTTGGGCCACATCATTGGAGTGGATGGGGTGAGAGTCCATGAAGAGAATATCCGTGCTATCAGAGATTGGCCTGAACCAAGGAATGTCACAGAGCTTCGGGGGTTTGTAGGCATATGTACATATTACTAGAAGTTTGAAAAATGGTTCTCTCAACTAGTAGCACCACTTACATATCTAACAAAGAAGGGAGCCTTCAGTTGGACACCTATTACAAAGAAATATTTTGATAAGCTCAAAGAGTTAATGAGTAGCTGCCCGGTATTGGTCCTACTAGATTTTGCTCAACCTTTTGTGTTGGAATGTGATGCATCACAGGAAGGCATTGGAGCAGTTTTGATGCAAGGGGGGCACCCTATAGATTTTGAGAGCTGGAAGTTACTACCACATGAGAGGCTATACCCCATATATAATAAGAGATGCTAGATATTATGCATGCTTTAGCCAAATTCCGGTAATATTTGGTGGGGAATAAGTTCCAGGTGAAGACTGATCATAATAGTCTCCAGTTATTTCTTGAAAAGAAGCAGCTTAAGGAGAGAACAAAAATGGATAAGTAAAATCCAAGCATATTACTTTGACATAGAGTATGTCAAGGGGAAGAGTAATGTGGTGGCAGATGCTCTATCTAGGAGGCCAGCAACGCTGTCCTTAAGGGGCATAGATGCAGATTGGAAAGCTCAGTTGTTGGTGGAGTACTCCAAAGACAAATTTGCATGTTAGATACTAGATGGAGTGGTATCTGATGAGAGGCACGGACTGATGCATGAGATCATCTATTATCGGGACCGGGTCTTCTTAACTAGAAATTCTAAGCTCAAGGAGAAGGTTTTGCAAGCATCACATGATTCCCCACTTGTAGGGCATCAAGGATTCACCAAGACTTATCAGGCTATATGGGAGAGATTCTCATGGAAGGGTCTCAAGGAGGATGTACTCCAACACATCAAGGAGTGCATAGTATGCAAAAAAAATAGGGGAGAGCACAACCATCTTGCAGGATTATTGCAATAAATTCCTATTCTGGATGGGAAATGGGAGAGGATTTCCATGGAATTCATCACAGGTCTACCTACAGTTCAGGGTAAGGATTGTATCTTTGTATTTGTTGATCGACTAACAAAGTATTCACATTTCTTTGCTATTTCTGCACAATATAATGCTTCACAAGTAGCTGATATTTTCTTCAGGGATGTGTTTAGACTCCATGGTCTTCCAAAGACCATAGTTAAAGATCGGGATATCCGCTTCATGGCTGGCTTTTGGAAAAAACTTTTCCGGTTAGTGGGGATTGAATTGACACCAAGTACAAATTATCACCCACAAACCGATGGATAGACTGAGATAGTCAACAAGTGGTTGGAAGGCTACTTGAGGAGCTATGTCTTAGGCCAACAGAGGGCATGGTTGCATTGGTTCCATTTGGGGGAGTACTGTTACAACAGAACTTACCATATGTCCATTGGTATGACCCCATTTCTAGCTCTTTATGGGTATGATGCACTCTCATTTTCTGATGTTATGTTTGGGGCAAGCAAGGCTCCTAGAGCAGAGAAGTGGATTAAAGAGAGTTAGTACATACTCCGGGCCCTCAAGGACGACATTGCTACTACACAAAAATAGCAAAAAATATATGCAGACTGTGGTCGGATAGAGAGACAGTTTAAGGTATATGACTTGGTCTATATTCATTTTCAGCCTTACAAACAATCTACACTCAAGGAGAAGGGGGATGAGAAGATCAAACCTCAATTCTATGGACCATACAGGGTGATCCGTCGTGTTGGGGAATAGCATATGAGCTGGAGATTCCTAAGGGGAGTAAGATCCATAAAATTTTTCATGTCTCATGCCTCAAGAAGGCCATTGGAAAACATGTGGTTGCCAACATGGATCTCCCACCTATTGATGATGAAGGCCATCTAGTTTTGCAACAAGAGGAAATCTTTGATACTTGGGAGAGGCAGCTAAGGAGTAGGGTGATCAAAGAATATCTGATTCGATGGAGGAATCTTCCTGATGAGGATGCCACTTGGGAAAGAGAGAGTTATCACAAAATCTGACCCTGATAGGCTGCTGATAAAGTAGACTCTGAGTAACTCTTTCAAACCAAACTTTTGGCTGAGGCTTAGCCTCCTCAACCTGCGAGGGCTCTCTCAAGAGGTTAAAGATTTTTAATTAATGATTAGATGGCTAACTCTAGAAATAAAAATGGACAAAAATGTATAATTGGTTGAATTATAGATTAGAAAACATATATTGGGCCATGGAGTCAATGTAGTCTTCAATAAAACATCATAATCAGCTAAACATGGAAGTCAAGGCACTTGGAGTTTAGGTTTATAAGTGAAACAGTAACACAGTGAATAAACACAGTCTACAAGCATGTGAAGGAAGTTAGAACATTATCCAATGAATTCTAAGTAACACATGCTCATACCACTGCAAATAGGTAATTTAAAAAGGCCATAGAAATATCAAACACATAAACCCCTTGTGAATTTTGAGTAGTAAAACCAATCTCTGTATTAAGTTGAAAAAACACACAGTCTGCCACAATAACACAGCTTCTTTTGCTAATAAAAATTCCAACCTTGATGAATTCGACCTAATGCTTCATATAGAGCATTTATAATATTGGATTCCATGATCCACCACTAGGAGAATTCGAATTTCCTTTCCTGACACCTATTCTACTCATAAAACAGACTTTTAATTACAAAATGACAAGTAAACAGTCTTTGAAGAGTCCTAATCCAAATAGGAGTGAAAACTCCTAATTATGCTTGAAACAACCTTATCTAAACTTAAATGCCTCCTTTGACAACTGTAATCCCATGAGGTCAAATTTGGATGATGCCTCCACCTTTGATGTAATCCTTTGATGATGTCAAAAACTGTCCTAGAAATCAGGAGACAGATTTCCTGGTTTTTAGCCCTTATCTTCCATGTTCATCTTCAAGCAGCTTTGTTAACATTGATGACTGTTTCATATGTGTCACATATGCCAATATTCCCTTGAAAACTTTAATCTTCCACCTTTGCAAATAAAAGTCTCTAAAATAGTGTAAAAGGATATGAAACTCGCTGCACTACGAAAGTAGCCTGTTTTCGTAGCGCAGTTTGTAGGTAATTGTAAAACTCTGTCCTTTAACCATATTTTCTCTTGTTTTTCACTTTGAGTCTTCACCTGTGATCTTCATGTATCCACCAGAAACATCAAACCTTGAAAACCAACAATCCTTACCTCCAAAATCCATGTGTAAAGTGCTAAAAACGCATCTTCAGCAATTTCGTAGCGCGCTACGAAACTGCTGTGTAGGCTTCTTTTAACCCAGTTTTCAAAAAAATTAAAGTGAAGGTATTAAAAAATATTCAAGGATTGACATTAACATAAAAAATAAAACAACTTAACCTTTGAAATATGCTTTTCATCAAAATTGGTCTTCTCCTTAATGAAAAATTGATTTAAGATCTATCATTTTTCTGCACTGTTTTTATCTGAAAAATAGGTGTTGAGATAGAGCTTCTATCTCCTCATCCAAAATGTATTTTGAGAAATTGAAGGAGGCTTTTGGAGACCATGCTGTATTGGACAAAAAAATCTCTTGGTTTTTTGAAATACCTCTCCTGCTGTCCAGAAACTATCTTTGAACAACATGTGTAAAACTAGAAAATTCTGATTTCTGAAAATATGGATTTAAAAGAAAGCCTTGTATCTCCCAACTGGTAACACTTGTGAGGAAAGTGAGAGAGATTATTGTAGCTGGAGATTGTATGAAGAGAAACCTCTTTCATAATTCCAAAATACTTTTTCTTGTGCCCAGAAAATGATCATGAAGTTGACAACTAAAACAAGAAAACAGAGTTTTTCTCTCAATGACTTTCAGTAGTTTCATAGCGCAAGGTAAGTCATCAATTTCTCCCACCTCGTAATGAATATGAAGAAACTAAGAGAAATTTTTGTAGTTAAATATGTTAGGAAGAACAACTACTTTTAGTTTTCAAAAATGAGTTTTCAGTTGCTCAGGAACCCCTTTGGAAGTTGACTAATAAAACTAAAAAAACAGATTTTTTGCTTTATAGTGCGCTACAAAAGTAGGCTACTTTCGTAGTGCAAATCATCTTTTTTGAACTAGCTGCGCTAAGAAAGTGCAGATTCCTGTATGATTGCAAAAATTTGACCCTAAAATTAATCTAATGACTTCTAAATGGATGATGGGACTTTTTAAGCATGAAATGAGACTTAAAAGACCTTATTTGGAAATGAAAAATGACATCTTAAGACCTTTAACCTATCACTTACCCAATTCATAAATGAAATGAATCAAGACCTACTTGAAACCATGACCAAAAGTAGAGTTGACACAATGATGTCTTGAAAATTTAGGGTGTGATAACAGTGGCTCTACTAGGGATAGTGTGCCCCTGTGGTACACTAAGAACTGGTAGCTCTAGTGCTACTATCCATCCTTTAGAGTAAAATTCTGAAATTTTGCCAAGCTTCTCCTCAAGCTTTAATGATTTTTGCAATAAGGACTCAAACTGCACCTACTAAAAAAAATTCTTTTCTCAACCTACCTTGAGCTTATTTGCACATTCCTACCTACCCTATCAACTGCAATTTCCACTTTAGCTCAGGCAACATGATATTTCCAATAAAGCCAATCAATTGTTTTTTCTGATATATGAGGCTCTTGACTGCATTCGACCTCAAAGTAACCATGATATGAGATGACCAAAGAAACTTATAATGTATCCGATCTTCATAATGCAAATGAAAATGAAATACTGGTGTGCAAATGTTTTCCATGTATTCAGCTAGAGGGTCAAAGAAGACATGGTTAGTTTGATGATCATCATAACATTCTATATCTTCAGACAACTGATTCTCAGCCACACAAGATTCCTTTGATATGATATCCAACTGATTTTCTCAATGATTCCCATAAACAATGTAATTTTCCTCATTATTATGATCATTATTTGATGTAAGCTGCTGCAAAGTATGACATAAAAAATCAACCTTTTCCTCTGCCTGAGGGTTATAAAAGCTATCTTCCAGTATTTCTTCTTGGAGTTTGCAATGATTTTCATACTCTTTGTGATCAAAATTTGGCAAGTTTGTTGCATCTTTACATCAATCTCAGAGGATGTAACATGGTTTTCATAAGTAAACCCCTGCCGATTTTCATGTTGCATTTTATGGGATGTTATCCTTTCTTCTTGGTGTTGAAATGTATTGTTATGAACAACCTCTAAAATTTCTTCATCCATGAATTGATCATCATCATAACAATCCTCCAAATATTGAATAAAACTCACAGAATGTTTACAACAATCTTTGACCAACAATAAGGAGGGATGACACTCTTTATACATCTCATAGGATACATCATGGAAATTAGCAAGAGAATATAATGAACCATTTGCAAACCTTTATACCAAGACCATGCTTTTCCTTCTGGTCATAAACATCTCCATGAGACAATATTCAGGGAAATAAACCTTAAGACAAGATCATCTAACCATTCAACCTTTGGCATAGGATTTGGAAAACCAAGGATATGAGACCGATTCATAGGAGCATACCTAGAATTTATTCTTGTAATGGAAGCCATCTTGAAACTTCATGAAGCTACTGATCTTCTAGCAATGGAGTCACCTTCCAATTTGTTTATTCGATGTGTGTAATCACCAAGGTAGTTCTGTAGCCTTGAAAAGCTTCTTGAGCTCCTACTACCTTCAAAAGTTAAACTTCTTGATTTCAGGAATGAGTAATCTTCAGGCTCCCGACAGACGCACCAAAATATTATCACAAAATCTGACCTTGATAGGGTGCTGATCAAGTAGACTCCGAGTAACTCTTTCAAACCAAAATTTTGGCTGAGGCTTAGCCTCCTCAACCTGAGAGGGCTCTCTCAATAGATTTAAGATTTTTAATTAATGATTAGATGGCTAACTCTAGAAATAAAATGGACAAAAATGTATAACTGGTTGAATTATAGATTAGCAAACATCTATTGGGACATGGAGTCAAAGCAGTCTTCAACATAACATCATAATCAGCTAAACATGGAAGTCAAGGCACTTGGAGTTTAGGTTTATAAGTGAAACAGTAACACAGTGAATAAACACAGTCTACAAGCATGTGAAAGAAGTTAGAGAATTATCAAATGAATTATAAGTAACACATGCTCATACCACTGCAAATAGGTAATTGAAAAATTCCATATAAATATCAAACACATAAAACCCTTGTGAAACTTGAGTAGTAAAACCAATCTCTGTATTAAGTTGAAACAACACACAATTTGCTACAATAACACAGCTTCTTTTGCTAATAAAAATGTCAACCTTGATGAATTCGACCTAATGCTTCATATAGAGCATTTACAATATTGGATTCCATTATCCACCACTAGGAGAATTCGAATATCCTTTCTTGACACCTATTCTACTCATAAAACAGACTTTTAATTACAAAATGACAAGTAAACAGTCTTTGAAGAGTCTTAATCCAAATATGAGTGAAAAGTCCTAATTATGCTTGAAACAACCTTATCTAAACTTAAATGCTTCCTTTGACAGCTGCAATCCCATGAGTTCGAATTTGGATGATACCTCCACCTTTGATGTAATCCTTTGATGATGTCAAAAACTGTCCTAGAAATCAGGAGACAAATTTCCTGTTTTTTAGCCCTTGTCTTCCATGTTCATCTTCAAGCAGCTTTGTTAACATTGATGACTATTTCATATGTGTCACATGTGCCAATATTCCCTTGAAAACTTTAATCTTCCACCTGTGCAAAGAAAATTCTCTGAAATAGTGTAAAATAATATGAAACTCGCTGTGCTACGAAAGTAGCCTGTTTTCGTAGCGCAGTTTGTAGGTCATTGTAAAACTCTGTCCTTTAACCATATTTTCTCCTGTTTTGCACTTTGATTCTTCACCTGTGATCTTCATGTATCCACCAGCAACATAAAACCATGAAAACCAACAATCCTTACTTCAAAAATCCATGTGTAAAGTGCGAAAAACTCATCTTCAGCAGTTTCGTAGCGCACTACGAAACTGCTGTGCAGGCTTCTTTTAACCCAGTTTTCAAAAAATTTAAAGTTTGAAGATATTAAAAACTCTTCAAGGATTGAAATTAACATAAAAAAGAAAAACAAATTAACCTTTAAAGATGCTTTTCCTCAAAATTGGTCTTCTCCTTAATGAAAAACTGATTTAAGATCTATCATTTTTTTTGCACTGTTTTTATCTGAAAAATAGGTGTTGAGACAGAGATTTTATCTCCTCATCCAAAATTTATTTTGAGAAACTGAAGGAGGATTTTGGAGACCATGCTGTCTTTGACAAAAACCTCTCTTTTTTTTTTGAAATACCTCTCATGTTGTCCAAAAAGTATCTTTGAACAACATGTGTAAAACTAGAAAATTCTGATTTTTGAAAATATGGCTTTCAAAAAAATTCTTGTATCTCCCAACTGGTAACACTGGTGAGGAAAGTGAGAGAGTTTATTGTAGTTGGAAATTGTATGAAGAGAAACCTCTTTTACAATTCCAAAATACATTTTCTTGTGGCCAGAAAATGATCATGAAGTTGACAACTAAAACACGAAAACATAGTTTTTCTCTCAATGACTTTCAACAGTTTTGTAGTGGAAGGTAAGTCATAAATATCTCCCACCTCGTAATGAATTTGAAGAAACTGAGAGACATTTTTGTAGCTAAGTATGTTAGGAAGAAAAACCTCTTTCAGTTTTCAAAAATTAGTTTTTAGTTGCTCAGGAACCCCTTTGGAAGTTGACTAATAAAACCAGAAAACCATAGTTTTTGCTTTATAGTGCGCTACGAAAGTAGGCTACTTTCGTAGCGCAAATCACCTTTTTTGAACTAGTTGCACTACGAAATTGTGGATTCCTGTATGATTGTAAAAATTTGACCCTAAAATTAATGGAATGACTTCTAAATGGATGATGGGACTTTTTAAGCATGAAATGAGACTTAAAAAACCTTATTTGGTAATGAAAAATGACATCTTAAGACCTTTAACCTATCACTTACCCAATTCATAAATGAAATGACTGAAGAGCTACTTGAAACCATGACCAAAAGTAGAGCTGACACAATGATGTCTTGAAAATTTAGGGTGTGATAACAGTGGCTCTACTAGGGATAGTGTGCCCCTGTGGTACACTAAGAACTGGTAGCTTCAGTGCTGCTATCCATCCTTTAGAGTAAAATTCTGAAATTTTGCCAAGCTTCTCCTCAAGCTTTAATGGTTTCTGCAAGAAGGACTCAAACTGCACCTAGTAAAAAAAATTCTTTGCTCAACCTACCTTGAGCTTATTTGCACATTCCTACCTACCCTATCAACTGCAATTTCCACTTTAGCTCAGGTAACATGGTATTTCCAATAAAGCCAATCAATTGTCTTTTCTGATATATGAGGCTCTTGACTGCATTCGACCTCAAAATAACCATGATAGTGATATGACCAAAGTAACTTATAATGTATCTGATCTTCATAATGCAAATGAAAATGAAATACTGGTGTGCAAAGCTTTACCATGTATTCAACTATAGGGTAAAATAAGAGATGATTAGTTTGATGATCATCATAACATTCTATATCTTTAGACAACTGATTCTTAGCCACACAAGATTCCTTTGATATGCTATCCAACTGATTTTTTGAATGATTCCCATAAACAATGTAATTTTCCTCATTATTATGATCATTCTTTGATGTAAGCTGCTGCAAAGTATGACATAAAAAATCAACCTTTTCCTCTGCGTGAGGGTTATAAAAGCTATCTTCTAATATTTCTTCTTGGAGTTTGCAATGATTTTCTGTTGTGTAACCAACTCCAAAAATAGAAGAAAAGAGATATCAACGCCTTAGAAATAAGCGACTTTGAGGGGGAAACCTCCAATACATTACATAAATGAATAATTCTTGGATGATACAATTTACAAAACCGCCTTTCTATATATAGGAGTCCATGGGGCCATAATGTAATCCTAGTGGGCCATAATGTAATCCTAGCCAACCTAACAATAATAATTTAAGGGCACAATAATAAGAAAATGGGGGTTACAAGGGTACAATAATAACAATAAGGGGGTTACACTAACAACAATAAGGGACTATACTAGTAATATAGGGACCTAACATGCCCCTCTCCAAAAAAGTGTTGTCCTCAACGCTTGAGTAGCTCTGGGTGCTTCTGTATAAAATTCTCATCCTCCCATGTAGAATCTTCAGTGGGTAAGTTCTTCCACTTGATGAGATACTCTGAAATTGATCGATTCCGTAGCTGTCGAGTTCTTGTTTCCGTGATCGCTTTAGGTTCCAATATGATTTTTCCTTCCTCATCAAGTTCTGGCAATATTGTTTGAACTGGAAGATTTTCACCTATAACCTTCTTTAAGCATGAAACATGGAAAACTAGATGTACTTGCGAAGAAGCAGGAAGCTCCAATTTGTATGCCATAGTACCAATATTTTGCAACACCTTGTAAGGACCATAGTACTTTGGCGATAATTTATTATCCTTCTTAGCTTGCTTGAGGGAAATTTGTTTGTATGGTTGTAGCCGTAAAAATACCTAATCTCCTACATCAAAACTTCTCTCGCTGCGATGTTGATCTGCCTGTTGTTTCATTCGATTTTGTGCCAAATTCAGGTTATCCTTTAAGAGTTGGAGAACTTCTTGCTGATGCTCGATGTGATCTTCCACTGCTTGAACCTTCGAATTTTCCCTTAAAAATGATGTGATGGATGGTGGATGATATCCATAAAGTGCCATAAATGGGGTCATTTTTGCTGCAGTATGGAAGGAAGTGTTATACTACCATTTAGCGAGAGGTAACCACTTGACCCATTGTGTTTGTTTATCAGATACAAAACAACGAAGATATCCTTCCAAACATTTATTTACTATCTCAGTTTGACCATCAGATTGAGGATGATAAGATGAGCTATGAGCTAATTGAGTACTCAAACAAGAAAATAACTCCATCCAAAAATTTTCAGTAAAAATGGGATCTCTGTCACTCACAATAACCCTTGGGCTTCCATGTAGCTTTTGAATTCTGTCCATAAATCTAGTAGCAATTGTACTTTTTTTAAATGGATGAGATAATGCACAAAAGTGTGCATACTTGGTAAGTCTATCAACTACCACCATGATGACACTCTTTCCTTCGGACTTAGGTAAACCTGTGATAAAATCCATTGAAATCTCCTCCCAACGTTGACTTGGAGTGGATAAAGATTGTAGAAGTCCTGGGGTCTTAATTGTCTCAACTTTATTTTGCTGGCAAACCAAACATTCTGCCACAAAATTTGAATATCAGATTTAAGGCCATCCAAAAAAATTTCTTTCTTCACCCTGTTGTAAGTTTTTAAAAATCTTGAGTGTCCTCCTAAAGGAGAAGTGTGCAATTCCAGAAGAATATTTTGTTTTAGTTGGGAATTCTTACAAAGATATAAGCGATCTTTTTACCATAAGGAATCATTTTTCCAACTAAATGTATCAGATGTACTAGGATCTTTTTGCAACTTTTGAATGAGTGTCCATACATCTTTGTTCTTCTTCCATTCATCTCTTGCTTCGGTTATCCAATCTAGTTGGATAATAGAAATGGCACAAAGCAATGCTTCCACCTCTTCATTCTTTCTTGAGAGTGCATCTGCAACAACATTAAGCTTTCCTTTTTTGTAAATTATTTCAAAGTCATAACCCAAAATATTTGTGACCCATTTTTACTGCTCTTATGAAGATAGTCTTTGTTCCAAAAAGTGTTTAAGACTATCATGATCAGTTTTTACCTTGAAGTGTCTTCCCATTAGGTAAGTTCGCCATTTCTTTAGTGCATGCAGTATTGCTAACATTTCCTTCTCATAAATAGGTCTTTGTAAATACTTTCCTTTGATTGGACGACTTTCAAAAGCAATGGGTCTTCCTTCCTGCATTAAAACTGCACCAATTCCATTTCCTGAGGCATCACATTCCACAATAAAGGTTTTTGAGAAGTCTGGCGTAGCTAAGACCGGTGCTAGGCACATTGCCTCTTTAAGATGTTCAAAGGCCTTAGTTGCTTCAGGAGTCCATGAAAATGCATCTTTCTTCAATAATGTTGTTAGAGGTGCTGCTATTCTCCCATAATTCTTAACAAACTTGCGATAATACCGTGTTAACCCGAGAAATCCCCGCAACTGCTTTATGGTTGTGGGGACTTTCCATTCCTTAATGGCTTTAATTTTGTTAGGGTCTACTTTAACACCCTCGTGAGATACAATATGACCCAGATATTCCACCTCTTGTACTCCAAAGAAACATTTGGATGTTTTTGCATATAATTGTTTCTCCTACAATAGTTTGAGCACCCTGTCAACATGTTCAACATGATCCTTTCGAGACCTGTTTTAGATTAGTATATCATCAAAAATACTAGCACAAATTTTCTAAGGAAGGGTTTGAAAATGGAATTCATCAACCCTTGAAATGTAGAAGGTGCATTGGTAAGGCCAAAAGGCATGACCAAAAATTCATAATGACCCTCATGAGTTCGAAATGTTGTTTTTGGAATATCTTCAATCTTCATTCTAATTTGATGATATCCCGAACGAAGATCCAACTTGGTAAAATAAATTGCTCCATGTAATTCATCCAATAATTCATCAATCACAGGAATGGGAAATTTATCTTTAATGGTGAGCTTATTGAGCTCCCTATAATCCTGACACATTCGCCATGATCCATCCTTCTTGTGTACCAATACTACAGGAGAAGAGAAAGAACTTTGACTAGGTTGAATTATACCCGCCTCTAACATTTCTGCAATCATACGTTCAATTTCGCTCTTTTGGAAGTAAGGATATCTATAAGGCCTGATGTTTGGAGGAACACTTCCTGGAATCAAATGAATAGCATGATCATGATCATGAATAGGTGGGAGTCCTTTGGGAGTTTCAAACACCTTGGAATGATTGTCCAAGACTTGTTGGAGATTTGCAGAAATACATGATTTTGATGTTGGAACTTCTAGTGAGCATAATTGTGAAATTATGCCTCGTTGTTATTTCTTTAGAATCTTTGTCATGAAATCATAGCTTATTATCCTTCCCAGCTTCCCCTCAATACCCCGTAATTCGACTACCTTTCCTTCTGAAAAAAAAATTCAAGAAAAGTTCTTGAAAATTAAAAGCTACCGTCCCCAAAGATTGTAACCATTGTACTCCTAGTACAAAATCAACACATGGAAAGCATTGGAATAGTCAATACATATTCCCCCATCATTAGCTTGATATTATGGCATTTTCCAGAGCAATTTATAGTTCCTCCTTTTGCAACCATCACTTGACATTTTGGTGCTGGGTATAGGAAACAATTTAATTCCTTGGCTACCTTACAATGAATAAAATTATGGGTGCTACCTGAATCAATCAACACTATTACATTTTTCTTATTGATATGTCCTTCTATCTTGAGAGTTTGACGAGTGGTAATTCCTGCCAGTGCATTACACGATATGGTCGGACTCATTTCTTCCTCTTTTAGGGCGGGTTCCTGGTTTATATCCTCTTCTTGTTCATTTTATTCTTCCTCTTCACAATCTATCTAAAATAATTTCTTCTCAGCACACTTATGACCTTTAGTGTATTTTCTATCACAACTATAGCAAAGCCCTTTTGCTCTTTTTTCTTCCAAATTTTTTGGTGTCAACCTTGTAGGTTTTGGAAATCTAGGCATATCAACACTTCCTTATTTATAGAATTGAGTGGTACGCTTCCTTGTCACCATAATTTTACATTCAACTTTTGTTGCCAACCTGAATGCCTTCTCCAATGAATCAGGTTCCAAAACGCGAACTTTATGTTGGATGTTATCCTTTAAAGTTCCTATGAAGAGATCAATCCTGTGTTCCTCTGGAATATCAGTTACCCTTATATTCAAATTTTGGAAGTCCTCAATGTGCTGCCCCACTAAACCCTTTTGTTTGAGATTTATCAATTGGCTAAAGAAGGTGTTGCTCTTTGTATTCTCATAATGTGCTATCATTTCCTCCGTAAAAATTGACCAAGTGACAATTTTTTTACGAGAGCAAAGCCATCGATACCATATAAATGTATTGTGTTCTAAATGTAAAGTTGCAATGCATACCTTTTGTGTGTTTTGCACATTATGGAGATCAAAATATTGCTCCATTTGTAGTATCCATGTTATAGGATCCTTTCCATCAAACTTCCTCATATCCATTTTTGGAATATGGTGGTTCTTCCCGCCAACATTAGAGTTTATAAAATCATGATTAGCATCTATTTTGTTCTCATCATGAGGTTCTTCTACTATCTTTTCACCATTAGGAAACATTTCTTGTATCAACTTTGTCAAACCTTCCATGTCTGCTTTTAGATCATTCTTCATGTTCTCCATGTTGTCTTTCATGTCATCCATCTTAGCTTCCATGCAAACTTCCATGCCATCCATCTTAGCTTCCATGCCTTTCTTGAAACTGTCCATGTTCGTTTCCACGCCTTTCTTCAAAACTTCCATTTCATTTTTTGTTGCTCTTTGCGAGAAAGAAATTTGGTGCACTTGCTCTTGTAATTTTGATAGATCATGTTGCAATTCTTCATCTTTATGAGTCATTCTAGAGCCTTCTAAAGGCTTAATGGGCGTTGAATTATTTTTACGGGGCATCTTTTAGAACCCAATACTGATATCTATTCTACAATATGCCCTTAGAATCAATTCAAATTGATTCTTCAAACAAGACTCATGCAATTCGGAAAAGAAATACACACCTTTTTCTTGCTTTTGAGGAGCTCGATATTGAAATTGGATTATCTCTATGATTACAACACTTCAATATTTGAATTTCAGCACCAACGTAGCCCTCTAAATTCTCTTTTGAATTCCACAGGTCTGACCTAATTTGGATTCTCCAAGACAAAGTTGTGTCCAATCTCCCACAATGACCTAATTATGGACTGGTTCAGTAGAGCACACTTGTACAACTTTCCACGTGTCACTGTTTCATCCTTTGGCTCTAAAATTGATAGCCAAGAAACTAAAGTCCATGTACTTGTGACTACTTTTTACGACACTCCAATTCGATGCTCAGAGAGAGAGTTATGAATATTTTCCCACGATCACTCTTTGAGATGAAATTCGGGAGCCTGAAAAAGCACTACCTTCCACAGATCATATCTCCGAAAATATTGCGAAACAAGCTCTAAATTTTTTTGATGAGTTTCCTCAGGATTTCAGCTTCGCACCCTAAAAATTTCAGATTCTTAACCTTCGTAGAAAAACAGTTATAGTGAAAATTCCACGATGACCTATTTAGAGCAGCGAAACCCTAGAATCCAAAGCTCTGATACCAAATGTTGTGTAACCAGCTCCAAAAATAGAATAAAAGAGATATCAACGCCTTAGAAATATGCCACTTTGAGGGGGCAACCTCCAATACATTACATAAATGAACAATTCTTGGATGATACAATTTACAAAACCTCCTTTCTATATATAGGAGTCCATGGGGCCATAATGTAATCCTAGTGGGCCACAATGTAATCCTAGCCAACCTAACAATAATAATTTAAGGGCACAATAATAAAAAAAAGGGGGTTACAAGGGTACAATAATAAAAATAAGGGGGTTACACTAACAACAATAATGGACTATACTAGTAATATAGGGACCTAACATTTTCATACTCTTATGATCAAAATACTGGCAAGTTTGCTGCATCTTTACATCAATCTCAGAGGATGTAACATGGTTTTCATAAGTAAACCCCTGCTGATTTTCATGTTGCATTTTATGGGATGTTATCCTTTCTTCTTGGTGTTGAAATGTATTGTTATGAAGAGCCTCTAAATTTTCTTCATCCATGAATTCATCATCATCATAACAATCCTCCAAATATTGAATAAAACTCACAGAATGTTTACAACAATCTTTGACCAGCAATAAGGAGGGATGACACTCTTTATAGATCTCATAGAATACATCATGGAAATTAGCAAGAGAATATAATGAACCATTTGCCAAACCTTTATACCAAGACCATGCTTTTCCTTCTAAAGTGGTCATAAACACATTCATGAGACAATCTTCAGGGAACTGAACCTTAAGACTGTGTACATGCATATGGAACCTAACCAAATGAAGAGCAACATTGTCTTTCTTTTCATCTTTGAATATTGGAAGATCATATAACCATTCAAACTTTGGCATAGGATTTGGAAACCCAGGGATATGAGACCGATTTATAGGAGCATACTTGGCATTTAATTTTGTAATGGAAGTCATCTTGAAACTTCATGAAGCTACTGATCTTCTAGCAGTGGAGTCACCTTCCAATTTGTTTATTCGATGTGTGTAGTTACCAAGGTAGTTCTGCAGCCTTGAAACGCTTCCTCAGCTCCTGCTACCTTCATAATTTCAGCTTCTTGATTTCGGGAATGAGTAATCTTCAGGCTCCTGGCAAACACACCAAAATGTTATCACAAAATCTGATCCTGATAGGTTGCTGATCAAGTAAAATTTGAGTAACTCTTTCAAACCAAAATTTTGGCTGAGGCTTAGCCTCCTCAACCTGAGAGGGCTCTCTCAATAGGTTTAAGATTTTTAATTAATGATTAGATGGCTAAATCTAGAAATAAAATGGAAAAAAATGTATAACTGGTTGAATTACAGATTAGAAAACATCTATTGGGCCATGGAGTCAAAGTAGTCTTCAATAAAACATCATAATCATCTAAACATGAGAGTCAAGGCACTTGGAGTTTAGGTTTATAAGTGAAACAGTAACACAGTGAATAAACATAGTACACAAGCATGTGAAGGAAGTTAGAGCATTATCCAATGAATTATAAGTAACACATGCTCATACCACTGCAAATAGGTAATTGAAAAAGGCCATAGAAATATCAAACACATAAACCCCTTGTGAATCTTGAGTAGTAAAACCAATCTCTGTATTTAGTTGAAACAACACATAGTTTGCTACAATAACACAACTTCTTTTGCTAATAAAAATGCCAACCTTGATGAATTCAACCTAATGCTTCATATAGAGCATTTACAATATTTTATTCCATGATTCACCACTAGGAGAATTTGAATTTCCTTTCTTGACACCTATTCTACTCATAAAACAGACTTTTAATTACAAAATGACAAGTAAACAGTCTTTGGAGAGTCCTAATCCAAATAGGAGTGAAAAATCCTAATTATAATTGAAACAACATTATCTAAACTTAAATGCTTCCTTTGACAGCTGTAATCCCATGAGGTCGAATTTGGATGATGCCTCCACCTTTGATGTAATCCTTTGATGATGTCAAAAACTATCCTAGAAATCAGGAGACAGATTTCCTGGTTTTTAGCCCTTATCTTCCATGTTCATTTTCAAGCAGCTTTGTTAACATTGATGATTGTTTCATATGTGTCACATGTGCCAATATTCCCTTGAAAAATTTAATCTTCCACCTGTGCAAAGAAAAGTCTCTGAAATAGTGTAAAAGGATATGAAACTGGCTGCGCTACGAAAGTAGCCTGTTTTTGTAGCGCAGTTTGTAGGTCATTGTAAAAATCTGTCCTTTAACCATGTTTTCTCCTATTTTAAACTTTGAGTCTTCACCTGTGATATTCATGTATCCACCAGCAACATCAAACCTTGAAAACCAACAATCCATACTTCCAAAATCCATGTGTAAAGTGCTAAAAACTCATCTTCAGCAGTTTCGTAGCGCGCTACGAAACTGCTGTGCAAGCTTCTTTTAACCCAGTTTTTAAAAAAAATAAATTTTGAAGGTATTAAAAACTCTTCAAGGATTGAAATTAACATCATAAAGAAAAACAACTTAACCTTTAAAAGATGCTTTTCCTAAAAAATGGTCTTCTCCTTAATCAAAAACTGATTTAAGATCTATCATTTTTTTGCACTGTTTTTATCTGAAAAATAGGTGTTGCGACAGAGCTTTTATATCCTCATCAAAAATTTATTTTGAGAAACTGAAGGAGGCTTTTGGATACCATGTTGTCTTGGACAAAAAACTCTCTTGGGTTTTTCTAATACCTCTCCTGATGTCCAGAAAGTATCTTTGAACAACATGTTCAAAACTGGAAAATTCTGATTTCTTAAAATATGGCTTTCAAAGAAAGCCTTGTATCTCCCAACTGGTAACACTTGTGAGGAACGTGAGAGAGGTTATTGTAGCTGGTGATTTTATGAAGAGAAACCTCTTTCATAATTCCGAAATACTATTTCTTGAGGCCATACAATTATCATGAATTTGACAACTAAAACACGAAAACATAGTTTTTCTCTCAATGACTTTCAACAGTTTTGTAGCGCAAGGTAAGTCATCAATTTCTCCCACCTCGTAATGAATTTGAAGAAATTGAAAGAAATTTTGTAATTAAATATGTTAGGAAGAAAAACCTCTTTCAGTTTTCAAAAATGAGTTTTTAGTTGCTCAGGAACCCCTTTGGAAGTTGACTAATAAAACCAGAAAAACAGAGTTTTTGCTTTATAGTGTGCTACGAAAGTAGGCTACTTTTGTAGTGCAAATCACCCTTTTTGAACTAGTTATCCTACAAAAGTATGGATTCCTGTATGATTAAAAAAATTTGACCCTAAACTTAATGGAATCTTCTAAATGGATGATGGGACATTTTAAGCATGAAATGAGACTTAAAAGACCTTATTTGGAAATGAAAAATGACATCTTAAGACCTTTAACCTATCACTTACCCAATTCATAAATGAAATGACTCAAGACCTACTTGAAACCATGACCAAAACCAGAGTCGACACAATGATGTCTTGAAAATTTAGGGTGTGATAACAATGGCTCTACTAGGGATAGTGTGCCCCTGTGGTACACTAAGAACTGGTAGCTCCAGTGCTGCTATCCATCCTTTAGAGTAAAATTCTAAAATTTTTCCAAGCTTATCCTCAAGCTTTAATGATTTCTGCAAGAAGGACTCAAACTGCACCTACTAAAAAAAATGCTTTTCCCAACCTACCTTGAGCTTATTTGCACATTCCTACCTACCCTATCAGTTGCAATTTCCACTTTAGCTCAGGCAACATGATATTTCCAATAAAGCCAATCAATTTTCTTTTCTGATATATGAGGCTCTTGACTGAATTCGACCTCAAAAGAACCATGATAGTGAGATGACCAAAGCAACTTATAATGTATATGATCTTCATAATGCAAATGAAAATGAAATGTTGGTGTGCAAAGCTTTGCCATGTATTCAACTATAGGGTCAAAGAAGACATGGTTAGTTTGATGATCATTATAACATTCTATATCTTTAGACAACTGATTCTTAGCCACACAAGATTCCTTTGATATGCTATCCAACTGATTTTCTGAATGATTCCCATAAACAATGTAATTTTCCTCATTATTATGATCATTCTTTGATGTAAGCTGCTGCAAAGTATGACATAAAAAATCAACCTTTTCCTCTGCCTGAGGGTTATAAAAGCTATATTCCAGTATTTATTCTTGGAGTTTGAAATGATTTTGATACTCTTTATGATCAAAAGACTGGCAAGTTTGCTGCATCTTTACATCAATCTCAGAGGATGTAACATGGTTTTCATAAGTAAACCCCTGCTGATTTTCATGTTGCATTTTATGGGATGTTATCCTTTCTTCTTGGTGTTGAAATGTATTGTTATGAAGAGCCTCTAAAATTTCTTCATCCATCAATTCATCATCATCATAACAATCCTCCAAATATTGAATAAAACTCACAAAATGTTTACATCAATCTTTGACCAGCAATAAGGAGGGATGACACTCTTTATACATCTCATAGAATACATCCTGGAAATTAGCAAGAGAATATAATGAACCATTTTCCAAACCTTTATACCAAGACCATGCTTTTCCTTCTAAAGTGGTCATAAAAATCTTCATGAGACAATATTCAGGGAACTGAACCTTAAGACTGTGTACATGCATATGGAACCTAACCAAATGAAGAGCAACATTGTCTTTCTTTACATCTTTGAATATTGGAAGATCATCTAACCATTCAAACTTTGGCATAGGATTTGGAAAACCAAGGATATGAGACCAATTCATAGGAGCATACCTGGAATTTATTCTTGTAATGGAATTCATCTTGAAACTTCATGAAGCTACTGATCTTCTAGTAGTGAAGTCACTTTCCAATTTTTTTATTGGATGTGTGTAGTCACCAAGGTAGTTCTGCAGCCTTGAAAAGCTTCCCGAGCTCCTACTACCTTCAAAAGTTCAAATTCTTGATTTCAGGAATGAGTAATGTTCATACTTCCGACAGACGCACCAAAATGTTATCACAAAATTTGACCTTGATAGGGTGCTGATCAAGTAGACTCTGAGTAACTCTTTCAAACCAAAATTTTGGCTGAGGCTTAGCCTCCTCAACTTGAGAGTGATATCTCAATAGGTTTAAGATTTTTAATTAATGATTAGATGGCTAACTCTAGAAATAAAAATGGACAAAAATGTATAATTGGTTGAATTATAGATTAGCAAACATCTATTGGGAAATGGAGTCAAAGTAGTCTTCAACAAAACATCATAATCAGCTAAACATGGAAGTCAAGGCACTTGGAGTTTAGGTTTATAAGTGAAACAGTAACACAGTGAATAAACACAGTCTACAAGCATGTGAAGGAAGTTAGAGAATTATCAAATGAATTATAAGTAACACATGCTCATACCACTGCAAACAGGTAATTGAAAAAGGCCATAGAAATATCAAACACATAAACTCCTTGTGAATCTTGAGTAGTAAAACCAATCTCTGTATTAAGTTGAAACAACACACAGTCTGCTACAATAACACAACTTCTTTTGCTAATAAAAATTTCATACTTGATGAATTCGACCTAATGCTTCATATAGAGCATTTAAAATATTGGATTCCATGATCCACCACTAGGAGAATTCGAATTTCCTTTCTTGACACCTATTCTACTCATAAAACAGACTTTTAATTACAAAATGACAAGTAAACAGTCTTAGAAGAGTCCTAATCCAAATAGGAGTGAAAAATCCTAATTATGCTTGAAAAAAACTTATATAAATTTAAATGCTTCCTTTGACAGCTGCAATCCCATGAGGTCGAATTTGGATGATGCCTCCACCTTTGATGTAATCCTTTGATGATGTCAAAAACTGTCCTAGAAATCAGGAGAGAAATTTCCTGTTTTTTAGCCCTTATCTTCCATGTTCATCTTCAAGCAGCTTTGTTAAAATTGATGACTGTTTCATATGTGTCACATATGCCAATATTCCCTTGAAAAATTTAATCTTCCACCCGTGCAAATAAAATTCTCTGAAATAGTGTAAAAGGATATGAAACTCGCTGTGCTACGAAAGTACCCTGTTTTCGTAGCACAGTTTGTAGGTCATTGTAAAACTCTGTCCTTTAACCATATTTTCTCTTGTTTTGCACTTTGAGTCTTCACCTATGATCTTCATGTATCCACCAGCAACATCAAACCTTGAAAACCAACAATCCTTACCTTCAAAATCCATCTGTAAAGTGTTAAAAACTCATCTTCAGCAGTTTTGTAGTGCGCTACGAAACTGCTGTGCAGGCTTCTTCTAACCCAGTTTTCAAAAAATTTAAAGTTTGAAGGTATTAAAAACTCTTCAAGGATTGAAATTAACATAAAAAAGAAAAACAAATTAACCTTTAAAAGATGCTTTTCCTCAAAATTGGTCTTCTCCTTAATGAAAAACTGATTTAAGATCTGTAATTTTTCTGCACTGTTTTTATCCTGAAAAATAAGTGTTGAGACAGAGATTTTATCTCCTCATCCAAAATTTATGTTTAGAAACTGAAGGAGGCATTTGGATGTTGGAAAAATACGAAGAGGGGGGGGGGGGGGTGAATCAGTATTTAGGATTTACTCAGATCTTTTTACTTTTTCATTCTTTAACAACCCATACGCTACTTTACTGAACCAGACTCGCGTATATACGCGAATACCCTTTACGGAACTCGCGTATGCACATAGATTTTAATAAACAATCAATTCTTCACTTAGATCCTTGCATGTATTCATTCATTAGATGTTTATATAGCAGTAGACATGTACAGTAATAACAGAATGAAACATCACACAAAAGCATTACACATGAACACCATGATTTTTAGGTGGAAACCCAAGTCGGGAGAAAACGACCGCTGCCGTTGTCTCAGCCTTCAATATTTTATTATAGAGAAAAACTTCTTACAATCATGTACTGGTGCAGAATTATACCAGTATGCAGGCACCCACCTACAGAAGGCTACAACCTTCTCTCGTTTACCAGCCTCACCTGGAAGGGAGCTTCAACCCCCTGCTCTCGTTTACCAGTCTCACCTGGAAGGGAGCTACTACCCCCTGATATTAGCACCAGACTCTACTGACAGAAAGCTTCTATTATCAGACTGAAGGCTTCAACCCTCAGATCCACTGCTGACCACGTTTCATCAGTTTTCAAACTGGATCAAACAGCTCCAACACAACCCTTCACTTATCAACAAACATACTTTGCCCAATGCTTCCAAACCGAATAGTGAAACCACTGTAATCAGTATATCAGAGATAACCCAAACTTTAGAATAAGTATGCAGAAACAAATTCAACCATGAGCAATCATCAGTTCAGATATCATACGCGCTTTTCTTGAGATGGATCCGCGTATATACGTGCTTTCACTGAAGACAACCCGCATATACATTCGTGCAACTTTTTAGTAAAACCCTAACAGGTCATACACGCCTTTGTCGAACTAGATCCGTGTATATACGCGCCTTCAGTGAAGCGAACCTGCGTATTGATCTATAAAGGATAAACTTTGCAGAATAGACCAGATCTATGAACTTACCCAGATTTCTTCAACTTCTTCAACAGATTTGTGCCAGGTCTTCATCCCTTCTTTTCAGATCATCCAAGAGTTTTACCATTTCAAGATCTAGAGATCTTGGACCTTCATAATGTTCATAGATACACTATAGAATCAGATCTATCAATTAAGAGTAAAGTTCCACTATGCAGATATACTTCAGAGTGAAGTATACATTCAAGCCCATACCACTGCTCTGCCTTTGTACAATGAATTTCTTCTCCTTATATAGGTTTACCCTTTATCAATACCATGGGTCAAAACCACATTACTTTCAATGGTATTCCTGGGCGGGGTCACATAGACGAATCATTACTCAATACAATGGGTCAATACCATGGTGGTTACCCCTGGTTTTGCACTTTATGAGCGCTTTTTCCCATACGCAACTTGGAACGTTATTTCCTGCGTGCATACGCGACTTCTCCTAGACAAATCCACGTATGCCTTGAGACATACTCTTTTCATCATAGATCTGACACATACTGAAATTCCTTTCATCATTGCAACTGAGTTGCTCTGTAGACACATCATATCACATAAGATTTACATCATTTAACAAGTTCATCAAGACATATTCCATCAGGGACAACTTCATCAAGTAGGTTGCCATCATCTTCATCAAGTGGGTTGCCATCAAGGACAACACTCAGCATCATATTTCCAACAATCTCACCCTTTGGACTTGATGGCAACCACGATGGTGTTTGATCACCACAACAGATAGGTACATTAAGAATACAATGACACCATGTCACTCTTGACAACATTCTTACTCTTTATTCAAACACCATGTCACTCTCCCCCTTTGACATCAAGGGCAAAGGGCGGATCTCATGTCGAAAGAAGAGCGATGTAGATTTGATGTGTACTGAAGGTACCATGCTCCCCCTGAGTTCATGCTGAATGTTCAAACATACTTTTCAATGAAGTACATGACTCTATGACCTTACTATCACCAAGGACTCATAATTACATCAAAGATCCAACCAAGTGGATTTACATATGAGACTCAAGTACCCAATCAAGTGGGTTTACATATTTTGACTCAACTACCCAACCAAGTGGGTTTACAAATTTTGACAAGTCCTTACATGACTGAATATTACAATCTTACATCATGGGTCTCAACAAGACCTTTTTTTTTTTTTTATCAAATTACAAGTATGACTTTTTATGACCAATACCAGAAAGACCTCAAGAGAGATCATATTCCAGAATCATAAGCCAACAATGCATAATACCCAGCAAGGCTATTTCTCCCCCTGAACCTGTACAACAGTTTACTCCTTCATCTCCCCCTTAGCTTGTACATCCTGAACACTTTTCAACAGAAGATCATCAAGGCATCTTTACCCAATATCAGAGAATGAGACAGAAATATAAGAGATAAAACTTCACCAGAGATACCATACAGTATCAGAGATATCAAACAGTGCTGCAGATGTGCTGTAAAATGCTGACCCTAACCAAAAATTGTCAGCAACTGACCATACGCGGATTTCTGTGGATAAACTCGCGTATATACGCGACTGTCTTTCAGGAAACCCGCGTATCCAATTTGATCTTCTAAATTTAAGCAGTTCTGATTTTCTTCACAGCAGAGACTACTCCCAGCTTATGTCTGAGATATTCGAACACTTCCCTGGGTAGAGGTTTGGTAAATATATCAGCAACTTGTTCTTTGGAGGGAACATACTCCAACTTCACCTTTTGTTCAAGCACTTGTTCACGTAAGAAGTGATACTTGATGGGAATGTGCTTGGTCTTTGAATGCATAACAAGATTCTTTGAGATACTGATGGCACTTGTATTATCACACATAATGGAGATAGGAGGTGTACATTTGATTTGAAAATCTTGCAAGGTTTGCATCATCCAAAGAAGTTGAGTGCAACAAGATGCGGCAGCCACATATTCTGCTTCTGCTGTAGATAAGGCAATAGAATTCTGCTTCTTGCTGAACCAAGATACCAACCGGGGCCCCATATAGAATGCACCACCACTAGTGCTTTTCCAATCATCAACATTTCGAGCCCAATCTGCATCCGTGTAAGCATGAAGAGTAAGATTAGCATTCTTTGGATACCATAGTCCAAAGTCTTGAGTTCCTTGTAGATATTTGAATATTATTTTGACAGCCTGAAGGTGAGACTCTTTTGGATTAGCTTGGAATCTTCCAACAATCCCAACTGCATGCATAATGTCTGGTCTAGTCCCAGTGAGATAAAGTAGGCTTCCTATCATTGATCTGTATTCTGGTTGATTCACCGCGGGAGAATCATCATGAGAACTGAGGTTACATCCGGTTATCATTGGTGTACTTACAAGTTTGCATTCTTCCATGCCATACTTCTTCAAAATTTGCTTAAGATATTTTGCTTGTGATAAGAATATTCCATCTGCAGTTTGATGCACTTGCAACCCAAGAAAGAATGTTAGTTCTCCAAGTAAGGACATTTCAAATTCTTGCTGCATGACAGAAGCAAATTTCTTACTCATAGATTCTTCATTACTCCCTAAAATGATGTCATCAACATATACAACCACAATCAATAGTTTATCATTTTCAACCTTTGTGTATAATTTGCTATCAACAGACCCCTTTGAAAATACTTGTTTATGAAGATATTTGTCAAGACGATAATACCATGCCCTTGGAGCTTGTTTGAGACCATATAGGGCCTTTTTAAGTCTACAAACAAGATTTTCATCATTTCCCAAAATGAATCCTTCCGGTTGTTCTATATAAACTTCTTCTTCTAGATCACCATTGAGAAAGGCAGATTTAACATCCATTTGATAAACTTTGATTTGTTGAAAACTTGAAAAAGCAAGAAACATTCTTATGGCTTCAAGTCTAGCTACAGGAGCAAAAGTTTCTTCAAAGGCTATACCTTCTTGTTGAGTGTACCCTTTGCAAACCAATCTGGCTTTGTTTCTTATAACATCCCCATTTTCATTTAACTTGTTCTTGAATATCCATTTGGTTCCAATGACATTTTTATCATGTGGTCTTGGTACCAATTCCCAAGTGTGATTCTTTTCAATTTGATCAAACTCTTCATTCATGGCTTGAATCCAAAATTCATCTTTGCTAGCTTGATTGACATTTTGGGGTTCAATTGTGGATAGGAATGCCAAATAGCTAGAAGATCCCACAAGAGTCCTTCTTGTTTGTACACCCGATTCCTTGTTTCCCAAAATTTGAGATTCAGGATGATTCTTTTGAACATATCTGGATGGAGCTTTCTCTGATAAATCATCTTCAGGTTCTTCATTGGATCCACTGTCTATATCATTTCCATTTGATGTATAAGGACAAAAATCACCATCATCTTCTTCCGTTGCTTGTTTTTCTTCTTTAGGAGCTGTAGGAGACTCATCAATGACAACATCAATACATTCAACAATCTTTCGAAGCCTTTTATTGTAACATTTGTATGCTCTTCTTGTAGATGAGTAACCAAGAAGTATCCCTTCATCTAATCTAGGTTCAAACTTGCCAAGCTTTTCATCATTATTTTTGATAAAGCATTTACTTCCAAAAATTCTAAAATGCTTTACAGAGGGAGAATTACCATACCAGAGTTCATATGGAGTTTTGTCACTATTTACCCGAACATGTGCCTTGTTGAGAATATTTGCTGCTGTATGTGCTGCTTCTCCCCAGAACATGTCAGGAGTTCCAGAGTCATCAAGCATAGCTCTAGCCATTTGTTGAATTGTTCTATTCATTCTTTCTGCTACGCCATTTGTTGTGGAGTGCCTGCTACAGAGAACTGTCTCTTTATGCCATGTTGTTCACAAAATTCAAAGAATTCATTTGATGTATATTCTCCTCCTCGATCAGATCTAAGACATTTGATTTTTAGATCCAATTCATTTTCAACCAGAGCTTTGAAGATCTGAAATTTCTCAAATGCTTCATCTTTGTGTTTAAGCAACCCAATCCAACACATTCTAGAGAAATCATCAATAAATAAGATATAGTATTCTTCTCCACGTGGTGACTTTTTCCTCATAGGTCCACAAATGTTAGTATGAACAAGTTCAAGAGGCCTACTTGATGATCCTTCTTTGGCATTAAATTGTACTTTGGTTTGCTTACCAAATTGGCAGGATTTGCATATGATACTTTCTGGTAGAGTAATATTGGGAAGACCACGAACAGCTTGAAGTCTGCTTGCTTTGTTGATTTGAGAGAAGCTTAGATGCCCCAGCCTTCTATGCCATAGCCAATTTTCTGAAGATTTGCTCAAGTAACCTTGATCTTTGCAGTTCTTCAATACATATAGGTTGCTTGGAGTTCTTTTCCATTTTATAATAGTTTTACCTGTATCCAGATCATGAACCACACATTCTTTTGAACTGAAGACAACTTCTATACCTTGATCACACATTTGACTTACACTTAACAGGTTATGCCTTAATCCATCCACATACATGACATCATTAGCCTTCACCTTTTCTTTTAGAAACACGGACCCTTTTCCTTTAATTACAGCAGGATTATCATTTCCAAATGTAACCTTCTTTTCCTTTTCTAGAGCATTATATGAAAGAAGTTTTCTTTTGTCACCTGTCATGTGTCTTGAGCACCCACTATCAATGTACCATTGATTTTCTTCACCTTCTGCAAATAACGCTATCCCACAATTTTCAACCTGTAATTCCTTCTTTTTCCATACTTTGGAACTTTAAGGAAAATGTTGTTTTGGTTGGACTTTGCTCCTGCATTTAGATTCTTCATGGCCAAAGTTATTGCAATAAGCACATTCAACTTCATTTTGAAGAGGAGAAAAGTTGTTATAGGTGTTCCTTTTTGGTTCAATATCCATCCTTTTCTTTCTTACTTCTCTTGTCATGATGGTTTTATATGCAACACATTGAACAACTTTATGACCAAAATTGTGACATGAGAAACATTCTCCATTGAAGTAGAAATTTCTGCGATCATGAAATCTTCTATTTGAATTTACCTGTTGATTGTTGCTTCTTTGAGAGATATCCCTGTTAGTGTTCCTTGCATTGTGGTGATCATGTTTTACCTGTAAATATTCTTTATTCCCTTGTTGAGTGGCTGAATGTAGTAAACCAGTTGTAGCTGCTTTTAGATAATTTGGTGCTGAAGCCTGAGAGGATTCTCCGGTGTATCCAAGACCTGTCTTAATCAGAGGAGATCGTTGAACCTTGATAATCTCATCTAAGGTTTCAGATCCTTTAGCAAATCTAAGATTCAGAGTCTTTACTTTCTCAAGTTCTTTTCTTAGACTTACTACTTCACATTCTAATTTTTCATTATGTTTCTTTGCTTCTTCATTATGCCTTTTCAGAGTCTCTATGATTATTTTACTTTATTCCAAGCATATTTTGAGTTGATTGTTTTGATCAAGAAAATCATTGTCATCTAGAGCATCCATAAAAGCATCCTTATCGTCTCTAGAATTATTTTCAAATGCCATGAGAAGTCTAAGTTCTTGTTCACATTCTTCCTCACTGTCAGATAACCCATCACTGTCTTCATTTGTATAGTAGCTTTTCTTAGTGCTAGACCGGTTCTTATTTCTTCTTGCTACTTCTTTCTCTTTAGCAGATGTTTCTTTATAAGGACATTTTGCAGCATAATGACCAACTCTTCCACAATTAAAACATTTTAAAGGAAGCTTACCTTTGAATCTTCTGGTTCCTAGTTGGAGTCTTCTCACAAAGTTTGCCTCATCTTCTTCTGAGATATATCCTGACCCTTCTGGTTTTTTAAATTCTTTCCCTTTTGTAGAAGCTTTAAAAACAACTTCTTTGACTTCAGATGGTCCTCCTCTCCTCATTTCGTATGTAGTCAATATGCCATGAAGTTGCACCATAGTAAGATTTTGAAGGTCCTATTTTTCTTCAAGAGCAGAAACTTTTGACTCAAACTTGGCCGTTAGTGATCTCAAAATTTTCTCAACCAAAGTGGATTCGGTTATTGTTTCTCCCAGATTTCTCATACGGTTTACAACATCATCAACACGTAAAAAGAAACCAGCAATATTCTCATCACTATGCATTTTTAAATTTTCATACTCAATTCTGAGAGATTGAAGTTTTTCACTTTTTACCTTTGCATCACCTTCATAGCTTAGGATGATTTTGTCCCATATCTCCTTTGATGTATTTAGCTGCATGACTTTGACAAATTATACTTCATTTAGACTTCCAGTTATAGCATTGACCGCTTTTGCATTTGATTCATAATTCTTTCTTTCAGTTGGATCTGTTGGTGTAGCAGCTGGATATTGATATCCTTGTTCAACAATGGCCCATATATCTGCTCCCATAGACTGAAGATAGGATCTCATCCTTATTTTCCAGAAGATTAAATTGCTTCCGTTGAAGAGCGGAGGTTTGATAGATGTTGTTCCCTCGTGATTGCTCATCTTGCTTGATCTTCCTTCTAGCGGCGGTTAAGCCTTTTCAGAAGGACCTGCTCTGAAACCAATTGTTGGAAATATACTGAGAGGGGGGGGTGAATCAGTATTTAGGATTTACTCAGATCTTTTTACTTTTTCATTCTTTAATAACCCATACGCTACTTTATTGAACCAGACTCGCGTATATATGCGGATACTCTTTACAGAACTCGTGTATGCATAGAGATATTAATAAACAATCAATTCTTCACTTAGATCCTTGCATGTATTCATTCATCAGATGTTTATATAGTAGTAGACATGTACAGTAATAACAGAATGAAACATCACACAAAAGCATTACACATGAACACCATGATTTTTAGGTGGAAACCCAAGTCGGGAGAAAACCACCGTTGTCGTTGTCTCAGCCTTCAATATTTTATTATAGAGAAAAACTTCTTACAATCATGTACTGGTGCAGACTTATACCAGTACGCAGGCACCCACCTACAGAAGGCTACAACCTTCTCTCGTTTACCAGCCTCACCTGGAAGGGAGCTTCAACCCCCTGCTCTCGTTTACTAGTCTCACCTGGAAGGGAGCTACTACCCCCTGATATTAGCACTAGCCTCTACTGACAGAAAGCTTCTATTACCAGACTGAAGGCTTCAACCCTCAGATCCACTGCTGACCACGTTTCATCAATTTTCAAACTGGATCAAACAGCTCCAACACAACCCTTCACTTATCAACAAACATACTTTTCCCAATGCTTCCAAACCGAACAATGAAACCACTGTAATCAGTATATCAGAGATAACCCAAACTTCAAAATAAGTATGCAGAAACATATTCAACCATGAGAAACCATCAGTTCAGATATCATACACTCTTTTCTTGAGATGGATCCGCGTATATACGCGCTTTCACCGAAGACAACCCGCGTATACATTCGTGCAACTTTTTAGAAAAACCCTAACAGGTAATACGCGCCTTTGTCGAACTAGATCCGCATATATACGTGCCTTCAGTGAAGTGAACCTGCGTATTGATCTATAAAGGATAAACTTTGCAAAATAGACTAGATCTATGAACTTACCCAGATTTCTTCAACTTCTTCAACAAATTTGCGCCAGGTCTTCATCCCTTCTTTTCAGATCATCCAAGAGTTTTACCATTTCAAGATCTAGAGATCTTGGACCTTCATAATGTTCATAGATACATTATAGAATCAGATCTATCAATTAAGAGCAAAGTTCCACTATGCAGATATACTTCAGAATGAAGTATACATTCAAGCCCAGACCACTGCTCTGCCTTTGTACAATGAATTTCTTCTCCTTATATAGGTTTACCCTTTATCAATACCATGGGTCAAAACCACATTACTTTCGATGGTATTCCTGGGCGGGGTCACATAGACGAATTATTACTCAATACAATGGGTCAATACCATGGTGGTTACCCCTAGTTTTGCACTTTATGAGCGCTTTTGCCCATACGCAACTTGGAACGTTATTTCCCGCGTGCATACGCGACTTCTCCTAGAAAAATCCGTGTATGCCTTGAGACATACTCTTTTCATCATAGATCTAACACATACTGAAATTCCTTTCATCATTGCAACTGAGTTTCTCTGTAGACACATCATATCACATCAGATTTACATCATTTAACAAGTTCATCAAGACATATTCCATCAGGGACAACTTCATCAAGTAGGTTGCCATCATCTTCATCAAGTGGGTTGCCATCAAGGAAAACACTCAGCATCATATTTCCAACATTGGAGACCATGATTTCTTGGACAAAAACTCTCTTTGTTTTTTGAAATACCTATCCTACTGTCCAGAAAGTATCTTTGAACAACATGTGTAAAACTAGAAAATTCTGATTTTTGAAAATATGGCTTTCAAAAAAAGCCTCGTGTCTCCCAACTGGTAACACCTGTGAGGAAATTGAGAGAGGCTATAGTATCTGGAGATTGTATGAAGAGAAACCTCTTTCATAATTCTAAAATAATTTTTCTTGTGGCCAGAAAATGATCATGAAGTTGACAACTAAAACACGAAAACATAGTTTTTATCTCAATGACTTTCAACAGTTTTGTAGTGAAAGGTAAGTCATAAATTACTCCCACCTCGTAATTAATTTGAAGAAAATGAGAGAGGTTTTTGTAGTTAAATATGTTAGGAATAAAAACCTCTTTCAGTTTTCAAAACTGGGTTTTCAGTTGCTCAGGAACCCCTTTGGAAGTTGACTACTAAAACCAGAAAAATAGAGTTTTTGCTTTATAGTGCGCTACGAAAGTAGGCTACTTTCGTAGAGTAAATCACCTTTTTTGAAGTAGTTGCACTACGAAAGTGCGGATTCCTGTATGGTTGCAAAAATTTGACCTTTAAACAATTCATAAATGAAATTACTCAAGACCTACTTGAAACAATGACAAAAAGTAGAGTTGACACAATGTTGTCTTGAAAATTTAGGGTGTGATAACAATGGCTCTACTAGGGATAGTGTGCCCTTGTGGTACACTAAGAACTGGTAGCTTCAGTGCTGCTCTCCATCCTTTAGAGTAAAATTCTGAAATTTTTCCAAGCTTCTCCTCAAGCTTTAATGATTTCTGCAAGAAGGACTCAAACTGCACCTACTAAAAAAAATGCTTTGCTCAACCTACCTTGAGCTTATTTGCACATTCCTACCTACCCTATCAGCTGCAATTTCCACTTTATCTCATGCAACATGATATTTCCAATAAAGCCAATAAATTGTCTTTCTTGATATATGAGGCTCTTGATTGCATTCGACCTCAAAATAACCATGACAGTGAGATGAAAAAAGCAACTTATAATGTATCTAATCTTCATAATGCAAATGAAAATGAAATAATGGTGTGCAAAGATTTTCCATGTATTCAACTATAGGGTAAAAGAAGACATGGTTAGTTTGATGATCATCATAACATTCTATATCTTCAGACAACTGATTCTTAGCCACATAAGATTCCTTTGATATGCTATCCAACTGCTTTTCTGAATGATTCCCATAAACAATGTAATTTTCCTCATTATTATGATCATTCTTTGATGCAAAGTATGACACAAAAAATCAACCTTTTCCTCTGCCTGAGGGTTATAAAAGCTATCTTCCAGTATTTCTTCTTGGAGTTTGCAATGATTTTCATACTCTTTATGATCAAAATACTGGCAAGTTTGCTGCATCTTTACATCAATCTCAGAGGATGTAACATGGTTTTCATAAGTAAACCCCTGCTGATTTTCATGTTGCATTTTATGGGATGTTATCCTTTCTTCTTGGTGTTGAAATGTATTGTTATGAAGAGCCTCTAAAATTTCTTCATCCATGAATTCATCATCATCATAACGTTCCTCTAAATATTGAATAAAACTCATAGAATGTTTACAACAATCTTTGACCAGCAATAAGGAGGGATGACACTCTTTATACATCTCATCGAATACATCATGGAAATTAGCAAGAGAATATAATGAACCATTTTCCAAACCTTTATACCAAGACCATGATTTTCCTTCTAAAGTGGTCATAAACATCTTCATGAGACAATCTTCAGGGAACTGAACCTTAAGACTATGTATATGCATATGGAACCTAACCAAATGAAGAGCAGCATTTTCTTTCTTTTCATCTTTGAATATTGGAAGACCATATAAACATTCAACCTTTGGCATAGGATTTGGAAAACCAAGGATATGAGACCAATTCATAGGAGAATACCTGGCATTTATTCTTGGAATGGAATTCATCTTGAAACTTCATGAAGCTACTGATCTTCTAGCAGTGGAGTCACCTTCCAATTTTTTTATTCGATGTGTGTAGTCGCCAAGGTAGTTCTGCAGCCTTGAAAAGCTTCCTGAGCTCCTGCTACCTTCAGAAGTTCAGCTTCTTGATTTTGAGAATGAGTAATCTTCAGGCTCCCTGCAGATGCACCAAAATGTTATCACAAAATCTGACCCTAATAGGCTGTTGATCAAGTAGACTCTGACTAACTCTTTCAAACCAAACTTTTGGCTAAGGTTTAGCTTCCTCAACCCGAGAGGGCTCTCTCAATAGGTTTAAGATTTTTAATTAATGATTAGATGGCTAACTCTAGAAATAAAAATGGACAAAAATGTATAAATGGTTGAATTACAGATTAGCAAACATCTATTGGGCATGGAGTCAAAGTAGTCTTCAATAAAACATCAAAACAGCTAAACATGGAAGTCAAGGCACTTGGAGTTTAGGTTTATAAGTGAAACAGTAACACAGTGAATAAACACAGTTTACAAGCATGTGAAGGAAGTTAGAGCATTATCCAATGAATTATAAGCAACATATGCTCATACCACTGCAAATAGGTAATTGAAAAAGGCCATAGAAATATCAAGCACATAAACCCCTTGTGAATCTTGAGTAGTAAAACCAATCTCTGTATTAAGTTGAAACAACACAAAGTCTGCTACAATAACACAGCTTCTTTTTCTAATAAAAATTCCAACCTTGATGAATTCAACCTAATGATTCATATAGAGCATTTACAATATTGGATTCCATGATCCACCACTAGGAGAATTCGAATTTCCTTTCTTGACACCTATTCTACTCATAAAACAAAATTTTAATTACAAAATGACAAGTAAACAGTCTTTGAAGAGTCCTAATCCAAATAGGAGTGAAAAATCCTAATTATGCTTGAAACAACCTTATCTAAACTTAAATGCTTCCGTTGACAGCTGCAATCCCATGAGGTCGAATTTGGATGATGCCTCCACCTTTGATGTAATCCTTTGATGATGTCAAAAATTGTCCTAGAAATCAGGGGACAGATTTCCTGTTTTTTTGCCCTTATCTTCCATGTTCATCTTCAAGCAACTTTGTTAACATTGATGACTGTTTCATATGTGTCACATGTGCCAATATTCCCTTGAAAACTTTAATCTTCCACCTGTGAAAATAAAATTCTCTGAAATAGTGTAAAAGGATATGAAACTGGTTGTGCTACGAAAGTAGCCTATTTTCGTAACGCAGTTTGTAGGTCATTGTAAAACTCTGTCCTTTAACCATATTTTCTCCTGTTTTTCACTTTGAGTCTTCACCTGTGATATTAATGTATCCACCAACAACATCAAAATTTGAAAACCAACAATCCTTACCTCCAAAATCCATGTGTAAAGTGCTAAAAACTCATCTTCAACAGTTTCGTAGCGTGCTACGAAACTGCTGTGCAGGCTTCTTTTAACCCAGTTTTCAAAAAAATTAAATTTTGAAGGTATTAAAAATTCTTCAAGGATTTACATTAAAATAAAAAAGAAAAACAAATTAACCTTTAAAAGATGCTTTTCCTCAAAATTGGCCTTCTCCTTAATGAAAAACTGATTTGAGATCTATCATTTTTCTGCACTGTTTTTATCTGAACAATAGGTGTTGCGACAAAGATTTTATCTCCTCATCCAAAATGTATTTTTAGAACTGAAGGAGGCTTTTGGAGACCATGCTGTCTTGGAAAAAAACCTCTCTTGGGTTTTTGGAATACCTCTCCCGCTGTCCAGAAAGTATCTTTGAACAACATGTGTAAAACTGGAAAATTCTGATTTCTGAAAATATGGCTTTCAAAGAAATCATTTTATCTACCAACTGGTAACACTTGTGAGGAAAATGAGAGAGGTTATTGTATCTAGTGATTTTATGAAGAGAAACCTCTTTCATAATTCCAAAATACGTTTTCTTGTAGCCAGAAAATGATCATGAAGTTGACAACTAAAACACGAAAACATAGTTTTTCTCTCAATGACTTTCAGCAGTTTTGTAGCGCAAGGTAAGTCATCAATTTCTCCCACCTCGTAATGAATTTGAAGAAACTGAGAGACTGTTTTGTATTTAAATATGTTAGGAAGAAAATCCTCTTTCAGGTTTCAAAAATGAGTTTTCAGTTGCTCAGGAACCCCTTTGGAAGTTGACTACTAAAACCAGAAAAACAGAGTTTTTGCTTTATAGTGCGCTACGAAAGTAGGCTTCTTTCATAGCGCAAATCAGCTTTTTTGAACTAGCTACGCTACGAAAGTGTGGAGTCCTATATGATTGCAAAAATTTTACCCTAAACTTAATGGAATGACTTCTAAATGGATGATGGGACTTTTTAAGCATGAAATGAGACTTAAAAGACCTTATTTGGAAATGAAAAATGATATCTTAAGACGTTTAACCTATCACTTACCCAATTCATAAATGAAATGACTCAAGACCTACTTGAAACCATGATCAAAAGCAGAGTTGACAAAATGATGTCTTGAAAATTTAGGGTGTGATAACAATGGCTCTACTAGGGATAGTGTGCCCCTGTGGTACACTAAGAACTGGTAGCTCCAGTGCTGCTATCCATCCTTTAGAGTAAAATTCTGAAATTTTGCCAAGCTTATCCTCAAGCTTTAATGATTTCTACATAAGGAATCAAATTGCACCTACTAAAAAAAATGCTTTTCTGAACCTACCTTGAGCTTATTTGCACATTCCTACCTACCCTATCAGCTGCAATTTCCACTTTAGCTCAGGCAACATGATATTTCCAATAAAGCCAATCAATTTTGTTTTCTAATATATGAGGCTCTTGACTGCATTCGACCTCAAAATAACCATGATAGTGAGATGACCAAAGCAACTTATAATATATTTGATCTTCATAATGCAAATGAAAATGAAATACTGGTGTGCAGAGCTTTGCCATGTATTCATTTATAGGGTCAAAGAAGACATGGTTAGTTTGATGATCATCATAACATTCTATATCTTTAGACAACTGATTCTTAGCCACACAAGATTCCTTTGATATGCTATCCAACTGATTTTCTGAATGATTCCCATAAACAATGTAATTTTCCTCATTATTATGATCATTCTTTGATGCAAAGTATGACATAAAAAATCAACCTTTTCCTTTGCCTAAGGGTTATAAAAGCTATCTTCCAGTATTTCTTCTTGGAGTTTGCAATGATTTTCATACTCTTTATGATCAAAAGACTAGCAATTTTGTTGCATCTTTACATCAATCTCAGAGGATGTAACATGGTTTTCATAAGTAAACCCCTGCTGATTTTCATGTTGCATTTTATGGGATGTTATCCTTTCTTCTTGGTGTTGAAATGTATTGTTATGAAGAGCCTCTAAAATTTCTTCATCCATCAATTCATCATCATCATAACAATCCTCCAAATATTGAATAAAACTCACAGAATTTTTATAGCAATCTTTGACTAGCAATAAGGAGGGATGACACTCTTTTACATCTCATAGAATACGTCATGGAAATTAGCAAGAGAATATAATGAACCATTTGCCAAGCCTTTATACCAAGACCATGCTTTTCCTTCTAAAGTGGTCTTAAACATCTTAATGAGACAATCTTCAGGGAACTGAACCTTAAGACTGTGTGCAAGCATATGGAACCTAACCAAATGAAGAGCATCATTGTCTTTCTTTTCATGTTTGAATAGTGGAAGATCATCTAACCATTCAACCTTTGGCATAGGATTTGGAAAACTAGGGATATGAGACCGATTCATAGGAGCATACCTGGCATTTATTATTGTAATGGAATTCATCTTGAAACTTCATGAAGTTATTGATCTTCTAGCAGTGAAGTCACCTTCCAATTTTTTTATTCAATGTGTGTAGTCGCCAAGGTAGTTTCGTAGCCTTGAAAAGATTCCTGAGCTCCTGCTACCTTCAGAAGTTCAGCTTCTTGATTTCAGGAATGAGTAATCTTCAGGCTCCCAGTAGACGCACCAAAATGCTATCACAAAATCAGACCTTGATAGTGATCCGGATTTATGCAGGAACGCAACATAATAAACATATAACCATAAATACAGGGATGCAGTGGAAATAACACTTCATTTCATTAATATCAAAGAACTGAAATTTGCTTACAGACAGAATGGAAATAAAACTAGCTAGGGCGCTGGTAGCTATCTTTGAGAAGAGATGTGGTGGCTACAGGTCTCTGAACTGAGTTACAATGAGGCTCTAGGGCCTATTTATTATTGAGAAACAATGGAGAACCCTAAAAATCCAAAAACCTAACCCTAGGAGATGAAGCGCCAAAACTATGGGTCCCGTTTGGGTAAATTGGTGTTTCAAGTTCCCAGGGACGTAACTTTGGCATACTATCTCCGTTTGATGCACATGACACATCATTAGAAAGCTCTATCCGAGGAATACAACTTTCGCCATGAATTTCATGAACGAAATGATATTCGCTAGAGGCGCGATGCCCAAAAAACATCATTTAGGGCCTCAAAACGGCTCCAGAAGTTCAGGACCCGAAAAACTGCTAAAAATAGTAAGTTATGCCGAAACTAAAAAACTAAAAGAGACAATGGTGGGGGCCTAAGTGGAATAGGCGGGTGGCCACCAATATCCACCTGGATTAGATAGGCTGCTGATCAAGTAGACTCTGAGTAACTCTTTCAAACCAAACTTTTGGCTGAGGCTTAGCCTCCTCAACCTGAGAGGGTTCTCTTAATAGGTTTAAGATTTTTAATTAATGATTATATGGCTAACACTAGAAATAAAAATGGACAAAAATGTATAAATGGTTGAATTACATATTAGAAAACATCTATTGGGACATGGAGTCAAAGTTGTCTTCAACAAAACATCATATTCAACTAAACATGGATGTCAAGGCACTTGGAGTTTAGGTTTATAAGTGAAACAGTAACACAGTGAATAAACATAGTCTACAAGCATGTGAAGGAAGTTAGAGCATTATCCAATGAATTCTAAGTAACACATGCTCATACCACTTCAAATAGGTAATTGAAAAAGGCCATAGAAATATCAAACACATAAACCACTTGTGAATCTTTAGTAGTAAAACCAATTTCTGTATTAAGTTGAAACAACACACAGTCTGCTATAATAACACAACTTATTTTGCTAATAAAAATGCCAACCTTGATGAATTCGACCTAATGCTTCATATAGAGCATTTACAATATTGGATTCCATGATCCACCACTGGGAGAATTCGAATTTCCTTTCTTGGCACCTATTCTACTCACAAAACAGACTTTTAATTACAAAATGATAAGTAAACAATCTTTGAAGAGTCCTAATCCAGATAGGAGTGAAAACTCATAATTATGCTTGAAACAACCTTTTCTAAAATTAAATGCTTCCTTTGATAGCTGTAATCCCATGAGGTCGAATTTGGATGATGCCTCCACCTTTGATGTAATCCTTTGATGATGTCAAAAACTGTCCTAGAAATCAGGAGACATATTTCCTGTTTTTTAGCCCTTATCTTCCATGTTCATCTTCAAGCAGCTTTGTTAACATTGATGTCTGTTTCATATGTGTCACATGTGCCAATATTCCCTTGTAAAATTTAATTTTCCACCTGTGCAAAGAAAATTCTCTGAAATAGTATAAAAGGATATGAAACTGGCTGCGCTACGAAAGTAGCCTATTTTCGTAGCGCAGTTTGTTGGTCATTGTAAAACTCTGTCCTTTAACCATCTTTCTCCTATTTTAAACTTTGATTCTTCACGTGTGATCTTCATGTATCCAATAGCAACATAAAACCTTGAAAACCAACAATCCTTACCTCCAAAATCCATGTGTAAAGTGCTAAAAACTCATATTCAACAGTTTCGTAGCGCGCTACGAAACTGCTGTGCAGGCTTCTTTTAACCCAGTTTTCAAAAAATTTAAAGTTTGAAGGTATTAAAAAATCTTCAAGGATTGAAATTAATATAAAAAATCAAAACAACTTAACCTTTAAAAGATGTTTCCTCAAAATTGGTCTTTTCGTTAATGAAAAACTGATTTAAGATCTATCATTTTTCTGCACTGTTTTTATCTGAAAAATAGGTGTTGAGACAGAGCTTTTATCTTCTCATCCAAAATTTATTTTGAGAAACTAAAGGAGGCTTTTGGAGACCATGCTATCTTGGACAAAAAAATCTCTTGTTTTTTTGAATTACCTCTCCTACTGTCTAGAAACTATCTTTGAACATGTGTAAAACTAGAAAATTATGATTTCTGAAAATATGGCTTTCAAAGAAAGCCTTGTATCTCTCAACTGGTAAAACTTGTGAGGAAAGTGAGAGAGGTTATTGTATATGGTGATCTTATGAAGAGAAAACTCTTTCATAATTCCAAAATAAATTTTTTTGTGGCCATAAACGGATCATGAAGTTGACAACTAAAACAAGAAAACAGAGTTATTCTCTCAATGACTTTCAACAGTTTCGTAGCGCAAGTTAAGTCATCAATTTATCCTACCTCGTAATGAATTTGAAAAAACAGAGAGAGGTTTTTGTAGCTAAATATTTTAGGAAGAAAAACCTCTTTCCGTTTTCATAAATAAGTTTTCAGTTGCTCAGGAACCCCTTTGGAAGTTTACTACTAAAACCAGAAAACAAAGTTTTTGCTTTATAGTGCGCTACGAAAGTAGGCTACTTTCGTAGTGCAAATCACCTTTTTTGAACTAGCTGCACTACGAAAGTGCGGATTCCTGTATGATTGCAAAAATTTGACCCTAAACTTAATGGAATGACTTCTAAATGGATGATGGGAGTTTTTAAGCATAAAATGAGACTTAAAAGACCTTATTTGGAAATGAAAAATTACATCTTAAGACCTTTAACCTATCACTTATCCAATTAATAAATGAAATGAATCAAGACCTACTTGAAACCATGACCAAAAGCAGAGTTGACACAATGATGTCTTAAAAATTTAGGGTATGATAACAGAGAGAATATTTTGCAGCATCCTTCTTTACTGTTGCTTGAGGAAAATAAATTTTCGGAGGGGAGGACTGTAATATTCCTAATTAGCTTGTTGCTAGTTGGAATATTATATGTTGCTCTCTTTTGCAGTCTAGAAGAATAAATGGGGTAGGGAGACCCTTAAATCTCTTTAGTAGGAATAAAACATTCCCAATGTGAATGGGGATTAGTTTAGGTAGGAAAAATAAAGTCACATTGGGTGTGGAAGGGGGCAATGCACATGCACTAGATATATGTTGACCAAATCAACAACGTTGCCAAAAGAGAAGATAGAGCTAGTGGGGACAGTGCGGTTTTGGAGGAGGACTCTTTGCAAGGAAGTAAACTCATGAATGAGTCGGGTCAGGAGTGAGAAGGCTCACCAAGAATAAAAAGGAAGGGATGGAAGCCATGAGAGGCATTCAGAATATTGTCTATGTTTGGGTCCTATGACTTCTTGCATGCTTCAGTTGTTTAGTTGGGTTTGTTGCATTGTTTAGTGCAAGATGGGATTCTCATGTGGGAGTTCCATACTATTTCTATAGAAATTTGAATAATTGATATGTTATACACTGAGATTCTCTTGATCACACACTATTTTAACTTCATGCACAATACATAATCTCTTCTACCATTGATCATTAATTGCAGAAATAAGAATAATCACATGCACACATTGAAACCATAAACAATCACACATATGAACACAGTATTTTATGGGAAAGCTTAAAGCTAAAAACCCCCAACTATATGTATATTATATGTCATAGAGATCATGTAACAATCATTATACAAATCTCCTCACAAATCTCTCAGTACAATCTCCAATTGCTACACACTAATCAAGCCCTATCTAGCAAATCACATGCTCCAATATCTGCCACCTGATAGCCTGCCTCTATTGCACAATCATTGCTGAAGAATGGCTTTGAATGAACTCAAATTGGTCTAGCCTTGCTCACGCAATCCTCATTGGCATCTCCAATCATTGGTTGTTGCAAATCATGCAACAGTAAAGTCACAACTGATAGTCACACTGCTCTTTCACCTACCTCTTCACTGGTCTCCACTGAAACTGTCCATGCACTATAGTTAACTGATGTATTATTTAGTTGATTAATGAGTTAATAATTAATTCACACCACTCTCACTAGTGTATCAATTAGTTAGACTAGATACAACTAGCTCAACTATGTTTAACTCAGTTAAATTGAACACAACTCCATCAACTACCTCAATAACTCCACCAAACTTTGTCACATGAGTTCTAACTGAAGTATCCATGCAATAGCTCCACTTAACCCTCAGGAATAGCGTAATTCCTTCTGTCAGCTCCTGTGCCACATCTGTGCACTTAACTGAAGTGCTCCAAGAGAATAAGATAATGTTTATAGTCCAAATATTATTAAGAGCTAATAATATTCGATATATCTATTTTTAGACTGGCAATCTAAAAATAGATTCTGCCCAATATGTCTAAAAATAGAAGTCCATCTATTTTTCCAACTTGACCAACCATCCACAAATAGCATCCTGCAACTCATAGAATATGATCGACATGTCTAAAATAGACATAGTCTAAAAATAGACTTGCGCCAAAAATAGCCTGTGGGCCCACTTAGTGAAGGCGACTTCTTTCCACTAAGCTCATCATCTTGTTGCAATCTCAACACTTTCTTGGAGAAATTGTTGAAGGGACTTGAGAGGAGAATTCTGGGCTATATTTCCACTATCAAACATTGTTTCAAGCAATCACCAACATTTACAGCGTAGTCTCTTGCAGAAACTGCGTCATTTCTCTTGGTGTTGTAGTGGGAGGGTTAAAACCCTTGATTTTGAGCTAGTTTCCTAGGAAAAGGGGAAATATATTCCCAGAAAGCTAGTAAGGAGGATTTTCAGCCATTTCTTGTGTTATTTAGCCACATCTATGCAGAGCTACAGCTGGACTGCGTTTTCAGATCTAGATTTGTAGAACTACCATTTTGTACTTATGCTTTCATGAAACCCTTTCTGGGTTATCTTCATATTGTATAAAAGGGGCTAGATCTCAATTTTCTCAAATATTTGAGTAATATAATTTCTTATTTGTTGTTTCCTATCTTATTGTTTCAAAAACCCTCATTTAATTACGCTATCACATGCTTCAGAAATTCTGTAACGTGTAAGTCATGGGGTTTGGGTATTTTTAAGCCACATTGAGCTGAGGAGATTTGTTTAACATAGCTAGAGGGATTTGTTTCTAATCCCATTCTGTATGCGAGGACCATAACGCATAAGCTAAGGGATCCAAGTGCCTTTTCTCATTGTTATAGCGTAATTTTCTGAAAATTGCATTTTATTTGTCTATATTGCTGAATTTCCTAAGAAGGAATATTACAGTGGTATCAAAGCTCTGTTCTTGGCTCAGCTTGTGGGGAAAATATATGTAAAACCATGGAGGAGAAAGAGATCCCAAAACTTCTTCTTCAAACTATGCAGGACATTGCCAAAGATATCAAGGAGATGAGGCAGAAGGAATCCCCTTGAGGGTTTCACCATGGAGAAAGCTCCGACACATCACATTTTTGGGAAAAAATAGTAGCACAACCTTCTTCAAAATGCTCCACTATGCCCACATTCCTATCTAAGGGAGTTGAGGAAGAAATACCCTGGAAGGAAGAAACCCTTGGTGATTATTTTGTAGAATATGAATCTCAATATCGAAGATTCAAATAACATTTGAGCTTTCAGGAGTTTTGTCGGATCAAGGATGGAAGGAGGTCTTTTCATCACCATAAAAAGGGAGGTTTTATGCATAATTCGGATCTACAACGCAGCTTGGGAAGGTTATTTTTTCCCTCTTATGGGTGATCACCCAAGTGCATAGCCAAGGCTTGGGTAGTGAAGTTGGGTACTTATTTGCAACTCAACAGAGTTTCTGAAATAGAAGCTATCAAAATAGCAGCGCTACACCTAGAAGGTGAGGCTCATGAATGATGGTTCCATGGGTTATCTACACTTGGGCATGCTCATATCACTTCATATTCAGATTTCACCTGGAGGTTAGTAGAGAGATTTTATACAAGGGATCTGAAGGCTCACTTTGTTGAGCTAACCAAGCTCAAGAAAATGGGAGATCTAGAAATTTATATTGCTAAGTATTTGAAGCTTTCAGTAATGGTATCTGACCTCACTATGAACTGGAAGGTATGCATCTTTATTGATGGGGTGGTTGAACCATTTCATGGATTGGTGAAATCTACTAGACCTACTACACTCCAATAAGATGTGGAGAAGGCTAGAGACTTACAACATACCTTGCCCAAGACTAAAACACCTTTCTAGCAAAATATCTCTTCATGGCCAAAGGAGAATCAAGGGAGGACATCTCTTGACAATGATTGGAAGGGTCTAAGGAAGAAAAAATTATGTTTCACTTGTCAAGAGCCATGGGTGCCAAACCACCAATGTGCTGTAGGGAAAGCACATTGCATTGATATATTCTTTGAGGAGGAGGGGGAGACCAGCACTGTGCTTCCCACCGAAGATGCAGTAAAGGCCTTTGCTCCAATGGGAGGAGCTCTTGCAACATTAAGAGGAGTTCCCAAATATCTAACATTGAGAGTTAGAGGCACTATTATGGGACAAAGAGTATCAGTTTTAGTAGACAGTGGAGCTACTCATAACTTCATTGATGCACAACTAGTACAAAGGAGGGGCATTCACATAGAAGATTTTGAGGGATTCTTAGTTCTGGTTCCATGTGCTAGAACCATGCAGTGTGCCAAATATGTTCCAGCATTATCCCTCACCATGGGAACCTACACATTGACATACCACTTCTTTATGATTGATATTCTAGATACTAATGTTATATTGGGTGTCCAATGGTTAATCACCTTAGGGAAGGTTACCACTGATTGGGAAACCTTAGAGATGGAATGGACAGAAAAGGGGAATGGCAAGCATCAGAAAATCCAAGGCATACACAACTATCCACCTCAGGTTGTTCCAACCCACAATATGGAAGTAGATTTACGTAGAGGAGACATAGAATGGGCAGTAGAACTACGTTTGTAAGAAGCTGGGAGCAAGGACTCATCAGTACATCCAGATGTAAAATATCTCTTGGACGGGTACTCTACAGTATTTGGAGATATTCCACCTGGGAGACCTCCTGACCGAGGATTTGAGCATACTATTTAGTTGGAGAAAGGGATCCAAGCAGTGATTACCACACCTTATAGGCACCCCAAAGCTTATAGGGATGAGATTGAAAAGGCCATTGAAGAGATTTTGGCTCTAGGACACATCCGACCTACTTTTGCCTCTTCAGTGGTCTTGGTAAAGAGGAAGGATGGCACATTGAGGATGTGTATTGATTATAGAGACTTGAATAAGAAGACCATGAAGAATAGATACCCAATTCCTAGGATCGATGAGCTGATGGATGAACTACAGGGGTCTAAATATTTCTCCAAGATTGATTTGAGATCCAGGTATCATCAAATCAGGGTGAGGGATAAAGATATCCCCAAGACAGTGTTCAGGTGCCACTATGGACATTTTGAGTTCTTGGTAATGCCTTTTGGACTAACCAATGCTCCAGCAACATTCCAATCTTGCATGAACAAAATATTCTGTGGTCATTTGAGGAAGTTTGTATTGGTATTCTTTGATGACATTCTTATCTATAGCCACACATGGGAGGAACATTTACAACATATTGAGGCAGTATTATGCATTCTTAAGGAGAAAAAGTTCTATGCTAAGATCTCCAAGTGTGAGTTTGGGCTCACAGAGATGCTTTACTTAGGCCACATCATTGGAGTGGATGGGGTGAGAGACCATGAGGAGAAGGTCCGTGATATTATATATTGGCTTGAACCAAGGAATGTCACAAAGCTTCAGGGGTTTGTAGGCATATGTACATATTACTGGAAGTTTGTAAAAGGGTTCTCTCAACTAGTAGCACCACTTAAAGATCTAACAAATAAGGGAGCCTTCAGTTGGACACCTATAGCGCAGAGAGATTTGGAAGCTCAAAGAGGTAATGAGTAGCTGTCTGGTGTTGTTCCTACCAGATTTTACTCAACCTTTTGTGTTAGAATGTGATGCATCAGGGAAATGCATTGGAGTAATTTTGATGCATGGGGGACACCCTATATCTTTTAAGAGCTTAAATTTACTGCCACATGAGAGGCTATGCCCCATATATGATAAAGGGATGCTGACTATTATGCATGCTTTAGCCAAATTCTGACAGTATTTGGTGGGGAATAAGTTCCGGGTTAATACTGGTCATAATAGTCTTCGTTTCTTTCTTGAACAAAAGCAGCTTCAGGAGAGACAACAAAAATGGGTAAGTAAAATCCAAGCATATGACTTTGACATAGAGTATGTCAAGGGGAAGACTAATGTGGTGGCGGATGCTCTATCCAGGAGGCCATCAACGTTGTCCTTAAGGGGCATAGATGTAGATTGGAAAGCTCGGTTGTTGGTGGAGTACTCCAAAGAAAACTTTGCACGTGAGATACTAGATGGAGTGGTATCTAATGAGAGGTATACAGTGATGGATGGGACCATCTATTACCAGTATTGGGTCTTCTTGAATAGAAATTCTAAGCTCAAGGAGAAGGTTTTGCAAGCATCACATGATTCCCCACTTGCAGGGCATCAAGGATTCACCAAGACTTATCCGGCTATATGGGAGAGATTCTCATGGAAGGGTATCAAGGAGGATGTACTCCAACACATCAAGGAGTGTATAGTTTTTCAAAAAAACAAGGGAGAGCACAACCATCCTGCAGGATTATTGTAGCCACTTCCTATTCCGGATGGGAAATGGGAGAGCATTTCCATGGACTTCATCACCAGTCTACCTACAGTTTAGGGTAAGGATTGTATCGTTGTAGTTGTTGAGCGACTAACAAAGTATTCACATTTATTTGCTATTTCTGCATGATATACTACTTCACAGGTAGCTGAGATTTTCTCCATGGATGTGGTTAGACTCCATGGTCTTCCAAAGACCATAGTCAGTGATCGGGATAGTCGCTTCATCGGTGGATTTTGGCAAGAACTTTTCCGGTTAGTGGGTATTGAATTGACACCAAGTTCCAGTTATCACCCACAAACCAATGGACAGACTGACATAGTGAACAAGTGGTTGGAATAATACTTTAGGAACTATGTCTTAGGCCAATAGAGGGCATTTCTGCATTGGCTCTATTGGGGTTCCTATTTTTTGGCAGATTTGGCAATACCAAAAGATAAGACAACATCAAACCACTTTGGGGCCCTAGGATCTAGCCCTCCTGGACCCGGAGAGGGATCTCTCCAATAAAACAAAGAATGATATATCTTTGAAGCTCAAATTGAGGTGTTAGGCTAGTTATGAAGCATAAAGGGGGGTTTTAAACGATTTGGTTGGTTGGTTGTTGGGTTGGTCATGAGATCATGGATTGAGAAAGTAATGGGAGAAAGGAACAAAACAACAGGATGTTTCAACGAAGAGGATAGGTCAAAACCGTGCCATCCATTGGGCTATGGAGTCATGAAAGGTAATTACATGCAACAACTAGCCAAGGCTTTCAGAGGGCAAGTCATCTACACTAAAGGATCTTTCAGATTGATGATGGAATGGAAAATTAAGGAAAGAAAGTGAGAGAAGGAAAGAAACCCATTTTCTGTCTATAGATCAGGCCAGAGGTCATTTAACTCTAGACCTGCTTGGACATACTCATAGGAAAATCTCAAAGGAAGGACAAAGAGGCAGCTTATAGATCGGACCAGAGGTCATTTAACTCCAGGTCAGCTTTATCATGCTCCAAGGGAAAATAGAGATAAGTTTAACAAAGAGATCTTAGAAAGGCCAGCTGGTCGCACAAGGATCCTAGTGGATAGGGCTAACTCTAGTCCCCAGTGTTCCCAAATCTTCCAGCTTAAACCCAAAAAGAACAACTAAAGACAGATTCCATTTAACTCATACATCAGGTAGTAGCATAAGGAACTACTACATTGGTTAAATTAACTGAGATCAGCCCTTAGATAATCACATTTAGCAGAAAACACTAAGGTGAGGAGAGCAGAAGCATAGGGTGCCTAACAAGGGAAAATCCTATGCCAGATTTCTAATGCAAGCCAGCAAAAAATGAAACATAATGAAATGTAATAAACAGAGTAAGAAAAACATCACCAATAGTAATAGACCAGAATCATGTGAAATGTGCTTGATTAATGATGCAAAACTAGTCATATACACTGAGTTCAATGGCTGTTACAATCCCAACTTCTCCTCCCAGCCTATTACAATACAAACTACTCTGCTACTCCCTCCCAAGACTGTTCTAACAGTCCAAATGAATCCCTCTAACAACAATGGTAGCCGCCGAACAACAACCCTTACAATATGTTCTTAGGGATTTCTTATAGGAGAAGGTGAGACGAGGAGGTAGGTGGAAACTAAATGAAACATTAAACTCAGAAAGAAAGAGAGGGCCAAAACCCATTCTGTTTTAACTCTCTGCATTTATCTCTGGTATGGCTTTGATGCACTCCGGTGCTGTAGTACTCTGTAGGCTGCTTGGGGAGCCTCTGTCAGGTCGAGATTTGACCTCTGATATGTTCTTGAAGTCCTCTGGCTATTTGGACTCTATGCTAGCCTTCTGAATCTGGTTAACTGGATTAAAGTCTGTAGGCCTTCTCCATGCTTCATTACTATAGTTCTGACAATCTCAAGAAGCTTTCTGTTAGTGTCTTTAACTTCCCTGGGCTCGAGGAGGCATGGAGATCATTTCTTGTAGGTGTCTGTTTGGAGAAAATGTCCTGCTGGCGCTGGAGGCATTTATGGAACTCTGAAAGTGTGCTTAAATATTCCAACTGTGACTTTCCTTTGAATGCGGGGTCAAACATTAATTACATTAATAACAGGAATCAACCCCCTTTGAATTCCTTCTGTTGATCCGCTGGCAAATGCTGAAATGGCCTTTCTGCGCTGTCTGCATAATACAATACACCTGTTACACACCTGGGCGGCGGCGGCGGAGGAATGATTCGGAGGCCTAGAGGGACGGTGGCGGAACAGTTGAGAGCAGTGGAAAAAAAAATGAAGAGTGTCGGGAGGAAGAGTTATAGTGTAAAGGTCCAAAGGTCTTCACTTGAGCGAATTTACAAAGGAAAACAGGAAAAGACAAAGAAGCGAAGCCACGGATGTGGGACCTGGGATACGAATCGCAATCGCAACTCAGGAGAGGGAGGCGAATCGTAATCGCAATCGAGGGAATGTGCGATGTGATCAATCGGAGGAATGGAGCGAATGGCGCGATCAATGCAATCGCAGTGCATTGCGATGTGATTAATCGCGTCGCAAATACTTGCGATGCGATTAATCTTGTCGTAAGCGCTTGTGACGAGCCAATTAGGAGACGCACAAAGGACGATGCGATTGAAATTTTGGGTGGGGGCCGCGATCATCGGTCCATCTTCGAATCTACGTGACAGATCAATGGTCAAAAATGCATTGGGAGACTTATACGATAAACCAATCGCATCGGAACTTTGGGGTTTTACAAAGGGATTCGGCCCTCCGCCAATCTTCCGATTGCGATTAGCGCTTGGGACTTAAGCGCTTGGTCCTAGTGCAAGGGCATTTGCGGCAAAGGGGCTAAGCCCTATTACAAGGTTGGAAAGTGGGTTTTTGACCACTTTTAATGGAATTTAAGATCGAGAATGGGCAACGATAAGGGGAAAAGAGGGGAATTTAACCAAACAAAGGGTAAATGAAGAATTTAAAGGGGAATTTGAGAGGATTTTAAAGGTAAGAAAGGAAAAAGAAGGGGAGACGAGGGGGATACCATAGAGGCTAAGTGGGGGGGTGAAAAGAGAGGGAATAAGAGGCCTTTGGGCATTTCTTCACAAACAGAGAGGCTTTATGATGGAAATCAGCAGAGGGGATTTTGACAAAGGACAAAAGGCACAAGGAGGCTTCAAGGATGATGTGTTTTCAGAGGAAATGCATTCCTTGAAGGCTCAGAAACATTTTAGCCCCCTGTTTTCTTGTCAAAAATTTATGGGGGGCTAACAGTGGCTCCACATGGGGATGGCTCCTTCTTGAAGGAGTCAAGAATTCAGAAAATAAATCTTTGGTATAGGCCAGATGCCTGCTGCTTGGCACATCCCTTTCTTTCTTTGATCAGTTGGCACAAATCATGAAGACCTCATATCAGTAGTAAAACTTCTCCAAAACAACTACCTACCCACACTATAGTCCTCACATTTTCTTCTTTTGGGCGCACTTGGACTTGCAGACCCTTTACATCATCAATCTTTACAAACAGGAAAATAAACCTATTCTACTTCTACCCTTATTACTCCATGAGACCAGATTAGACTGTTGGCCTCATAGCTTCTCTACCTAATCTAATATCTGCTAGGGTTAAACTATCTAGCATATTTCTTCTTTACATTCTAAGACAGAAATTGAAAAACAATCAAGCCAGGATTAGACTATCTGGCTTGTTGGACTTTGCAGAAATTAAGACAACTAACTACATGCTCACAGGCTGAGCTTTATTTCAGACTTCATACCTACCCTACTCTAACTGGAATTCCCTGATGTTCTAGGTGATACAATAATGCCAATGCAGCCAGTCAAGTAATAGTAGAAAGGGGAAGAATAATTGACTGCTCATCGGAGACAACCGTGGGATGCTCTGCATGTGGATCTTTAAAATTGAGGCCACCAGCAGTGGTGACCAATTTTGATGTATTTGGCTCTTGCAAAGGATTGATGCTTGAGGAGCTGAGCTAATCAAGGACTCCATGTATTTTGACACAGGATCAACAAAAACATGATGTAAACCTTTTTCCTCAAAAACTCCCATGACTGGTAGGTTGTCTGCATCCTGGGCAGTTTCAATCACTACATCCGCAGTGAGGCCTTCGTAATCATACTCCTCCTCTTCCTGTTTGGGAGTATTTGGCAGATGAGCGTCAACCAGGAATAACACTTCTTCCACTGGATCAAGACAAAGATGGCTGTGAGAAAGAAGGTCTCGCTCATCTCCACTGCAGCCTGAGCTAGAGGGCTCATTATATTCGACAACACTGTCCTCTAGTAGTGCAGGCTGGTTCCGCTGAAACGGACTGAACTCCGTGAAAAAATTAACATATTCTTGAGCGGGGGTTTCTTTGATTACCTCAATCCTTTCAGGATAAGGCTCCAGATATTCATTCCGCTCAAGATTTTTTTCACCTTTTTCCTCCTTGTCCTCCGCGCTGAAGAGCTGCCGGCTTCCGTCCTCTTGGCAAGTATGACTGATGTTCGGATATAAAACAGAGAGAAGATTCAATGAATCTTCGTCTGCTGCCACGCTTTCCATGATTTCTCCATCAATATCATAGATGGATTTCATTGACTCATCATTTTATTGAATTTGATGGTCGTAATATTCCTCCCATGAATCTACTGATGATAGCCCTGCAAGCTCAGTTTCCCCTTGGAAAAAATTATCATCAGATAGATCAACATAAGAGAAATAAATATTATAAGCATTGTCACCCATCAAATCTTCGGGATTCTCAACAAATATTTCTTCAAAGCAGTCTGCAATTTCGTTTTCTGATTCAAGCTCTGGTTCATCATGCATGTTTGGCATGTGGCTTCTGTCTTGCAGTGATCTGGCTTGTCTTTCTTGAGGACAAGGAGCAGGTCTTTTCCAAACATCATTTCTGGTTTCGGTCTCATATTCTTCCTCTTCTATGTTTAGCAAGGAGCTGGCAGTCTCTATTAATCTTTCCAGCTTGTTCTCTAAAGAGATCTACGCTATTAGCTCTGTTCGGTCCTTCCTTGCTGCTTTTAACCTTTCCTCCCAGCACTTTATGTTGTATTTGACAGTGATTGCTATATTTTGCATTTCCTCCAGGCTCGAAGGTTCTATTTCTCTTATATGGAATTCCACCTTGGGGTCAAAAGAACTTGGATAGTGCAATAAAGCCAATCCCAAGGGTGGTTTTATATCTAAAGGTATTGCATCATATACCTTATTAAACCTGGCTGAGAACTGTTACAACAAAACTTACCATATGTCCATTGGTATGACCCCATTTCGAGCTCTTTATGGTTATGATGCACTCTCATTTTCTGATGTTATGTTTGGGGCAAGCAAGGCTCCTAGAGAAAAGGAGTGGATTCAAGAGAGTCAGGAAATACTCCAGGCCCTCAAGGACAACATTGCTACTGCACAAAACCAACATAAAATATATGCAGACCGTGGTCGGATAGAGAGACAGTTTGAGGTAGATGACTTGATCTATCTTCATCTTCAGCCTTATATAAAATCTACACTCAAGGATAAGGGGGCTGAGAAGCTCAAACCTTGGTTCTATGGACCATACAGGGTGATCCGTCATGTTGGGGAAGTAACATATGAGCTGGAGCTTCCTAAGGGGAGAAAGATCCATAACATTTTTCATGTCTCATTCCTCAATAAGGCCTTTGGAAAAAATGTGGTTGCCAACATGGATCTCCCACCTATTGATGATGAAGGCCATCTAGTTTTGCAATGAGATGCAATCTCAAATACTCGCGAGAGGCAGCTAAGGAGTAGGGTGATCAAAGAATATCTGATTTGATGGAGGAATCTTCCTGATGAGGATGCCACTTGGGAAGGAGTGAAGATTTTGCAGCATCCTTCCTTATTGTTGCTTGAGGACAAAAAACTTTTGGGAGGGGAGGACTGTAATATTCCAATTAGCTTGCTTCTAGTTGGAATATTATATGTTGCTCTATTTTACAGTCTAGAAGAATAAATAGGGTAGGGAGACCCTTAAATCTCTTTAGTAGGAATAAAAAATTCCTAATGTGAATGGGGATCATTTTAGGTATGGAAAATAAAGTCACCTTGGGTGTGAAAGGGGAAAATGCACATGGACTAGATCTATGTTGACCAAATCAACAGTGGTGCCAAAAGAGAAGATAGAGCTAGTGGGGACAACACAGTTTTGCAAGAGGGCTCTTTGCAAGGAATTAACCTCATGAATGAGTGGGTTCAGGAGTGAGAAGGCTCACCAAGAATAAAAAGGAAGGGATGGAAGCCATGAGAGGCATTTAGAATATTGTCTATGTTTAGGTCTTATGACTCCTTGCATGCTTCAGCTTTTTAGTTGAGTTTGTTGCATTGTTTAGTGCAAGGGATTCTCATGCGGGAGTTCCATACTCTTTCTTGGAGAACTTGTTGAAGGGACCTGAGAGGAGCATTCTGGGCTACATTTCCACTATGAAACATTGGGTCAAGTAGTAACCAACATATAAAATGCAATCAGTTGAAGAAACTGCGTCATTTCTCTTGGTGTTGCAGTGGGAGGGTTAAAGCCCTTGATTTTGAGCTAGTTTCCTAGGAAAAGGGGCATTCCCTTTCCTAGAAAGCTAGTAAGGAGGATTTTCAGCCATTTCTTGCATTTTTCAGCCACATGTATGCAGAGCTGTAGTTGGACTGCGTGATTTCAGATCTAGATTTGTAGATCTACCATTTTGTACTTATGCTTTCATGAAACCCTTGCCGGGTTATCTTCATATTGTATAAAAGGGGCTAGATCTCCATTTTCTCAGCTCTTTGAGTAATATAACTTTAGATCTATTTTTTCCTATCTTATTTTTGCAAAAAACCTCATTTAATTACGCTGTCACATGCTTCATAAATTCTCTATGGTGTAAGTAATGGGTTTTGGGTATTTTTAAGCCATATTGGGTTGGGGAGACCTGTTTAACATAGCTAGAGGGATTTTTTTATGATGCCCTTCTGTATGTGAGGTCCATAATGCATAAAATAAGGGATCCAAGTGTTTTTTCTCATTTTTATAGCGTAATTTTCTGAAAACTACGTTTTATCTGTCTATATTGCTGAATTTCCTAAGAAGGAATATTACAAACTTATTTTCAAGCTTCAAAATGGAGTTTTACCATGACATTTTGGAGATTGTGGAGGTGATTGCGAAGGGCTTGTTGTGGAAGAAGATGATGATGAATATCGTGGCAAGGATGGTGGTGTCAAAGGTGTTTTTTCATCATTCCCATTACATTTTGGAGGCTTGTCTCCATCTCCTCCTCCTTTTGAAGACTTATCTCCCTTTGGAATATTGGAGCTCTCACTTTTCATCCTTGTGCTTCTCCCCTCATAGAGAAATTTCAATATTCTTTTCATATCAAAGAATGCTTTCCTGAAGGATTTTTCATCCTCTAAAATATTGTCAGGATGTCCTTAATGTGACATACTTGTCAAAGCTTCAACTGAAATTTGAGGTAGAATTTGTGGTGGAGATTGTGGAAAAATTTTTCTCGTTGTCGTTAACCTCACTTGAGGACTTGAAACCAAAAGCTTTCCTTCTCGTCTCTTCAGCTTCAACCTTGTAAGCATCACATACACTTTCAAATAATTAAAACCTCAAAACAACAAAGAAAAACTAATCTCTGATACCAAACTTGATCTGTATGAGATCTATATGTAAATGTGCTTGAGGTGGTTTAAATTGCAAGTGTTAAAATTGTGTTTTTTATGAGCTTTTATGTTAATTTATTATAAAAATAAAGCATGAATTTAAACTCTGAAATAGAAGAAAAAAATAGACAAATACATCATAAAAATAACCACAACACAACAAGTGATGAAGGAGTTCACCCCTCCTGGGCTACGTCTCCTAGTCCAGCTTCCAATGGCTTGGACCTATATCACTATGCTAAAAAATTGTGGTTACATCAGTTTAAAATGTTCTAATGGCTTCAAAACCTATTCCATTAGATTCAAAACTATCCAAAACCCTTCTATCCTCTTTTTTCTCCCAAAATAGTAAAAAACTTAAGAAGTTATGACATTCACTAGCTTTTTTGCTAGTCGCTCTACAATTCCTCAAAATATAGCACTATCCTACATTTTCGACCTGATTTCCGCTAATGGAGCACCATATTGGAAAAATTATGACATAATTTGTAGGACCATTAATTTCACCATTAACTCCCAAAAACAAAATTTTGTATTACATATATATGGTGGTTGAATGTTTTTTTAATAAAAAATTCAGGCGGGCTTCGCCTCCATGCCCACGATCATGCCAACAGTCATATATTATATATATGGGGGGGCCGAGGCTAAGCCTTGACCCCTTATACCATAACCTCCATCGCATTAAACTTAAATATGGTTGGTGAGGTATGGTTTACAAGAACCATGGTTAGCCTGACCGGTAGGGCGTTGCGTTGTTTGTTGTGAGGTTTCGGTATCAATCCCACTAGAGGTTAATTTAGAATTCAACCAAATTTTTGGTGGCCCCCGTGCTTCCACGTGGCAGTATCCGATTGGGCCACATGGAAGAATGTGGTTGGCCACCATCCAACCAATGAAATTTTTCCACATCAGCACCATTGAGGGCCTGCCACATGTCATGTAGTGGTACGCCCCAAAAAAATGTTTAATTTTGACCAATCATAAGAGGCCACGTGGCATTTTTCTACTGTTCCAAAATTTTCCCAATTAGCTGTCCTTTTTGCAAATTTTGCCTATTTTGGAAAACGAACAGAACTCATATTCGAGAGCATATGATGTTAGTTTTCCGCGAAATGAATTGTGTCAGATTCAGAAGGATGAGATATTCACATTCATTCAAGTTCTCGGCCATTCCGACAACTTTCATTTTTTATCATATTTTTTAGCACCTGATCAATGTCACTCAAAATTTTACATTACAAACTCAATGTTAACTATACAAAATGTCAGAAATTTCTATAGTACGAGCATAGTAATCAAACTGCACTGATCATAGATGTCACTGTGCAAGCAGTGACATAATAATCATATATACAAGTTTTAAAATCAAGTAGGAGTAAGAACAATTAATACTATTAAATGGAATTATTTATCATTACTTATAAGAATAACCATGAAAAATATTTAACACACTTAAAAGGTTTTTAAAAATTCGAAGCTCAATATTATGATGGGTTAATAGAAACATAAACCATTAAAAATTCCAAGCTCAAGGTCATTATTAATATGGGGTTAAAAGTAACATAAATATATAGAATTTGATTCTTAGACCTTCTTCATCTAAGTAAAATTATTGCAAAAAAAAAATCATAATAATTTCATATATATGGAATTTGATGTTTGAGAACATGAATGGTGAAAGTATGACGTAGACATGGTAGTGGGTGAGAAATTATAGAGCATATTGTTGGTATTTTTTATTTATGATTTATTGATGGTCGAAAAGGCCAAAATCAACAATGGGGAGATCACCTTGTCATGGGCCCAATTAAGCCCTTATCCATTTGGGACGGTGATTCAAATTGGTTTAAATGGGTCCAATTACCTCACACTCCTTATTATGTCTCTAATTTTCATAAAAAAGAATATGGATATCATATTTACCTCCTACATCTAGCTTGCAAGAAATCAATCCTTAAGCCGACATAAGGGCTCAACCAAACCACCAATGCAATCTTTCCAATGAAAGGAGACGTTTTAAAATGAACTTAATTAATATAGCTCTAAATCTAAATATAAATGCAATGTGGAAGAGTAAATAAATCCAATCTAACTTAATACCTAGAAAATAGCTCCTAAATACCAAGTGCAAAGATTAAAATATGATGGGGACTTAAAATGTTTTTTTATGATGAATATTGGGTTGCTGAAGTAGTTCTAAAAATTGATATCTTTAATGCATGGCATGTTTTGTTCTAAAGATCAAAATGAAAAAATATTTACCATTGAATCATGAAAGTAGTTCACACAATTTAATGACAGTTTAAATCGATTTTTAATGACAAATTTCTGAGTAAATAGTTACTTGGACATTCAATTAAATGCAAGAGAAAATTAAGAAATCAATAGAAGATCCATGTAACTATAATATAAAATAGTTGACGCAATAACAAAAATTATCATATTTAAAATAATGCAAAACATGTAATCCATTACAAAAATCTATCATAAAAAATAAGATTATATTGACAAATAATGCTATTTTAAGACAAAAAAGACCCATATTTTGTGCTCTGCCATTGCAATGAATTACTCTAACATTCCTCCCAATATCATCATCTTTGTTAATAAAGATAAGAGTTGCAATAGTGCAAGATATGATTGTACAACAGAGATTAGATCTTGAAGGAAAACCCCAAAAGCTCAGATATGAGTATTTCTATTAACCTACAACAAAAATCCTCTCTATAGTAGTGTAAAGAGTCATCTTACTTGCAACTAAAAGGAACCTATTCTCCTTCTTTTAATACTCATTTATAATTTATAAAATAAAATTTTCGAATGATAGTTGTTGAAATATGGCTGAGTTTTTTATTTATTAGTTGGAATAAATCTTTCATTTCTTCTTGTTGGTGCAATTTTATTTCTCCAAAGAGGCTTGAGCCTAATATTTCAATCAACTCTTAACAAACTTAGACAACTAATTTTTTGTTGCAAATTTGGATCTATAAATGCTGCTAATTTTTTAGAGTATTAAATGACCAAATCTGGTCAAGAAACTACTTCCAAATCTTTTTCCTTGAAAGTATCTTTCCAACGAGCTATCATTTGCCTCATTTGGTTGAGAAAAACTCAAGGTATCACCTTCCAAAGTCCGGGTTCCAAAAAATTTTGATTGCTGGAAATTACACATTCATGGGCCATTAGTTTTAATGTTTTAGTTTTATTTAATTTTTTTATTAATTTTGATAAATTTAAAATTTAAAAATTTAAAATAAATTTTAATTAAATTAATTAACATTTAAAATAATAAATAATATATAAAAACAAATTTTATAAAACTAAAATTAAAATAAAGGAAGGTATTTAAAATATGGTGTGTGGTCAAGTCTTATTAGCAAAACCAGTTGAGGATGGGCCTCATCAGCAAGGTGGCCCAGGATCAAACCTCATGGGTGGTGGATGTGCCTTGTGTTAGGGGGAGGATACATGCTAAAAAATCCAGTCAACTTAGGGCTAGTGTCACCCAGGCTGGGTGCGATCCCCAGGTGACTTTGACAACTTAGATGCCCTTGATCACTTCTCCTCAAGCCATGAGTCAAGCCTGAAAGATCACATACAACTTTACTATGTATATATATATATATATATATATGGTGTGTGGTCTTAAAGGTTTAATATATGGGAGAGGTTATGTGGATGAGAGGGGAGAGGGGTTCGAGGAAGTGAAGATTGGATCCCTCCACTCACCTCGTGTTTAAACTATAGGGCTTACCAACTTACTCAACACTCTTATAGTATACACATGCCCTTTATGTCATGTTATATGAATGTCCTTCTAGCTAGGTCACCCCAGGTTGACTTCCTTGGGAGAATTGAAGGGTGCACAACATAAAACTTATGAGGAGACAGGGAACTCAGAAATATTCTCGTGTTCCTTGTCTCCTCATAAGTTTTATGTTGTGCACCCTTCTCTAATATGTTTAAGGAAATATAATAATACCCTTCTCTAATATGTTTAATATGTTTTGTTTTATTTAATAGTTACTAATTAAATTAATTAAATAATTAAGAACATACATTTATAAACTAATTAACTAAATGAACTAAATTGTGATTAAATTAAATTAATTAAAATATGTTAACATAATAAAACTAATTTTATTCACAAATTATAAGAAAAAATAATAAATTTCATATTTACAAATTTTTTACCGAGGTGGTGAAATCAACCAAAATTTGACCAAGGATATGTTCCAAACCCTAGGTCAGAATGACACAAAACTTGAACTATTGGAAAGCTGGAAGAAAAAAAACATGATGAAGGTGTCAAAAATGAAAAAAAAAAATTAAAATCTCGCAAAATAAATAAGAAGTATTCAAGATGGCGATATTAAAAAAATTAATATGGAAGGCCCATATAATTTTGAAAAATTATGGGGGGTGTTATGGCCAAAATGATTGGTGACTGACGAGAATGAAGTAGTTATCTCTGGTTTAGATAATATGGATAACTTTATCAAAGGTGAAAATAAAAATTTCTAAAACATTATCACATATTGCACCATATCTAATGACCCCACATAAGCCATAATCAAAATAAGATAAGTTCTTAAAAATGGAATTACTTGAATTCCCAGTTCTAACATAGTGAGTCCAAATATAAGGAATAATAATTATTTTTTAAATTTTCTATCCATTGTCCCAAGGGGGCATGTCAATTAGTGATAAAATTATTGAGTGCTGATAAAACTAAGATATCAAAGGTTCAAATCCCCTCGATTGTGGCACATTTTATAGAGAGGAGGACATGTTGTATACCTCCAGAGGTTTACTAGTAATTACGTGTCAAGAAAGTTACATGGTTCCTTTGTGTTAGAAAAAAAAAAAACTCCACTATTGGATTGCAAAGAGAGCTCGGTGGTTTAAATGATTAGTATGAATCTATTAAATATTAAATTACCTATTTTCCCAACATTGCTTCACTACTATCATACATGTTTAGTACCCTAATAAAGATGTCTAGGTACGATACAAGCATGGCCTCGCTTCCAGCGAGCATCCATAGCCCCAACGAGGTTACTTATAATTCCCAAACATATGTGCTTTAAAACCTCTTATATGCATCCCTTTTGATAATATTTATTTGGAAATTTACTTTTAGTGATTGGGTAAAGAGAGCGGGCTGGTACAAGAGACTTTCTACTTAAAGAAATAGATGTGATACTTGTTAAGTTTGACCCAATTATTTTCTCTTCATATACCAAAGTAGGGGATTTTAAATGTGGATGAGCATGGAAGGGATTCAATGAAAGTAATGGAGACAATTCATTCCTTTATAGAGAATGAAATTTTAATACTTGAATCGTGTCTTAATGTTCCTCATAGATAATGGTTGATGTACGAGAAAATGAAAATCTAATACAAATGACCTTTATATAAATGAAATCCTATTAAAAATATAGAGTAAATATTTCCCCAGGAAAAACAACTAATGTTTTGAAAGAAAGATTCCCCCATAAGGTTTTTGGTAATACTTCAAAATCCAATTCAAAAGAAAAACAAGTGAAATCAAATGACTGCAAAGAATGCAAATGAAGAAAGAAAATGAAAACCTAAAAGAAAAGGAAAATGGAAGATCCTAAACTCCAATAAGACATCATCTGAAAATATGTCTCAACAAAGGAGAGAATATGAGGAAAGCATGTGTGTTTTAATTAAGTTGAGTTTTTAACGAGTTATGTTTCAAAAAGTTATGACTAATTAGAATTTTATTGAAAGAAAGTCCTAAAATTGGGGAGTAGTTATGAATAAAGTCACATCAAGATGTCATTTTTTTTCTTTTCGCAAATATCTTGTTTGAAAATAATTTTTTGAAAAAAAACAGGATACTAAATAAATCATGCTAAGTTACAAAGGATCCCTGGTGTAACTTGTTTGCAATTTAATCATCATCACAACTGCTTCTCTGAGCTAAAATGGATGCAAAGTAAATTGTAGGATTTCTAAGCAATATTTCTAGCAACATCAAACATTCAGTGTAACAAGTAAGGACCTATAAAAACATAGTTTAAATTGGAAAATACTAAAAGAAAAAATGAAACTAAAATCAAAATAAAAAATAATAGGGGATGAAAATAAGTGTATAAAATTTACCTTGAAAGATTTTGTTAAGATTTACCTTAGAGATCTTGATTTCCTCCAAATTCCTTTTTTTAGAAGAAAATTATTTTTCATGATTAATATCAAATATTCATAATAGGTTACAACTCTATCAAAGTTCATATGCCTATGATCATCGAATTTAATGAATCCAAACTAGAGCGAGCATTAGCCATAAAGGAATAATGCATGTTCAAGAAATAGGGAACACATAAAAATGATCGAAAATAAGAATGAAAACAATGAAAATATATTAAAACGTACTTAGGTTCATGTTGTTGTTGTGAAAATATTCTTTACAAATTCTAATTGAGTTATATTCTTTGTATGGTGGAGGTTCATGGATAAGATATTGTGAAATGGCATGGTGATGTGGAAATATGACAGGTGTTTTAAGTTGATCAACTTATGTCGTATACCATGTCATCCCAACATTATAGCTTCTTAGAGAACATAGAAGGTGCTCCTTCAAAAATACTCATGATCTAAATATCCTGGGACAAAAATCATGACTTGAATATTCTACGTGAATTTTCATAGAAATGTTTGCCTCGGTGGAATTTTTTTGGCACAAATAGATAAAGGAGCTTCTAAAGTCTTCCAGGGCATGTCGTCTCTAGGGTGATGTGGAATGGAGGAAGCAACCATGAATCATAAGGTTAACCAATCGGAAAGGAGGATGCACTAGAAGAAAAATACCCTCTAGCGAAGGTCACTAGCAGAGTTGGGCAGGCGAATGTTTTAGCAGATGTTTTTGAACAATGCGTCTATAATACACTAACACACCAGTGTGTTTCTATAGCTATACACATCGATACTTAATATCATATGGCACACCATGGTAGAGTTATTATTTATAAAAATAAAAACATAATGGTGTGTTAATACAATGGACACACCGATGCATAGACTATTCAATAGCACCATAAAAATGCTAAATTTAAAAAAACATTGGTCGTAAAATTCATTTTTCCTAGTCCAGTGCTATGCTCGCATGTTGTCCTAGTGCTAAACCCATATATGAACACCCTAATGCATAAAAAATATGGTGCACCATTGTGGGGTTTTTAATTTAGAAATAGTGGTGTGCTTCTTATATTATATGCATTGGTATCTCTAATTGAACTAAAAGCATGAGTGCTTAATAGAAAATGGTGCACCATTGCAGGGTAATTTTTTAGACAAATAAACACAACGGTGCGCTACGTATATAATGTGCACTAGTGTGTATACTATTCGATAACATTGGACAAGGGTTAAATTATTTTTTTAAATATCAGTCGTAAAATTCATTTTCACAATTTCGGTGCTATAATCTCATGAATAATTGACACAATAATTGTTTACAAAATCCCCAATGCACAAACAAAATAGTGCATCATGGCAAATTATTTACTTTTAAAAATTTCGGTATGCTTCTTAGATAATATGCACCGACTGTTAATATAACTATACAACCTAGTAGTTAATATACAATAATGTACCATGGAAGGGTTATTTTTTATAAAAATAAAAGTCAATGGTGCTCGGAGTAGAATAGGTGCACTAGTGCATATACACAACTTGATAGCAGCAGATAAGGGTTATATTTAAAAAAAATATCAGTCGTAAAATTCATTTTCACCATTTCGGCGCTATACTATCATGAAGCATTGGTTCTATACCTATTTACAAAAGCCCTGGTGAGTAAACAATATGATGCATTTGGATTAGTTTTTAATTTACAAATGGTGGTGTGCTCCGTATAAATTAAGCATCGGTGTAGTTAACAAAATTGTATTCTTGGTGCTTAACAAACAATAACACACCATAGCAAGGTTATTTTCTATAAAAATAAAAACAATTGTGCATTGAGTAATTTAGACTTGATGTGTATATTAATCGATAGCATAGGATAAGGGTTAAATTAAAAAAAAAAAATGTCGGTCGTAAAATTCATTTTCACCATTTCAGTGCTATACTCACATAAATCACCGATGCTTTCCCTTCTTACGAAAGCCCTAGTGCGTAAACAACATGGTGCATTGTGGCAAGGTATTTAATTTAAAAAACATCGGTGTGCTACTCATATAATAAGCATTGGTGTCATTAATAGAATTGTATGCCCCATTGCTTAATAGACAATGGTACATTGTTCAAGTATTTTTTTTAAATAAAAAATAACAGTGCACTAAATAACTCTAGAGCATCAGTGCACATACTACTCGATAGCACCATACCAACGTCAAATTTTAAAAAATGGCAGTTCTAAAATTCATTTTCACCATTTTGGTGCTATACTCCCATGAAGCCCCTGTTTTATGATATTTTTTGAATTCCCCAATACATATACAACATGGTGTACTGTTACAGGATTTTTAATTTAAAATTAGAGGTACGGTAGGCGAATTTGAAGCATTTATGTGTATACTACTCGATAGCAGCGGAGAAAGGTTAAATTTAAAAAAATGTTGGTTGTAAAATTCATTTTCACCATTTCAATGCTATACTCCCACAAAACATCGGTGGTATTCCATTTTCTGAACGACTCAATGCATATAAAACATGGTGCATTGTAGAAAAGTTTTAAATTTAAAATTGGTAGTGCTCTTCCTACGTACCCACCATCAGTGTTGTTAATAGAACGATACACCTCGATGCTTAATAGACAATGTTTCACTATTGGATCGTTATTTTTTAGAAAAATAAAAAATCAATGGTGAAAAAGTAAATAGGAAGCTTTGGTACATATAATACTATATAGCACTAGAAAAGGGTTAAATTTAGAAAAATGATGGTCATAAAATTCATTTTCACCACTTCAATGTTATACTCCTATTAGTGTGAATTCTAATCACAAGCATACAAAAAAATCTCACTTTAGCTGTGCATAACAAATAGCCCTAACATCAAATATGGTCGTCAATTTCCTTAGATCTGTAGTTAGTGATCAGAATAAATGCTACAAAAATCCAAATCTATGCGGCTAAGGATATGAAACAATAAATAAAAAGCAAGAGTTGCTCCATGCATCCAATGAACAAGACAAGAATGTTTTTAAAGAATTTTTGTATTATAACACATGGGAAGGGAACATAGAAAGATGTTACTAGTCCCCCTTAATGAGATGGGTTCTTGTATGTCCTCAGTGCTTAAGATCTAAGATCTCTATCTCTTGATGGTGTAGAAAACCCAGACAAAAATGGAACTCAAGGGGAGTTCACAAGAAAAAAGTGGAAAAACATGACAATGATGGAGAATCAAAGTCAGACCAAAAAGTATAGATCTAGAGTGATCTTTAGACAACAAAAGGCAGTGAATGAATGGAAGAACCCTTCTATTTATAACAAAATATTAAGTTAGTCTAGATATTGGTGCATAATTAAAATATTATTAAACAAATCTAGATCCAACTTTTATGGAATATTTTATTATTTTCGTTGGAGGGAAAAGGAATTTGAATTTGGTCAAATCCCTTTATTTGTAAATAATAAATAAATAAATGATTTATTTATTATTTTAAGAATGTGGTTGAGTAATAATTAAATAAATAATGATTTATTCAATTATTTACAAATGATTTAGTCAAATTTAACAACAAATATTATTTAAATAATGTTTTAAATAATTATTCCTAGAAAATAATAAGAAAAATAGTGATTTATCTAATTAATTTTCTTATTTTGGGTTAAATATGACCAAGAATATTAATTAAACTGTGGTTTAATTAATTATCCCTTGAGGAAAATCAAACAAATAAGGACTTATTCAATTATTCCTCATGGAGTTTCCTATTTAGACCATAAAAAACTTAATAAATTATGGATTACTAAGTTATTTTTCATAGTGAAAGAAATTTTACTAGGGTAAAATTGGTCCTACATGGTGTACTTTGGTCCATCTAATAGTAACAGGTTAGATGACCAAAAATTGGTGTAACAGATTCCCTCCTAGCGTGCGAGCGTTAGGAGCTAATCGTATGACCGAAGTACGTTGTAAGAACTCAATCACTAGACACCAAAGGGGGAGTGAGAGAGAGAGAGAAATATAAGGTAGACTAAAGTGCGAGAGGACAAGAACCTGAGGAGGCGAGACTTACAGGTGTGACAAGTTTATTTTATGAGTGAGTACCTATTCTACATGAGGCAGGGGAGGCATACCTATGCCCATCGAGATAACAAAGTGCAAAGAATAAAGATGCGTCCAGTAAACAAGGGACTGAAATATATAGTACATGCTAGCATAAACATGGTCCAGATAAAAACTTGATAATGGATCCCACATACTTACTGTGCGTGGGACAACATCTAAGACTTATACAATAATATTAGTACATGAGATATAAGTACAACCAAAGAGGCCCTGTAAAATAGGAAAGGGCTCTGAAAATCTGAATGAGACATGCAAACTAAAAGGTGCTGTAAGTGGTTGAGGCTAGAACCATCCAATCTATGGAGCTGCATCCAAGGCTATAGTAGACAGGTCATCTTGGCATGTGGGGGGCTACCTGAAGGCCACCCCCTCATGAGGTCTAAAAACATCTCACACACACCTAGGAATCACTGGTACAATCTGCTGCATCACTGAACCATCAAGTATACGAATCTCGATCATTCCATAAAGAGCTGGAGCTGAGAAACGATCAAGTCAAAGGGCAATAAAGAGTCCCTTTGCCTAATTCGAGGCACCGAACAAGAATGGAAGTTAGAACCAAGGTACACTACCATCTAGACATGTATTCTCGAATGAATAAGCTGATGTTGACAGAAGGAGGTTCACCATAGGTGAGGCAATAAGGGATCCTCAACCAAGGCACGAGGGATAATAGAAGAGCGACTGATAGACTGACACCAGGGATGATGGTGGAATGGGGGGTACTGAGTAGCGGGCCAACGACTTACCTTTTTAGAGCATAAAGGGCATGAATGATCTAGTAGCTACTGATGCAACACCAGAGGGGATAGGGGACAGTATGACTGAAGGCCAAAATGTGCGACACAAGAGAGGAACAAAGAAATGAAGGATGGAGGACTATAGCTGGGTACAAAGGGACTCGGGATAGACTCCATGGATGCGAAGATGACTCAACTTGGATGCTCTAACAAGGGTGGCTCAATGATGCTGCCACATAGAATAGGCCCGGTGGGGACCACAAAGACATGAGTACAAGATGGTCACTCACGATGAAAATCGGCACGAGCATAGAAAAGTATGAAGGCAAAGTGGTGTCCCAGGCACAAGTGTTACAAGTGAAGAAATTCGATTTTTAGGAGTGGTGAAGTGACCCTTCTTGGAAAAGATGTGTCCGGGTGAAGTATGAAATCACAAAAAAATAAAGGATACACATTTGAGATCTTGGTGAGAGCTTTCCAACGGTGCTGACAATTTGTCAAACCGAGCAATGGTTTGGTTGCAATTGGCAAAAGAAAAAATTGGGGTTTCTCTTTTAATAAGGCATTTTCCCTCCACTTTGACTCATTTGCAAGTGTAATTGTTGTGAATGTAGAGAGGAGAAAAGGCCCTAAATCTTGCGGTGATCGTAGCAGACAAACTGATCATTGGAATCGAGATATGTTAGTTGCAGATAAGAGGCCTAACCCTACTCTTTCAATTCAATGGATTAAAAGTTCAATTTAGGCACCCAAAGCTCAGGAACAGAACCCTGCTCTTCTTCACGACCGGGTCGCACTTTTTGAGGAAATATCTGTGACTTGGGTAGTAGGTTTTGGGCATAAAACTACGACCTGTCCCAGGAATAGCCTGAAAAGTGTGACCTATCAAAGAGAGGGATTTTGGTGATGTTTTTTACTGAGATCTAGTTTTTATGGTTGTAATGCAGTATTTCCTTTCTGTACACTGACAAATATGATGGTTTTGTGTAGATATGGTAGAGTTGAGGATCAACTAGAGAGAGAGAGACCTGGACACATTACAGTTAGAGATCCGAGAGGATCATAGTGTCCACACTGCATTGGTCAAGTTTTGGGTCCTGAAGATTATGGAGAACCTTTTGATGAGAGCTGGAGAGACCTTGTTGGCCCGGATTTGTTAGCTGTTGGGATCTGAATCATGAGATCTTTATAGTGCAGGGGCACCAGATCAAGTTGAATGCCTAGGATATATATTTTCTGATTGGTCTCCTACCACTTGGGATGGTGGGAAATACGCAGCCATTGTTAGCCCGAGGGCAGAAAATTATGGAGTTTGTAGAGCGCCATTGTCAACTGGGTCTCCATGTGAAGGGGACATAGATACCTACCGAGGATCTAGAGAGGCTAGAGACTCGTATTGTGGCCATAGTGGTGCTGCGAATCCTGAGAAACTAGACGCTCCACCACATCACTGGGGTGAGATGATGCTTGTTGAGAGTATGTTGAGTGGGACCTACTATGGGTGGGCCCAAATGATGTTGTCGTCGTTGAAATGACAGTTATCTCTATGCAAGTGGCCGGTGAACCACGACTGTGCATATGACACAGTGTTATTCTCACTCTTCTTTGAGAATATCCCGACCCTTCGGCCTCGCATACAGATCCAGGATGGGGCCTTGAGAGAGACCAGGATGCGCCGCTTGGGACGACTACTGGGTAGAGGGGGAGGTGGGGCAGTCGGATGGGTGTTCTGACCCAAGTTTTTCGCTCATTGGGATTAGGTGCCACTATACATAGAAAACTATCCCTATAGTGGGATAAGCTATCATAGGGACCTGTACTTGCCACTGTCACCCGGTCGAGCATGGGGGCCCAATGGTAAGTGACAAGTTTCTAATATTTTATGTACATCTTAAAGTTTCAGAATATTTTATATGGTACTGATTCATTCACTTGTGGTATGTAGATACATCACTAGTGAAACCGACTGGGTATATTGGGCGACCTGTAGTATCAGGAGCTGCATCACCTGGTGGGTCGAGGGGTCCACAAAATGAGGATGTAGTTGCCCTATTGGAGGACATCCATTGTAGATGTGAGAGGCTTCTTACTGGTGTTTCAGAGTGCGACTGGAAAGATCTTGATGACCAGTACATAGAGCCATGTATTGGTTTACCCTTGGAGTGGCGAGGGATCATGTGGTGCATGGCGATGGTCGGAAAGGGGATGCAGGATCTACGAGCTACCGGAGTCGAGTCATTGGCCCGGGATCCTCCAGATAGTGATTAGATGTAGGGGCATGAGGTGCCCCCAGTTTCGATTTTTGTAACATGCTATGGGCATTTCATATGTATCAGATTTGATGGACTCTAAAACAATTTGGACAACACATATAATGGATATGCATCGTTTTATGGTTTATTGTTATTCACTTGTGTGAAATGCGTGTGATAAATGTCAATCTAGAATATTGTTTGCAATGCTATTTACATAGTGATTTTGTGCTCTAGGTACATGAATGAATGTAATGATTTCAAATTCATGCATCAAAAGCTTCACTCGTAAATATCTTCTAAAAAGAACAAGATTATGCACACGATAGACACCATTCAATTGCATGAAAAGAAGCAAGGAATATAAATGAACATGAAGGTGAGGGATGCGACGGGAAAGGGAATCAGCTAATAAACCTCGCACTGCATCATATTCGGCCTGATTATTGTTGGAAGTACCAATTCATACGCTGTTAGAGAGAGTAAGCGAATTCAAGGGGGTAAAAATGGCCCAGGTTGCCGAGGCTAGATTTCAGGAGTAGCGATTTGCACCATCGTCATAACCGATATATGTTGATAGCGAAAAATGGTCCATTTGAAAGGTGCCACAAGACAATAAATGAGAGGACGATGAGTAGTGATGGCAACCTGAATGTAAGGTAGAAAGAAAACAAATACTGCTAGAGGAAGTGCTCTAGGTAGGAGTTCTACAACCTGCACACCAAAAATTAGATGGTGTGGGGGAGCTGCCTTGTAGGAAGCTTGTGCTCAGGTCGCGAAAGTAACCGTAGACACAGATGGTGCCATTCCTCTTAGGGGAAGGAAAGATGAATTTAGGGGTGGAAAAGGCTTCCATGTTGTTGTCATCACAGTAGAATATGGGGTGACTGGTGGAAGGGTAACCACATGACGCGACAAAGCTACCTGAATCATCATCATGAGAAGAAAGGTTCACATGTGCATCATGATGGATGGTGACGAAAGAACAAGCAGATAAGGGATCCACTGATGTTGAGCCCAGGGTGATCGCTGAAGGGAGGTCAAGAGAAACATAAGGGGAAGTCCCAGAGGGGTCTTCCACCGTGGATCTCATAGATGATGACAGGTAGAGGATAGTGGCCGAAGACTCCGTCATCTCGACATCATGAGGGGGAATGTTAATGGGAGTAGATGTATCCTTAGGTTGGCCTGAAGCATACTATGCGAGTACGCATTAGGGGAATTTTGAGGTCTAAAATGGGCCTCCTAAGAAAAATGTACAACCAAAATAAACTTTATAAGAGCCAATAGGATTCAAGATGATGATGTCAACCATGGGGGATGATTACATTTTTGGAGTAAAAAGGAAAAAAGATTAAAAAATAATAAAATAATAAAACTACTGTTTCAACTCATATTTTCAACTTATCTCCCTAAGATTACTCAAATTTCAAGCAGGAGTACTCGTTGGATGCAAAATGTAATTCCTCATCCAAATAGTATCCATGTTGCATACTTTCGATGGACCTTGCTACATGAAAAGTGATAAATACATTAAAAATGTGATTGCAATCATATTTTTTCATGTATTTCTCATTTTAAATAGAGTCTCTTCTATCACTCCAAAAGTAAAATTTGAACTTCATGCACCTAAGTTCATAGAGCCTCATGGTCTAGGGTCATTCAATTCTATATTCTGGCATGTTTAATGTATCCAAGGTCTTGTAGCATTCCCTTGTAAGCATGTTTCCCTTGTAAGTATGTGGTTGTAGCTAGGGCTGTAATTAGATGTAAAAGGCCTATATATATAGCAATACAAACCATATAAATAAAAAATTAAAATCCCGAATTCGAGCAAGCAACAAGTTTGAATCAATTCCACTGTGTCCTATTGTTTATTCAAATCCCTAAGTATTCATAGCGTAAGTAAAAAATCATGGATCAATGTCTTTTGATGGGAACATGGGGAAAATCATCTCAATCTATATCATTTTGTGTATTGATTACAATGGGTGGGATGTCAATCCAGGTCAATCTACTACTGGTGGGTTCAATGCTCTTGTTTCGTGAAGCACCATAATCGTGGGTCTAGTCATAGGTTCTAGCATTATGGGTTCGACCCTCCTGCCCAGGTTAATTCAACCAACATCTTGCCAATAACTAACGAGGAAAGTAATGAACGATGCCTACACTAACTAAAAGCCAGTAGGATCCAGGTTTCTCAAGCCTAAAATCAATTCCAGCTGTACCAGCAATAGCAGCAATTATAGCTTATCCATGCCCCCGCGCAATAGCTCTAAACGTTGTGAAATGTTATTTGTATGAAAGTGAAATATGCTTGGAAGATCCATAGCCTTAAGCCCTGGAGCCTTATTTTGAAAATAACCTAAATATGGAGTCTTTTTATATATATTCCTCCTAGAAGCAAGCCCTGGAGCATTGGATTGGTTTGAATAGGGAAAGGGAGGAGTTTTCAACTCAACATTCCACCTTCAAACAATAAATTGAGACATGAATTCTTGGGCACAAGTTGTTCATGGAAGGGGATCCTATTCCTCTTGTTGTAGTTGAGGAAGTAGTGCAAGCCAAGCTTGTAGAAGAGCATACTAGGTGTGCCATGGAGATGAACAATCTAAAGGCAAGGGCTTCATGCCTCACCCTTCCCATCCCCAGACCTCATGCAACCGGATAAACTCTTGATCTCCATGATATTACTCTAGATATACTTGGTGAAAATCATATTATACACTTTGAATCTGGTTCAAGTAAGCAAGTGACATGCCTCAGGCTCTCCAGGTCAAGCGAAGTATATTATCCCTCCCTAGTAGGATATTTTTAGGAGGATCTTACTAGATCCCAAGTTGTGGAACTCAAATGCTCTAGAGAACTGTTTGCAGTAGCATGACAGGTAGGGAAATGAGTACTCATTAGAGATCTTAGGGCCATTATTATGTCTTTCCCCCTCCTGGGTACTATCAGCTGGGGTTCTATAAATGGATGAGCCCATTGGAGGAGGTTTACATGACTCAACCAGAGGAAGACAAGCATACCTCAGAAATAAATCTCTACCACTTATGGAAAATTTGTCTCCTACAGCGGAAAGAAAATCCTAACCGGCTTATCTTGTGGCTGAATCTATCAAGCCTTTCTCATCATGATAGTTTTCTGGTTGGTACAAAGGAGGTTATACCTGCAAGCAGTGAAAGAGGAACACCTGCCCCACCCAAGGAAGAAAGTATCCTTTTCTGCTATTCCCGAATCATCTATTGGTGTAGGAGCATGCCTACTCGAAACCACCCTTATCTATTTTAGTTAATTGAATATCGAGTGCGAATGAGAGAAGGGACTAGCTTATAAAATAAAGGAAACATTCCCATCCCACCCCACCACGTGTGGTAACAGAACTAGGTATGTGTTCGCTGACTCCCCAATCATAAAGAAGTAGTCAAGGTTGGGAACTTCCAAACACGTAGAGGCCTAGGTTTGATTCCCCCATGAGTAGGCAAGGTCCGTAACAACCCGATGCTCTACCTACCTTGGTCAAGTAGAAGCCCCAAAAGGGTGAGGCATAGGACCCAGCTAATCCAAGCACCAACTAGAGGAGATGGGTTGTGTAGGGAGTTGGCCAAGGTCAGTAAAGCCAGACTCAGACTCGGCATCTGTTCAGTTGAGTAAGCCAGCCAAGTTTGCTAAGTGATCCCAATCCCCTAAGAGGAAGCAATTCAAGAAGCAAGACGACTTTATGATCTTCCCTGAATGTTCATGCCACTACTAGGTAAAGAGGAAGCAAGTCAAGAAGCAAGGATCTAATATAATATTCCCACAATGTTCATTACACTGAGAGGTCAGGGTCCGCATACTGCCCAATTAGAAGTAGGAATGTGTCATTCTGAAAGGCTAGTTTTGAGAGAATCAAATTCCCAATCAGGGCTTGTTTGGTATAGCTAGTACAGTATAGGTAGTATACCTTGTATAAGCTCTTACTTAGACGTATACCCAGTAACCTTGGGACTGCCAGGATAAGATTTACCAAGAGAGAAACTAGCTAGGTATACCCCGCATTACCTATACCACGTATACCTCTTCCTAGCTAACCCCCGTATAAGGTTTACCCCACTATTAGGCTTATCTTCCCAGCTTTGTATACTGCACTATAGCTATCTCCACTGCGTTATCTGCCCAGTTCTCTAGACTGCACTATCCACTAGCTTATAAAATAAAGGAAACATTCCCATCCCACCCCACCACGTGTGGTAACAGAACTAGGTATGTGTTTGCTGACTCCCCAATCATAAAGAAGTAGTCAAGGTTGGGAACTTCCAACATGTAGAGGCCTAGGTTTGATTCCCCCATGAGTAGGCAAGGTCCGTAACAACCCGATGCTCTACCTACCTTGGTCAAGTAGAAGCCCCAAAAGGGTGAGGCATAGGACCCAGCTAATCCAAGCACCAACTAGAGGAGATGGATTGTGTAGGGAGTTGGCCAAGGTCAATAAACCCAGACTCAGACTCGGCATCCGTTTAGTTGAGTAAGCCAACCAATTTTGCTAAGCAAGCCCAAGCCCCTAAGAGGAAGCAATTCAAGAAGCAAGACGGCTTTATGATCTTCCCATAATGTTCATGCCACTACTAGGTAAAGAGGAATCAAGTCAATAAGCAAGGATCTAATATAAGATTCCCACAATGTTCATTACACTGAGAGGTCAAGGTTTGCAGACTGCCCAATGAGAAGTAGGAAAGTGTCGTTCTGAAAGGCTAGTTTTGAGAGAATCAAATTCCCAATCAGGGCTTGTTTGGTATAGCTAGTACGGTATAGGTAGTATACCTTGTATAAGCTCTTACTTAGACGTATACCCAGTAACCTTGGGACTACCAGGATAAGCTTTACCAAGAGAGAAACTGGCTAGGTATACCCCGCATTACCTATACCACGTATACCTCTTCCTAGCTAACCCCTGTATAAGGTTTACCCCACTATTAGGCTTATCTTCCCAGATTTATATACCGCACTATAGATATCTCCACTGCGTTATCTGCCCAGTTCTCTAGACCGCACTATCCACTGCTATCTATGTATGTCCTGTATCACTGGCGGGTTAAAGTCAATCCTTTCATTCAATGCATTAGTGTGTAGGTTATATATGTCAATATGTCATACCAGGTATATATCATTTATTGGGTATGGATGGAGTCAAGGGAAGTAGTCCTCAACGATGCATGCCCCACCCCATTGAGTTAGGGTGTGGGCAACAAACAACCTCTCTGCCACACGAACTAGTAAGGGTCAGTGTCAATAAAAAGTGTCCTTAACAAGCCCATATTCTATTTTATATATCTATCGATGACTATATAATATACCTAGATGGCAGATGCATATATAGATCTAGCTTCCCACCATGCTTGGTGAGACTAGCTTGGTTAGAACTACTTGCTTGGACAAATTAGAACTAGACTATTTGGTAGGGTTCGGTCACTTGGATGAGAACTACTCGCTTGGCCTACTAATACCTGCACTATTATATTTGGTTGTTTTCTTTAGGTAACTGCTGATAACTACACTAATGGATTTTATTGGTAGGTTTAGGTCACTATCTTGGATGAGAACTACTGGGGCTGCACTAATTAGAACTAGACTATTAGGTTGGATAGCATGGTTCGGGTAGACGAGGTTTAGCTTCGCACTGTCTCTTCCCAGTGACAATAGGTTCAGTGAGCTATGTATGGTTTGGGTAGATGAGGTTCACCTTCGCACTATCTCTTCCCAGTGACAATAGGTTCAGTGAGCTGTGTATGGTTCGAGTAGATGAGGTTGAGCTTCGCATAGGTTTGGTGGGTTGGTTAGACTTTAGTTAGACAACTTTTGGTAATAGGGTTGCTTGGACAGCTAAATGGTAGGTAGGGTTAGCGAGCAATAGGTTTCCGTGACTAAGGTTCGGGTAGACGAGCTTGAGCTTCGCATAGGTATGGTTTGGGTAGACCAGTTGGATTAGACATCCGAGGTATGGTTCAAAGAGAAGAACTAGACTATTAGGTGGGACTGTTGAGCCCTAGAATTGCCTTCACTTTTACAAACCTTCACTTCATTTCATCATTATTTTATCACTTCATAAGCCTAAAATCAATTAAGAATGATTAGGATTTCTTAAAGGTTACATGCAATTCATTAACATATTGTATTTTCATGGCTTTTTCTGTTTTAATAATTTTGTGCAAAATAGCTACAGAATACAGACGTTCCGTAGCCGATCAGGAATTCCGCAGCTATTTTAGTGTTTAAATAGGTTACAGGTGTCTTCTGAGGGAAAGAAGTATATGGTTAGACTCCAAAACTCTCCTGCATCATTCCTTGTCCTCCACGAGGGCTGAGCACAAATCTGGCAGTGGTTATGCACGTGGATAAAGCCAAAACCAAGAAGCAGACTTCTACAAGGAAAAGGACTCTTGAGGTGTCTTCAGCAGAATACGAGTCCTCAACAAGGATTTCTAGTTTGATTTTGATTATAAAATACACCTATGCCTATTTCTACTCAATGTCAGTTATGTATTTCCTTATAAAAATAACTCGGTGAACCGAGAAAATGTTAGTTGATGTTTTGTTGTTAGTTCTCAAAAACTGTGATACTCTGTTTATGAGCGTTTTTTCCTTCAATGAAAGAAGTATAACTTTGATGCATGATCTGAAGCAAATTTAAGGAGTTAAGGATTCGTGTGCCAATCTGATGGTAGAGGGCCCCTACTATCTGAAAGGCTTTGTGCATATTTTCTAGATAAGTGATCTTTAACTCTGTTTTGTTCTTAACTTAGGCAGTTTTCTGAGCATCATGTTTTATGTTTACTTACATCGAATATTACAGTCAATCTTGTTCTCATGAGCTATTCCAATATATCACTAATGCATGAATGAGATATAGCTGTAGTACTCTTGAGTTAATTGCATTTTAGTTCAGTTCTGTTCATTACATTTTAGTTCTATTAGTTAATTGCATTTCAGTCCTGATAAATTAGACTTAAAATACCCTCATTATTTTATAAGTTGTTCTTGTTCTTAACTTCTTCTAACATATCATTATCATATGAACAAGAATTATTTATATCATTTTGAGTTCTTGACTGTTCTGCAATTTCTCATAATTTTACAAACAACCTTTTTTTTTCCAAGATGTTCCAAGAGATCTCTAACCTTTGAATGAGGCTTAATAGTAACATTTTGAGTTGCAGAATGAGTTAATTCTAGTGTCATAAGTTATTTTAGCATAGGTTTCCTTACTATGTTGCAGATAATCTTTTCTCAAAATGTTCCAACCAATTTCTAACAACGGATGATATTTTTTTTGTGATATTTTAGGTTGTTGTTTGCTAAAGAGAACCTCATTACATCAAACTAATCCTTTTCTCAGTTTGTTCCAACATACCTCTAATGAAATGAATTGGACTGAATTTTAATGTTATGAGTTACTTTTCTTATCAGCTTTACAATCTGTGGATTAACATTTTCTATTCTTAAGTGCCATTCATAGTTTAGAGTAGATTTTATTTTGTTTTAGTGTGATTGGTAACTTCTCTTTGCTAGAAATTCAGTTCTTTTCCCCTTAACATAAAAACACAAAACCAAAAACATTAGAAAAACACTAAGCACAACGAAGTAGGAAGAAGATACCTAGGCACATATGGTGCACTTCACTTCAATAGTTTACTAGCCCTGGTTGACAATTTATGACATCAATTTAGGAACACTAAGTTGAGAAGACAGGGACTACTTAGACCAACTTCTACTTGTACTGATTGGCTTAAAAAAATACTATAGGTTCAGTGAACTACTAGGATAGATTGGCTGATAACTAGACTATTGGTTAATGGAACTACTTGGCCAGAGAAGAAGTATACTAATTGGTTGGACTAGAAATACTAGGTTGGATCATTTAGCAGCCCCATTGAGTAGCGGGAGGGATAATAGGCCCAATATAAGTACAAGGCCCGGGCTTCATATCATCTATTTCTTCTTCAGATAGGGGCACTTCCTTAGACAAAACCTTGGACTATGGTTGGAAGCGGTAGTCAATGGTTCTACACGCGTTAGTGGATCATAGAATTCCAGTTGAGGGTGGATCACTAGATTCCCTCCGACACATGCATCTTTCAATATATATTTGGCCAGTCCTAATTGAAACACTTATTGATTACCTATATTCTATTAGGGTTACTTTACTTATTTCCCCTCCAACGAGTCCTCAAAACTGGTACTTCTGGTAATCGAGAAGAAACTCTTTTGCTTGTTCTCATTGCCTGTATTATATCCCTACTTGAAACAGTTAAGGTATATATTCTATGGGTGGTAGTCCTTCCAGGTGGCCGTCTCCTTCCCTCTCTTGCAAACTCACTTATTTCTAATTAATAGAGTTAGTGTATCTATAGAAATTCCAGTGATTGCATCTATCTATATACCACATCTATTTTAGGTATGTTAGGTGGGGTGACTTCTTTATAGTCAATAGAGTGATTGCATTTTCATATCGATGATAGTCCAGTGTTTTCATAGTCCAGTGTCCACCAGTTGATATTCTAGTCCAGTTGATATAATAGAGCTTGCTGATTCAGTGACTTGATCCTAGTGATTTTCTCATCGCGGACAATATCCTAATCCAAAACATATCACACCCTACCTTTTCAATCGAAGGGCATAATGTGGTGTTGGGTAACCACTTTCAACACATTAGCTCCCTCCCACACTGTGATGGGTCAAATCAACCCCAACCTACATTCGGGGGACACTTGCCACGGCTACTATTCCAAACGTCAAAAGTAGCGCGATAACCTACCCCACCATCACAACAGCTTCCCCGGGCTCTCACGTAGTTCAAGGTACAAAGGGTAAGCCATATCAGGGAGAGAGTTATTGGCCTAGTAAGTTCAGAAGTGTGATTGGGGAATATATATTTCTATATAACGAAACTGACAATAGGAAGGTGAGGGAATATATATAGTATAGCACTTATGCATCCCACGTGTGAGGGCCATCTCATTCTGATAATACCACATATATATATTGGGGAGGGGAATTGTATATCTATAGGTTCTATATTCCATAGGTTATGTTCTATATCCCTGTGTTAGCCATCTATAATTTATATATACATAGTGATGGCTAGAATCAGTTTGCAGCCTTCAAGAAACATCTTCAAGCTAACATGTTAGTTCTTGAAGCGTGGTTTTTCTCCCTGTCCAAAGAAGCCTACCTTCACTGATGTTTTCACCTCAAAATCCTATTGTTTCCAAAGAGAAGACTGTTTTTCAAAAGTTTAGCTCCATCATTTCATTCCTCCATTTTGTCTTCATAATTCCTTTCATATCACTCATTTTTTCCTTCATATATCCTCACTTCCTCCAAAATTCCCTTTAAAACCATGAAAATCCCTTTTTATTTGGTTTTAAAACCCCTCCGTTTACTCTATTGGAACCTAAAAAGCTCAAAAAATCCCTTTTTCGACCTAAAAAACTAAATTTTCATATAAACAGGTTTAAGCCCTCGCGGGCCTAGTCCTCAGCCCTTTCCTCCATATAACCGTGGACCCGCGACCGTTGGCTACACGCCTTTAGCCCCTTTCTCGCTATTAGAGGTTGCTCCACCCCTTTTTTCCTTTGTAAATTCATTTTTCCTCCCACACGATGATTTATCTCCCGAAAAAATATCCACCGTTGATCTCATAGATCTAACGGCCATTGGCAGATCGCTCCATCACAAATCGGCTTTCCACTAGGTCCCACATCCCTTTCCCTTTTTTCCCCGCCGATGCGATCTCCCGACTCCATCTCAGCCGCCCATTTCCCCCAAGATCTGACGGGGAGCGCTACCCTCCATCGCATTGGCGCATCGCCCTTTCCTCACTCCCACTTATATCTCCATCGATGGAATCCTAATCCTCGATCTCTATCCTGATCCTAGGGTCCTCCACCCATCGCATTTTCCCCCTCCCATCAGCATTGGCCATCACAAGTCCCAAAATCATTATCCCCAGACCCTCTACTCCTCTGATTTCCAATCCGCCGAAATTGATCTCCACCGTCCGTCCTTCAGATCTGATGGCCCACATTGATTTACCTCCTTTTCCGCCCACGACGAATCTTTCGTGTATTTTCTTTCCTTTCCCATATATTCCCGCTGGTCCCACCCAACCACAACAGGCCTTTCCATCGTGTTTCCTTCAAATCTCCACCGTTGATCTGCTTTCCCCCTCCAGATCCATTAACAGTCCACAAGCGTTTTCGCGCCCACTCTTCCATTGCTATCCAAAACTCATTTTCAAAGCAGAAAGGGTTGTTTTTATCCCTAGACACACTTTAGCCTGGGCCCACCATATATTTCATTGCACATCTCTCCATTTTTCGTGCTCGCTTACAGTCGTAGATCTGCCCCCCCCAGATCGGACGATTATCATTCAATTTCGCGTTCATTTCACCAAAAGAATTGATCGAGCGTTTTGACCGCGAAATAGGAGGTTTTCAGGAGCATACGTGTCAGCCATTAACACGTATCGCGTTCCCCATGCTCATTACCACTTACCACTCTGATCCCACGTGAATACCACCTCCGGTATTCCCAAAACCGCTTTTCAGCTCTTCGCTCCAATGAAAAATTCAAACCATCCGCCTACATTCCACCTCCTCTGCACTGCTCTTCCGCCTCTGCCAAACCCCTCTAAAGAAATTTTATCCCCCAAAAATGCTGGTTTTATTTAATTGTTTATTGTTTGGTTGCAGGTTTTCATGGTGGTTAAATATTGAAGTCGCCCCACAGCAAAATTGTTGCAGAACCCGAGGATGACGATCCTCAGGACTTAATTCAATGCAGAAAGGGATGACGGGTTAAATTTCTAATTTTTCGCCAGTGCGTCATGAACACTGGTCATTCAGTAAAACCCTCCAACACGTAAAGAAACCCTGCATACAGACAATCAAATGAAGATTTAAGACAAAAAATTAAAGGCTCCATAGTAGATTAAAAGAAAAAACACAGTCAAAGATAAGCAGATAAAGGTCCAAATCAAACGGATAAAGAGTTAAGGTTAGTTATGATGCCTGAAGAGCCTTGAATACGTTAAAGGGAAGTAGTTATTACACAAATATTAAGGCAGTCATTGTAAGGGTATGGGTGGTCTCAAAACCCATACTATACGCCTTACTTGTACCAGAAGAAAGGACAAGACTGCAACAATGAGAAGACTTATCCACAAAGACACTCGGAGTTATTACCAGCCTGACAGCTAGGCCGCAAAGTCTACAAGAACTACTAGAATGGGCAAAGAAATTAATGTAATATTTATGACACAGAATGGGCATTCGATCTCCTCTATTTTAATTGACCATTAAGACCATCTCCGTCATCTCCCCTCCCATTCACCTATAAATCCTTTCTGAACTTCCATTGTAAGGGTTGGCATTTGATGAAATTTGAAGTAATACATAGACTATTGTTTTGAAGAAGAATTGATGTTTTGAAGAAGTGTGGATGTCTTTGCTTTTTTGATTGATGAAGGAGGCTAGATCATTGGATCCCTGAGCCTGGTTTTGGTGAAGTACTCTCTATTCGTTAATGTTATTTCCTGTTTTTCACTTTGTTCCATTATGCTTTGTTTGCAGTAGAGTAAAAATATTAGGCTAAGAAATGTCTCCTAGAAGCACCTTAGACCTGTTTACTCTCCACTGCCTTTATGTTTTCATCTGCTAAAATATTTTATTGAGTAGTTTAACTGCTTTTAAAACCCTTAAGTTTGTTTATTTTAGAATAGTTCAAATAGTTGCTGTCAATGTTGAATTATGGTTTGCCTTGTCTGCTTGTTGCCTCTTAAGAGCTGTTCCTGAAAGCACCCTTCAAACGCTATTGTCTGCAGCTTGGCAGAGAGGATTTGTTCTGATCTTACCCTCTGTTGCTTGCTGAGATAGTTGTAGTCGAAGGTCTTATTAATTTTTTTCGTAGATGCTTGGGTGTTCCATTTTTTATGAATGAGATTAATTTTGTTTCTTATATGTTTTCTAACTCCTTCAAGTGAAATAATTAGAAGAAACAGAGTGTTCCTCTCCTTCTTTGTCTTACTTAAAAGTCTATCTTGTTTATGTTATCTGCATAAATTATGTTGGTATAATTCATGGTTAGCCCTAGCTATTTAATATTTCTTTATGTTTAGATGGTGTTTCAAGTCCCTTCGTTGAAAGGTACATAATTAAGGAGTCTTAAACAACCCTTAAAACTCTACTTTTCCTTCCAAATCCTTGATGTTCATCTCATCCCACCTATATGATTCCGCAGATGCATTGACCAAGTTAGATTTTCCCTTTGGTTCCCAAAATTCATCAATCGGAACTATTTAGACTTCCACATGACTCCATTGCCCAATAGCTTGTAGATTTCCACACTCTATCTATGCTGCCCAGATCATCTTTGTCCAACCAACAAAAAAAATATTTGCAGCTCATAACTAGCCCAAAATCAACCTCTTAAAAGCATCAAGCTATATCCTTACAAACATATTGAGAGATCCCTCTCTGATACTAGGAGGGATAGATCCTAGAGCTCTAAATATTGGTTTATATGTTGCCTTGTCATTTGGTTTGCCAATCATCCAAATCACAAGACCCCAACATTTTGGTGATCACAATGGGACCTCTGAGTTCATAGTTGCCTAGCAAGCTCTTATAGAGTCTTTAGTCCTTCAACAACCATAGAAACTCAGAAAACCCCAAAACAAAACATTTAGATTGGTTTCATAATAAACATTGGTGGTGGACCATAAACATTTTACTCTAAAAAAGACTAAAAATTTCCACCGGGCGACTCCACTAGCCCTAGTAGGCCTATAGAAATCACTGTGAGAGGAAAACAGTCCTAAAGCCTCAGCCTCTCTAAATTTTGGAAACTGAAATCTGGCATCACATAGGGTTAATATTAGATCCCATCTAGATCCTAATCCTCCCACCATAGTTGATATTCCAAAAAGAATTTTGTGGTGAAATACTAAATCTGGAAAACCAACTACTGATAAGACCATCTCAACAACAAGGTCTGTCCCTGAAGATCTCACAATCTTGAAAGATCCTCACTTTAACTTACCTCACACGAGAAACATATTTAGAATCAAGTCTTAGAGCGATTTAAATCAGGCTGACTTTGAACCCACAGATTTGCAACAAAGCTTTAGCAGAGAAGCTTCACCTTCTACTCCACCTGATTCTCAGCTTCTTCATCGTTTTAGCTCCTTCCATAACAAATCTTCTCATCATCAGTTGGTTGGCCCAAGTGCTTCTTCCACTCCTAGTATTCACACACACACTATCCAAAGCACTCCAGCTCAGCCCACTTTCCCTCTTGTAAATCCACCTCTTGTAAATCCCCCACTTTTTCTAGCCATGGCAGCATGGTATGCTCCCTTAGTGTTGCCCCAACCTCTCATTCCTTTACCCAATGAATACCAGTCCAAAATTCCCATTTCACTGGAAATGAACCCACCACTGCTCAACAGCACGTAGATAAGATGAACGATGCCTTTGGTTATATGGAAATAGAAGATGAGACCATCAAAATGAGAATTTTTGCTCAGAGTTTGGGAGGAGAAGCCAAAAAATGGTTCAAAGGCCTAACTCCCCATAGCATACATGATCTCCCTACTTTACATCAAACATTCATAAAAAAAATGGGAAACTAGGAAGAACCCTCTCCAAAGACTGTCAGATGACAACAACCTCAAGAGAAACACTACGGAAAGTGTACAATCTTATTGCACTAGATTTAATAGTGTGTATAACGCACTACCCCCAGAGTTTAAGCCTCCACAAGGCTTAGCTTTGGCCAAATTACTTGAAGGATTTGATCCTGAAATGGCTTATCAGCTAAGAGAAAGGGATCCCTTAACTCTAGAAGACATGCAGAAGGGAACTCTTAGTGTGGAAGCAAATATGATTGAGAAAAGAGCTAGGATGAGGTCTGAAAAGAAAGTAACATATAGGGAAGACACTGCACCTTCCACATTTGACTCAAAATTAGACCATCTAGCCAAGAACCTGGATAGGTTGGAAATAATGATGGAAAGGTTGGTTGTCCAAACAAATGCTCAGAGTAGGAACCAACCTCATAATCAGAACCAAAACTCCAGGAGAAATTCCAATCAAAATAAGCATAAAGACAATGACCAGCAAATTAGGCCTCCCTTTCAACAAAACTATGTAGAATAAGAGGATGCAGGGGAAACTGATAGGCTGGAAGAAAATCATATGAAATTGATAGGGTCTGATGATGGAGATGATATCTTCCTCATTGAGGAAGAACAAGGATTTTTCTCATCATAACAAACGAACACAATCAGGATAAGTCATAATATTATAGGTTGGGGTTCGAAAATGCAATTATGGAAGTTCACAGACAATATGATCTCAGGAGAAAAAAGAACACAGAAATTGCTAAAGACAAGAACACTAGCACTGCTATTGAAAAAACCTCAGAAAATCAGCGTAAAAAATCAGCTAATAATACCAACACCCTGGCCAAGAAAATTGTTTTAAATAGAGACAAAAATAGCCAACCAAGTGTTGAGAAGAGCTTCCCTAGTACTTCTGCTAGTGGCCCTATTAAAACAGTCCCAATTAACAGTCCTGATAAAACTTAGCTGGCCAAAAATGATGAAAGAAACATAAGCGAAAAAAACAGATGTGAATATGACGAAAACAACACTTCCTTTCAGCCTCGAAGGTGAAATTGCCAAGATCAAGATTAGCATGCCTCTAGCTGAACTGGTAACTCAGGATGTGTACAAAAATCAAGTTTTGAAAGCCCTGAATATAAACATCGATACTGATACTTTAAACTTGACAGATGACAAAACAGAGCTGTTGTTGGTCCTAGAATTGAAGGAAAATACCAAGAAGGGGTTGTCCCTCCCTTTTATGTCAGTCTAAACATACATGATAAGATCCTACACAATGCCATGCTAGACTCTGGAGTATTGCATAACCTTATGCCCAAAGTAGTAATGGAAAGCCTAGGCTTAGAAATTACTAGACCATATAAAGATTTATACTCTTTTGATTCAAGAAGGGTCAAATGCTTGGGCTTAATCAAAGATCTGTGTGTTAACCTGTCACAAATTCCTGCTAAGAGCCTAGTGATGGATATAGTGGTAGTTGACATTCCCCAAAAATATGGCATGCTTTTGTCTAGATCATGGGGAGACACAGTTTAGGGGAGCCTTCAAATGGATATGTCCTATGCCACCATACCAGTGTTTAGTCAAACCAGAAGATTATATAGGAAATCCCTCATGAAATACATGGTGAGAAGAAAAGACAAACTCAACAACTTGCTTGTCTATTCCACACATTCAGACTTAGATTCCTTTATCATATTCAACGAAGATGAAATCACGTAACAAGAAAAATAAAATAAGCAAGAAATCAGTGCACCAGAACATTTAAATTTACCTTTCACTCAACTAGGAAATGCCCCAAATCTCAGCAGCCTTGGGCAACAAAAAGAAAGAGAGAATGAAATAGAAGCAGTATGGAAGATGAGCTTTGATGGCTCTTGAAGCCAGGTTGGTTCAGGGGCTGGTGTATGGATACATAACGCAAACAAGGGTTACTCCTATAAACTAGATTTCCCATGCACTAGTAACATTGCATAATACGAAGCCCTTATCCTCAGTCTGCATTTTCTCAAAGACTTAGGGGTTAAGAGGATATCATTCCAAGGGGATTATGAGTTAATCATTAGGTAAATCAATGGGGAATATTCAGCCAAAAACCCCAGACTCAAAGAATATATAAATTTTTCCCTTGATCTCCTTAAAACCTTTGAAAAGTATGAACTCATTTTCGTACCAAGAGCTCAAAATCATCAAGCTAATGAGCTCGCCTTTGCTGCCAGCAACTACCAAATACCACAAAAAAATGAACAGTTCAATATAAAGGTGAAAAACAGACTAGTAGTGCCTGACAATGAAGATTATTTGCAAGTGTTTGAAAATGATAAACACATAAATGATTTCTTGTAGTCAAAGTGTTGATCATAATCAGCTTCCTATAAAATTCCACAGGAAAATTGGCTTATAATCCTGCAAATCCCCTCTTCCAGCCTTAAAAAATCATTTTTACGACTATCATTACCTTTCCGCCCTCAAATTACATTATAAAAAGCCACAGATCGTAAAGCTGAAAATCTCACAGGCCTAGTCCCTTCTGCTAAGCCTCTGCTCCTTTCCTCCATGGGACCAAAAGCCAGAACCGAGAGCCAAGGCACTAGGCGCTTATCAAAGAATATCAGGCGTGTTCTGAGCCGTCTGATCAGACCATAGATCAACGTACCTCAGCCCTCCCGCAGTTGCGGTCCCCGCTCCCAAAACACTGTTCAAAACCAGGTGGTATGTATCGCACCGCCTTTCGACGGTAGGCAGTTTTTCTCCTTGGGTCAGCAATTCCATACGACGCTCACCACGTGTCCCCGCGTACGGCCCGAATACCACCCTCCATCGCACATTAATGTTTGACCAAAGACACGCAGCGATATCCATCTCAGCCGTCCGATCTGAGAACCTTCATCTGACGGTCATCGCGCTCTGAAGTTGCACGAGATTTAATCCAAGCCCATAGCATCCCTGGCCCACTATCTATCGCCTCCGTTGCTCTTTCAACCATCGATCTCCTCCTGAGATCGGACGGCCAAGATTTCATCATCCCCGATGTTGACCTGGTCTTCCTCCACGTCATCATCCCACGTGTTATCGCATTTCTTCCTCCGCCATTTATATATTTCATTCATAAGTTATTTTTCAATGTTCCGCATTATAAACTCTAGCCAGCCCTTCCGCCATTATTTCCACTGCATTTTCTTTGTCACCACCCTGCATGTTTCCGCCACTTCATCACGTCGCTCTATTACACTGTCACTTCCATGGCATTGTCGTCCCCCATGCATTTGTTTTCTTCACAGCTTTGTGTGTTTTGCAGGTTGACAGTGACGGAGAATTATCATAATTTGCAGCATCCATTACAAGAGCCGAGCACACGTCAAAGGACCATTTTTTAGAGCAGAATTATGAAGAAATTCCTCGGAAGCCAAATCGACAAGACTCCAATTTAAGAGGCAGGGTTCAAATTTGTCAAACCCTGCAGGGACATTCAAGGTGCCGATTTCACAGATGGAGATATCGATGCGGCAGATAAAGAATATCAGTGATCAGTAGAGAATTAAAGGCAGGTAGCTGAAGGTTTTGGGGGCCTTGTTCTAGCCTTTCGAAGCAGAGTACCAAATTCAAGATCTTGCACATCATTCGAAATATCTATACACAGAAAACAATGTCCTCAAGGCTTTATTTCAACAGAGTTTTCTTTCCAGGAAAGGACAGATATTTGTGTGATTTTACTGCCTTGCCGTGTCCCTAGCGAGATTTCTACCCAGTGCATTTATTTCAGAGAGCAGGCCACAGAGTAAAAAAAACACAGCACAGTCATTCAACAGTATGGGCGCAAATTTTTCCACCATTTTTCCTTACTTATGTAAATTAAATGTTCATCACCTACCTCTTTACTAGGTTTTATTTTCTCCTATAAAAACCATGAAGAAAGGCATTGTAAGGGTTCCAGATTTTATCAGAAAAATTATGCAGTGAAAGGCATTTTTGCATACATTTTGTAAAATTCTTGTATAAAGGCTCAGAGCCCATAGGGTCTCAATGAGGAGGAGTTCTATCTGTCAAAGAGGATTCTGGTCTTTGGTATTTCACAGTTTTTAATCTTCTTTATTGTGTGATATTAATAGAACATTTCATTTCATCCACCTTTCTTGTATCATGTTTTGGAATGCGAGTGGCTCACTGATTTTGGGTATGGATTCATCCTAGTTGATGCCCATACTTGGATCAGTCAAGCACTTTAAATATAGCTCATGCATGATATTCTGTTTCATTATTCAGCTAAAAATACTTCTACTATATTAGTTGCTTTGGGAGGGTGCTTTTAAAATGCTATTATCATGTATGGATTCTTAGATTGGTAAGCCCATGCGTGGTGGTATTGTATATCTGGGTATCGACTCAATGTTAACTAATATCTTCTCAATATTTCTTTCACTACATACACCTTCTGATAATTTATGTCTGTGAAGTATTTCTGAATCGGCCCGCTTTACAGTAAATTGCCTCTGAATTGTCTGTTGCTTTTGTATTAGAGTTTTGCATCTTGCCTCTGCAGTATCTCTTTTCCTGTGTCAGTTTCTGAGGGTTTGGTCCCATTCTATTTTATTTCTCTATTTACAGGAGATAGCATGTGAGCTGAATCTGACAGCTTCACACATTATATTATATGCTCCTTGCTATGCTAAGATGTCCTAGGCACTAGTCTATCACAAATCTAGGCTGTCTCTAGGACGAATTTGAGAAAATTATAATCCCTGGGCCTCGAAAAAATCGTATTCACTCTCTAAGTAGGTGAGCATAGAGATTTGAGAGTTGTAAATCCCTCACCTTGGCGACTCCACATTTGTTATTTGATAAATCTATTTGCAGTCCTGGCTCCTCGTAAGCCACACCTGAGGTCAGATACGTCTAAGCTAAAGACACCTTCGGTGTCTGACCCTGACCAGATTATACATAGAAGAAATTGGAGGGAAATAAAATCATCCCGTTCTGAAATTCCTAAAGTGTCGACAGAAGACTTTCCATCCCCTTCCTCTCAAGAAACTCAAGTGCCAAATCCCGACTCCACTGCGGGAGATACTGATTATTATTATTCAGATGGTCCACCTCGAGAGGGTGTCAGAAATAAAAATAGTCTTCATCCTACTCCTGAGGTTGAAGAGGTCAAGGAAGTAACCAAAGTATCTGCTGTTAATAGAAATTTGTTACCGTCTTAACCCCTCAAGTTGCAGTTGAGTATATTCCTATTATTATTCATACTCCACTTCCTCCTCCTCCTCCTCTTACTCATCAAACTATTGCACTACCTCCACCTCCTCCAATGGCTAATGTTCTGGCATTCTTGATGAATAAATATGCTCCCCTAGCATTACCCCAAGTGTTGAATGATATGCCCCAAGATTATCTGAAGATCTTGCCCAGATTCAATGGAGAAAACGAGATTGATGCACAAAAACATCTTGAGACTTTCTGCTCCTTTGCAAAGAACTTTAATGTCGAACATTTAGATGCGGTTTTAAGACTATTTGTGCAATCTCTAGATGGTGAATCTCGAAAATGGTTTAAGTTCTATTACCACTTGGGATAAAATGGAAGACACTTTTCTCAAGAAATGGGGAGAGAAGAAAGATCATGGAAATTGCCTCATTGAGTTCAATACACTAAAGAAAAGACAGAATGAGGGAGTGTCAGAATTTATCAAGAGATTTAATAAATTGTATCTGAGTCTCCCTGCTGATATGAAACCCCACCAAACTGCTGCTAAAGTTGTTTTTGTAGCAGCTTTTGATTCATAATTTGGTTTCTCTCTCAGAGAAAGAAAGCCTGCTACTTTGGATGATGCTCAGGCAGATGCACTAGAGTTGGAAGCAAAATTTGCCTCCACTAGAAAATCAAAAGGAATATCTGAACAAGATACTAGAAGAAAGGGCAAAGAGAAGGTATCCACTTCTAGTCAGGACAGAGATTCAACCAATGACAAAATGGAAGAAATGAGCAAATTGATTAAGAAAATGGTTAAGCTCAAATTGGAAGCCAAGAACTCAGCTTTCAGGAATTTCCAGAATGCTCCAAACAGAGGTTATAATCCTCAATATAGGAAACCACCCTTGCAAATATTGCTAAGGGAAGAAAAGGAGCAACAGGATCAAGTGCCACACCCATTGTACCTGGAAGGTCCAGGAGATGATTCTACTGAGGACACTGCCTATGGACTGGAGGATGCAAATCTTGCCTTTTCAAATAGTGATGGAGAAGAATACCCTCTGCAAGAAGATGATGAAGCTAGGTGCTCATTGCAAGAAGAAGAAAAGGTCAGAGACACAAAAGAAGCAGAAATTGATCATTATTGTAAGCAATTTGATGATTTCATGCAAGCACATTTCAATAGAAGATATGATCTTAGATCTTCTAGGAAGAGAACTCGTACCCAAGAGAAAGAAGAAGAGTTACCCCAGAATGAAGCACCTGCTCAGGAGGAATCAACGATGCGGAAAGCTACAGACAAAGGTAAGGGACCTCTAAACAAACCTTTGCGATCTAGTGATCAAATTCCTTCTTCTTCAAAAGCATTCATTCCCCCTAATGTCAAGTCTGTATCTAAAGAAGTCAAGCCCCCAGCTGAAAATAAAGAATCAAATGAGGTTTTGATAGAAAATTCCCCTCCTACTTTCAGTCTGCAAAAGGAGCTTGAAAAGGTCAAAATTCCAGTCCCCTTGACTGAATTGTTGAAAAAACCAACATATCAATCTCAAGTAACCTCTTTCATGCTCCCTCCAGAAGCACCAATCATCCCAGATAGTCTCAACCTTCAAGAAGAAAGACCCATGGTAGTTTTTGGCCCTCATGTTGAGGAGATAGATCCTTCTACTCCTCCCTTCTATGTGTCCCTAGTGATCCATGACCTGCTATTACATAACTGCATGTTAGATTCTGGAGCTTCCCATAATCTTATGCCTTTGTTAGTCATGGAACAAATAGGTTTGAAAATCACACGTCCATATAAAGATCTCTATTCATTTGATTCCAAAAGAGTTAAATTCTTGGGGATGATCAAGGATTTGGTGGTCAATTTGGCCCAAATCCCAGCAAAAAGTGTGGTAATGGACATCGTGGTGGCTGACATTCCACCCCGTTTTGGCATGTTGTTGTTAAGGTCTTGGGGAACAAAAATTGGCGGATCAATCAAGATGGATTTAAAATATGCCACTATTCCAGTTTCTGGGGCCAAGAGAGGAGATTATACAAGGAGACTAGACTTGTCAAGATGGTGACCAAGGTTGACAGTTCTGTGAATTCACCAGTCTACAATAAAGAAGGAGATTTTTCATGCTTGATGCTGGAATAAGATCAAGATTATGCTCATGAACCATCCTTCTGCCATATCAAGACTGAGCAGCCTTCAGAAGGTCATGAAGTAGGAATATGGACACTATATTTTGATGGAGAAAATTCAAGAGAAGGAAATGGAGCTGGAGTGCTATTGATTTCTCCTACAGGAAAATGGGTTCCATTGTCTTTCAAACTAGAATATGAAGCTACAAATAATGTGGATGAATATGAAGCACTTCTGTTAGGATTGCAGACAGCCAGGAATATGAACATACAAAGCTTAAAAGTTTTGGGAGATTCAGAGCTGGTGGTTAGGCAAGTCAAGAATCAATGTCAGACCAAACACCCTAGGCTAAGGGCTTATAGAAATGAAGTTTGGGACATGGTAGAAAATTTCTTCTTGGCATTTAACATCCAGTTCATGCCCCGAGAACAGAATAGGATGGTTGATTCCCTTTTTGTGGCTGCTAGTACATTTCGACCACCTTAGAACCCTCTTTTAAGATATGAAGTTGAGGTGCGTTATCGGCCTTCAATCCCGGATAATATCAAACACTGGTAGGTGTTTGAAGATGAAGAACAGATGAAAAGATTCCTAGAAACAGTGGGAGAATTCTCCAATATGGAGATTGATGCTAATGAAGAAGAATTAGAGCCTGAAGATTCTTCAGAAAGAAATTTGGAGGAGAAAGTGGCAGGTAAAAAAGTGTTGCAGCTAAAGGGAAACATTATACCTAGAGGGCTGGTGCCTCTAGAAAGAATATTTGAAAAGAATGATGTCCCCCTGCAACCAAGAAAAGTGGTAGAAGAGAATCAGGTAGAAGACCTGAATTTGGGTACTGAGGCTGACCCCAAAATTGTAAAATTGTCCAAGAAAATCCCTGGAGAATATAAAAAGCTATATCAGAAATTATTTCAGTCTTACAGAGACGTATTTGCATGGTCCTATCGGGATTTGAAAACTTTCGATATCAATATTATGCAACACAAAATTCCTCTAAAGACAGAAGCAAAGCCCTATAAGCAGAAGCTCAGACAAATCAATCCCTTGTTGATGCCTTCTATTGAGAAAGAAATTAAGAAGCTGCTGAAGGCCAAAATAATTGTACCATTGAGGTACTCTGAATGTGTGGCAAACCTTGTCCCTGTACGCAAGAAAAATGGAGAGATAAGGCTGTGTGTGGATTTTAGAAATTTAAACAGAGCTTCCTTGAAGGATAATTATCCACTACCCAAGATGGATCAAATCCTACAGAAGGTGTTTGGATCTTCCAGGATGTCAATGATGGATGGATTCTCTGGTTATAACCAGGTGGCTGTACTTCTAGAGGATCAAAAGAAGACTGCTTTCACCACACCATGGGGTACATTTATGTATGCCAGGATGCCTTTCAGATTGATTAACACATGGGCCACTTTTCAGAGGTCCATGGACATTGCTTTTGTTGGAGAGCAAGATAAATTCCTGGTGGTCTACCTCGATGATATCATTGTATTTTCCAAGAATGATGTTGAGCACATTGAGCATCTGCGTAGAACTTTTGATAAATGCAAAAGGTACGGTATCTCTCTAAATCCTCAAAAGTCTTTATTTGCATTAGAAGAGGGAAAGCTTTTGGGCCATATCGTGACTAAAGATGGGGTGAAGATAGATCCTAAGAGGGTAGAGGTTATAAATGGTATTGCTTTTCCCAGAAATAAAAAAGAGGTACAAGTATTCCTGGGGCGCATTAATTTCTTGAGAAGGTTTATCCCTAACTATGCTGAGATAGTTAAGCATATAACAGATATGCTGAAGAAGGATAATGAGGTAAAGTGGTCACAAGAATCACGGGAGACATTTATCAGGATAAAGAATGCTTTAGCAGAAGCCCCTGTGCTAGCTGGACCAGATTATGATAAACCTTTCATGATTTTTTATTTTGCATCACCTCATATAATAGCAGGAGTTTTATTGCAGAAAAATGATGAAGGGTATGAGCAGCCTATTTCCTTTTTCAGTCAGGTGCTTCGTGATGCAGAATTAAAATACAACATATTGGAAAAGCAAGCATACGCCCTAGTGAAATCCCTCAAAGCATTCCGTGTATATATCTTACAATCCCACATCACTGCGTTTGTGCCTGCAGCTGCTGTAAAAGAAATCCTTATTCAAGGGGATAGCGAAGGAAAAAGGGGCAAGTGGATTGCCAAAATACAGGAGTATGACTTAGACATCCACCCTACTAAGCTGATCAAAGGACAGGGGCTTTCCAAAATGTTATCAGAATCAAACTATCAAGCCCTGGGCATAAATTTGTCCATTATAGCAAGTGAGGAATCTGAGGAGAAAGAAGAACGACATGGAATTGGAGTAGCTACTCCAGAAACACATATAAAGTACCTCACCAGTCTGTGGTACAAAAATATAGTAGAATATCTCCTTACACTCAGCTGCCCTCCAAGTTGTCACAAAAATAAATACAGAGTGCTAAGATTGAAATCACAGAAGTACATAGTCGCCAATGGCCGGCTCTACTGGCGATATCCCTCAGGCATCTTACTCCTGTGTCTCACAGAGAATGAAGTCAAGAATATTATATCAGAATTTCATGAAGGTATCTGTGGAGGTCATTACAACTGGAGGGCCACAGCTCATAAAATTCTGAAAGCTGGCTTCTACTGGCCAAAGCTTTTTGGAGATGTTTTTTCCAGAGTAAGAGCATGTGATAAATGTCAAAAATTTGCTGAGAGACAGAAATCAACACCATTTCCCTTGATTCCAGTGCATGTCGATGAACCATTTCGCCAATGGGGTATTGATTTTATAGGTGAGATACATCCTCCATCGAGTGGACAACATAAATGGATATTAACAACCACAGATTATTTCACCAAATGGGTAGAAGCCATACCTGCAAGGAATGCTACAGATACTATGATCATAAAGTTCATGGAGGAAAACATCATATCCAGGTTTGGCTGTCCTACTAGGATAGTGGCTGATAATGCACATGCCTACAAGTCTGCAAAATTTATGAAATTCTGCCAGCAATACAATATCACACTGAGTCACTCTACATCTTACTATCCACAAGGGAATGGCTTGGCAGAATCTTCAAATAAAACTCTGGTGAGGGCCTTGAAGAAGACCATCAATGAAAATCAGAAGAATTGGGATTCCCAATTGAAATTTTCTCTATGGGCTAATAGAATCACCAATAAGAGAGCAACTGGGAAATCTCCTTATGAATTGGTATATGGACGAGCAACAGTTTTTCTTGTACAACTGGCTTTACCAGTGGCCCGCTTCATGAAAGAAAGCCAGGAGGAACCTGATGATATGATAAGGAGAATCAATCAATTGGTGGAATTAGAGGAAACACGGGGCCAGGTGAATCAAAGGTTAATGGAATATCAAGAGAAAATGAAACACATTTTTTATCAGCACGCAAAAGACAGGAAGCTGCAGATTGGTGATTTGGTGCTCAGATGGGATATCCGGAGAGTTGAGAAGGGAAAACATGGTAAATTTGACCCCCTCTGGTTTGGTCCTTTCAAAATTGTGGAACAGGGGGGCAATAATACTTTCAGGTTGGAGAAATTACAGGGCGACTTGCTGGACACCCCTGTAAACGGTCAATTCCTTAAGCCCTACTTTCAGTTCTGATTCAGGCAAACACAACCTGATGTATTATATTGTATGATAGTGTCCTTCTTTGTTTTTGTTTGAATAATGTTGGTGTTGTGATGAATAATGTTGGTGTTCTCAAAGACTTATGGGTTAAGAGGATATCAGTCCAAGGGGATTCTGAGTTAATCATTAGGTAAATCAAAGGGGAATATTCAGCCAAAAACCCCAGACTCAGAGAATATATAAATTTTTCCCTTGATCTCCTTAAAACCTTTGAAAAGTATGAACTCATTTTCGTACCAAGAGCTCAAAATCATCAAGCTAATGAGCTCGCCTTTGCTACCAGCAACTGCCAAATACCACAAAAAAATGAACAGTTCAATATAAAGGTGAAAAACAGACTAGTAGTGCCTGACAATGAAGATTATTTGCAAGTGTTTGAAAATGATAAACACATAAATGATTTCTTGTAGTCAAAGTGTTCATCATAATCGGCTTCCTATAAAATTCCATAGGAAAACTGGCTTATAATCCTGCAAATCCCCTCTTCCAGCCTTAAAAAATCATTTTTACGACTATTATTGCCTTTCCGCCCTCAAATTACATTATAAAAAGCCACAGATCGTAAAGTCGAAAATCTCACAGGCCTAGTCCCTTCTACTAAGCCTTTGCTCCTTTCCTCCACGGGACCAAAAGCCAGAACCGAGAGCCAAGGCACTAGGCGCTTATCAAATAATATCGGGCACGTGCTGAGCCGTCCGATCAGACGATAGATCAACGTACCTCAGCCCTCCCGCAGTTGCGGTCCCCGCTCCCAAAACACTGTTCAAAACCGGGTGGTATGTATCGCACCGCCTTTCGGTGGTAGGCAGTTTTTCTCCTTGGGCCAACGATTCCATACAGCGCTCACCACGTGTCCTCGCGTACGGCCCGAATACCGCCCTCCATCACGCATTAATGTTCGACCAAAGACGTGCAGCGATATCCATCTCAGTCGTCCGATTTGAGAGCCTTCATCCGACAGTCATTGCGCTTTGAAGCTGCACGAGATTTAATCCAAGCCCATCGCGTCCCTGGCCCACTGTCTATCGCCTCTGTCACTCTTTCAACTGTCGATCTCCTCCTGAGATCGGACGGCCAAGATTTCATCATCCCCGCTGTTGACCCGGTCTTCCTCCACGTCATCATCCCACGTGTTATCGCATTTCTTCCTCCGCCATTTATATATTTCATTCATAAGTTATTTTTCAATGTTCCGCATTATAAACTCTGGCCAGCCCTTCCGCCATTATTTCCACTGCGTTTTCTTCGTCACCACCCTGCATGTTTTCGCCACTTCATCATGTCGCTCTATTACACTGTCACTTCCATGGCATTGTCGTCCCCCATGCATTTTTTTTCTTCACAGCTTTGTGTGTTTTGCAGGTTGACAGTGACAGAGAATTATCATAATTTGTAGCATCCATTACAAGAGCCGAGCACACATCAAAGGACCATTTTTCAGAGCAGAATTATGAAGAAAGTCCTTAGAAGCCAAATTGACAAGACTCCAATTTAAGAGGCAGGGTTCAAACTTGTCAAACCCTGCAGGGACATTCAAGGTGCCGATTTCACAGATGGAGATATCAATGCGGCAGATAAAGAATATCAGTGATCAGTAGAGAATTAAAGGCAGGTAGCTGAAGGTTTTGGGGGCCTTTTTCTAGCCTTTCGAAGCAGAGTACCAAATTGAAGATCCTGCACATCATTCAAAATATCTATACACAGAAAACAATTTCCTCAAGGCTTTACTTCAACAGAGTTTTCTTTCCAGGAAAGGACAGATATTTGTGTGATTTTACTAACTTGCCGAGTCCCTGGAGAGATTTCTACCCAGTGCATTTATTTCAGAGAGCAGGCCATAGAGTACAAACAACACATCAAAGTAATTCAACAGTATGGGCACGAATGTTTCCGCCATTTTACCTTAATTATGTAAATTAAATGTTCATCACCTACCTCTTTACTAGGTTTTAGTTTCTCCTATAAAAACCATGAAGTAAGGCATTGTAAGGGTTCTAGATTTTATCAGAAAAATTATGCAATGAAAGGCAATGTTTGCATACATTTTGTAAAATTCTTGTATGAAGGCTCAGAGCCCATAGGGTCTCAATGAGGAGGAGTTCTATCTGTCAAAGAGGATTATGGTCTTTGGTATTTCACAGTCTGTAATATTCTTTATTGTGTTATATTAATAAAACATTTCATTGCATCCACCTTTCTTGTATCATGTTTTGGAATGTGAGTGGCTCACTGATTTTGGGTATGGATTCATCCTAGTTGATGCCCATACTTGGATCAGTCAAGCGCTTTAAATATAGCTCATGCATGATATTCTATTCCATTATTCAGCTAACCATACTTCTGCTATATTAGTTGCTTTGGGAGGGTGCTTTTAAAATGTTATTATCATGTATGGATTCTTAGATTGGTAAGCCCATGCGTGGTGGTATTGTATATCTAGATATCGGCTCAATGTTAACTAATATCTTCTCAATATTTCTTTCACTACATACACCTTCTGATAATTTATGTCTGTGAAGTATTTCTGAATCGGCCCGCTTTACAGTAAACAGCCTCTGAATTGTCTGTTGCTTTTGTATTAGAGTTCTGCATCTTGCCTCTGTAGTATCTCTTTTCCTGTGTCAGTTTCTGAGGGTTTGGTCCCATTCTATTTTATTTCTCTGTTTACAGTAGATAGCATGTGAGCTGAAGCTGACAACTTCACACATTATATTATATGCTCCTTGCTATGCTAAGATGTCCTAGGCACTGGTCTATCACAACTCTAGGCTGTTTCTAGGAGCTACAACACAAAGAATGAATTTTCCACAGCATCACCAAGTTCTAGCCATGAAAAGGATTGTTGCAATAAGCAACAAACCCCTCAAACATAGCCCTCCCTTTATGCTGATATAAATCAGTTTGAGCACCTTTTTAAAGCAGAGCTATTTGAAAACACAGACCAAAAGGACCTTGAAGTTTTACAATGTAAAGGTGATACTATATCAAAAGGCCTTGCACAATTAGAACAGCTATTTGATTTCAATGACGTGGCCAAAGAACCGAAAACAAAGCCTATAGAGACTAACGTTGAGGAACATAACATAGGCAGCCCCGCTGAACCCAAAATGATCAAGTTGTCTAGTACCCTCCCGGCCCATGTCAAACAGCAATACATAGCGCTTTTCAAATAATTCGTATATGTGTTTGCATGGGACTATAAAGATCTGAAATCTTATGATACTAGCATCATCCAACATAAAATCCCTCTTAAGGAAAATCAGAAGCCTTTCAAACAGAAACTAATAAGGATAAACCCCGTTTTACTGCCTTCGGTAGAGAAAGAGAATAGGAAAATGTACGACACTGGGATCATAGTTCCTCTCAGATACTCAGAATGGGTTTCCAACCTGGTTTCTGTTAGGAAGAAGACAAGGGAAATTAGGCTGTGTATTGACTTTAGGAATCTAAATAGAGCCTCCTTGAAAGATAATTACCCCCCTTCGAAGATGGATCACATACTCCAAAGGGTGGTTGGGTCTAACAGGATATCATTGTTGGATGGGTTCTCAGGTTACAATCAAGTTTTAGTACTCCCAAGTGATATAAAACTACTTTTACTACACCTTAGGGAGCATTCATGTTTTTCAAAATTCCATTTGGTTTGATGAATGTAGGGGCCAATTTCTAGAGGGCCATGGACATAGCCTTCTCAGAGGACATAGGCTATTTTATAATCATTTACCTTGATGATATTACTGTCTTCTCCAAAACTGATGAAGAACATTTGATCCATTTAAGAAAGGTTTTCAAGAAATGCAGAAGGTTTGGCTTATCTTTGAATCCCAAAAAGACACTCTTTGGCCTCCAAGAAGGAAAGCTTCTTGGTCACATAATCTCTGAAGAAGGGATCAAGGTAGACCCTAAAAGGATTGATGGTATATTTAATATCAGCCACCCAAGAAACCTCAAAGAATTGCAATCTTTCATTGGGAAAATAAATTTTTTGAGGAGGTTCATCCCCAACCTTGCTGAGCTATTAAGAAACATCACTAATATGCTTAGGAAAGAAGTATGTTTTAAATGAACAATGCAAGCTAAGAAATCATTTGAGCTGGTAAAACAAGCCCTCACCCAAACACCAGTTCTAATTAGTCCTGATTTCACCAAGGATTTATATATCTTCTCTTTTGCATCCGAACATACCATAGCTATAGTATTATTGCAAAAGAATAGCATGGGGCAGGAACATCCAATATCCTCTTTTAGTAAGGCTTTGAGAGATGCTCCACTCAAATATAATATCATGGAGAAGCAAGCCTTAACAGTGGTAAAAGCATTAAGGTCTTTAGAGTGTACATTTTACATTCACATATCATTGCCTTTGTGCCACACACTGTAGTCAAAGATATTCTAAGTCAGGACCCTGATGGTAAAAGGGGAAAATGGATTGCCACTATTCTAGAATATGACTTAGAGATCAGGCCCACTAAACTCACCAAGGGGCAGGGATTAGCAAAACTCACGGCTAAGTCAAAATTCCAAGCTTTAGACATGAACGTGGTTGATGTTTTGGAAGAAATAGAAGAATGCACAACACCATTCATTGAAGAAACATTCATGAACTCTCCTTGGTATGCTGACATCATATATGTGTTGCTTTATTTGAATGCTCCTCCTTCTTTGTAAAAAACAAAAGCTAGATTTGTCAAACAGAAGGCTTTAAATTATTTTATATTAGATGGAGTTTTGTATTGGAAAAACGTTGTGGGGATTTTGCTTAAATGCTTATTTGAGGTTGATGCAAGAAAAATCATGCATGAGCTACATGAGGGAGAATGTGGAGGACATCTTAATTGGAAGACCACAACAAACAATATCCTCAGGGCTAGATACTATTGGCCCACCCTTTTCCCAGACACCCATAAGTTACTCATGTCCTGCCATAAGTGCCAAATATTTGAGGGCAGGAGAAAACTCTTACCACTACCTTTGCAACCTATCAGTGTTGAGACTCCCTTTCAACAATGGGGCTTGGATTTCATTGGGGAAATTCACCCATCATCCTCAGCCCATCATAGATGCATCCTCACAGCCACTGATTATTTTACCAAATGGATAGAGGCCATACCCACTAGGAATGCTACTGACTCTGTCATCATCAAATTCCTTGAAACCAGCATACTGTCCAGATTTGGTTGTCCTAGGAAAATAATCAGAGACAATTTTGTTGCCTTCAAATCCAAGAGGATGGTAGATTTTTGCCATAAATATCAGAACACATTAGGCCATTCCACTTCCTACTACCCCCAAGGAAATGGTCCAGCTGAATCCTCCAACAAAAGCCTTGTTAATATCATCAAATTTTTTTTGGAACATAACCAGAAATCTTGGCATAGCAAGCTTGTCCATGCCTTATGGGCTGATAGATTGACTACTAAAAATTCTATCGGCATATCTCTCTATCATTTGGTTTACGACATGGATACAGTCTTCCCAATCTCTCTAGGAGTTCCAGTCATGAAACTCCTTCAAGAGGTCCAAGCTGAAGAAAACGATATGCAAAGGAGGATCAATCAGAACATACATTTGCAATAGTCAAGAGAGGAAGTATATAAAAGGACACAAGTAGTCCAAGAAGGAATCTAGAAATTATTTGATAAGAGGACCAAAGAAAATGACTTCCAAGTTGGAAATGTAGTTATAAAATGGGATTCCAGAAGGGAAGAGAAAGAGAAACATGGAAAATTCGAAAATCTGTGGAAGGGGCCCTACATTATTCATTCCATAAGGGGCCACAATGCATTTTTTCTGCAGGAGTTGAATGGAGAAGATGTGTTTGGAGGCCTTGTCAATGGCAGGATGCTCAAACACTATTTTTGTCAAGAATCTTAGTTTCAGAGTTTTTCATCCATTGTACATACCATTGCATGAAAAAATGAAAAAATACAAAAAACAATAAAAAAGAGAAAAGAGTGAAGATGAAAAGAAGAAAGGTACAGCCCCATACCCAAAAAAGAGAAAAATCTAAAAGTGTGCAAGCCTAAATGCCACTACTTGAAAGAGCACTACTATTTAGTCATACAACCTAATCATGACTAGATAGATTTCAATTTACTGCTGATAGGTTAGTGAAGAAGATTTTCCAAACTGTTTAATCTTGGCTTATCAGTAGAATAGTTTAGGATAGAAGAAAGAATGGTTCAAACATTCTTAAAATCTAAACCAAAGAATCAAAAGAAAAAATGGCTCTAATCAGATCAAAACTTGAGCCAAAGAAAGAAACACAGGCTGGTTCTAATATGCTAAAAACTTGAACCAGTAGAAGAAGAAGAGGACAACTCAAAAGGATCAAAATCAGAGCTGAATGAAAGAAAGAAGGATGGTTGTAATTTTTAAATCTTAAGCCTTCACAATCTTGTTTTAAATTTTCTGCAAATAAATTCTATGTGCAGCTTGTACATACAGCCATAGACACTGCAGCAAATCAGACTGTTTAATCCTGGTTTGTCTGTCTTTAAATTTCTGTCTTAGAATGTAGAGAATGCAGATCTGTCAAACAGCTTAATCTTGACAAATAGTAGATTAGGTAGAGAAGTTTTTGAGTCCAAATGTTTAATCTAGACTCTTGGAAGAAATAAGGGTAGCATTAGATAGTTTTATCTTTCTGTTTTTAAAAAAAATATGTAAAAGAAATGCCAATCCAAGTGCACTCAAGAGAAGAAAAAATGCTAGGACAAGTAGTTTGGGTAAGTAGAGGTGTTGTCTTAAAGTGTTTTCATGATGCAGGTCATTGAAGAAATAAAAATAAAATCGGCAAGAGAACAAATGAATTCTACCCAATGGAGGAGGCACTGGTCTGCTAAAATCCATAGAATGATAAACTGAGGTTTAGGACACCTAAAGGGCAAGCTTTCCTCCCCAAGTGGAGCCACTGTTAGCCATCTATAATTTCTTTTATACCTAGTGATGGCTAGAATCAGTTTGCAGCCTTCAAGAAACATCTTCAAGCTAACATGTTAGTTCATGAAGCCTGGTTTTTCTCCCTGTCCAAAGAATCCTACCTTCACTAATGTTTTCACCTCAAAATCCTGCTATTTCCAAAGAGAAAACTGTTTTTCAAAAGCTCAGCTCCATCATTTCATTCCTCCATTTTGTCTACATAATTCCTTTCATATCACTCATTTTTCCCCTCATCTATCCTCACTTCCTCCAAAATTCCCTTTAAAACCATGAAAATCCCTTTTTATTTGGTTTTGAAACCCCTCCGTTTACTCTATCGGAACCTAAAAAGCTCAAAAAATCCCTTTTTCGGCCTAAAAAACCAACTTTTCATATAAACAGGTTTAAGCCCTCGTGAGCTTAGTCCTCAGCCCTTTCCTCCATATAATCGTGGACCTACGACCATCGGCTATAGGCCTTTAGCCCCTTTCTCGTTATCAGAGGTTGCTCCACCCCTTTTTTCCTTTGTAAATACATTTTTCCTCCTGCGCGATGGTTTCTCTCCCAAACAAATCTCCACCGTTGATCTCATAGATCCAATGACCATCAGCGGATCGCTCCATCGCAAATCGGCTTTCCACCAAGTTCTGCGTCCCTTTCACTTTTTCCCCGCCGATGCGATCTCCCGACTCCATCTCAGCCTCCCATTTCACCCGAGATCCGACGACCAGCGCTACCCTCCATCGCATCGGCGCATCGCCCTTTCCTCACTACCACTTCCATCTCCGCCGATGGAATCCTAACTATTGATCTCTATACTGATCCTACGTTCCTTCGCCCATTGCATTTTCCCCCTCCCATCGGCATCAGCCATTGCAAGTTCCAAAAGCCTTATCCCCAGACCCTCTACTCCTCTAATTGCCTATCCGCCGAAATTGATCTCCGTCGTCTGTCCTTCAGATCCGACGACCCACATTGATTTACTTCCTTTTCTGCCTGTGGCCACTTTTTTGTGTAATTTCTTTCTTTTCCCATATATTCCCGCTGGTCCCACCCGACCATGCCTGGCCTTTATACCATGTTTCCTTCAAATCTCCACCGTTGATCTACTTTCCCCCTCCAGATCCAATAGTCCATAGGCATTTTCACACCCACTCTTTCATTGCTATCCAAAACTCATTTTCAATGTAGAAAGGGTTGTTTTTCTCCCTGGACACGCTTTAGCCTGGGCCCACCATATATTTCATCACACATCTCTCCATTTTTCGCGCTTTCTTACAACCGTAGATTTGCCCCCCCCAGATCAGATGTTTAGCATTCAATTTCGTGTTCATTTCACCAAAAAAATTGATCAAGCGTTTTGAACGCGAAATAGGTGGTTTTCCGGAGCATACGTGTCAGCCATTAACACGTATCGCGTTGCCCCCGCTCATTACGACTTACCACTCTGACCTCGCGCGAATACCACCTCCGGTATTCCCAAAATCGCTTTTTAGTTCTTCGCTCCAATTCAAAATTCAAACCATCCGCTTGCATTCCACCTCCTCTGCACTGCTCTTCCGCCTCCGCGAAAGCCCTCTGAAGCAGTTTTATCCCCCAAAAACACAAGTTTTATTTAATTGTTTATTGTTTGGTTGCAAGTTTTCATGGTGGTTAAATATTAAAGCCGCCCCATAGAAAAATTACTGCAGAAGCTGAGGATGACGATCCTCAGGACCTAATTCAATGCAGAAAGGGATGACGGGTTAAATTTCCAAGTTTTCGCCAGTGCGTCATGAACACTGGTCATTCAGTAAAACCCTCCAACACGTAAAGAAACCCTCCATACAGAAAATCGAATGAAGATTGAAGACAAAAGATTAAAGGCTCGATAGCAGATTAAAAGAAAAAACACAGTCAAAGATAAGCAGATAAAGGTCCAAATCAAACGGATAAAGAGTTAAGGTCAGTTATGATGCCTGAAGAGCCTTGAATACGTCAAAGGGAAGCATTTATTACACAATTGTTAAGGGAGCCATTGTAAGGGTATGGTTGGTCTCAAAACCCATACTGTACACCTTACTTGTACCAGAAGAAAGGACAAGACTGCAGTAGCGAGAAGACTTCTCCACAAAGACACTCCTTGGAGTTATTACCAGCCTAACAGTTAGGCCGCAAAGTTTACAAGAACTACTAGAATGGGCAAAGAAATTAATGTAATATTTATGACATAGAATGGGCATTCAATCTCCTCTATTTTAATTGACCATTAAGACCATCTCTGTCATCTCCCCTCCCATTCACCTATAAATCCTTTCTGAACTTCCATTGTAAGGGTTGGCATTTGATGAAATCTGAAGTAATACATAGACTACTGTTTTGAAGAAGAATTGATGTTTTGAAGAAGTGTGGATGTCTTTTCTTTTCTGATTGATGAAGGAGGCTAGATCATTGGATCCCTGAGCCTGGTTTTGGTGAAGTACTCTCTATTCGTTAATGTTATTTCATGTTTTTCACTTTGTTCCATTATGCTTTTCTTGCAGTAGAGTAAAAAGCTTATGCTAAGCAATGTCTCCTAGAAGCACCTTGTTTAATCTCCACTGCCTTTATGTTTTCATTTGCTGAAAGGTTTTATTGAGTAGTTTAACTGCTTTTAAAACCCTTAAGTTTGTTTATTTCAGAATAGTTCAAATAGTTGCTGTCAAGGTTGAATTATGGTTTTCTCTGTCTACTTGCTGCCTCTTAAGAGCTATTCCTGAAAACACCCTTCAAACGCTATTGTCTGTAGCTTGGAAGAGAGGATTTGTTCTGATATTACCCTCTATTTCTTGCTAAGATAGTTGTATTCGAAGGTCTTATTAATCGTTGTCTTAGATGCCTAGGTGTTCCCCTTTTTATGAATGCAATTAATTGTGTTTCTTATATGTTTTCTAACTTCTTTAAGTGAAATAATTAGAAGAAACAGAGTGTTCCTCTCCTTCCTTGTCTTACTTAAAAGTTTGTCTTGTTTATATTATCTGCATAAAGTATGTTGGTAGAATTCATGGTTAGCCCTGGCTATTTAATATTTCTTTATGTTTAGATGGTTTTTCAAGTCCCTTTGTTGAAAGGTATACATAATTAAGGAGTCTTAAACAGTCTTTAAAACTCTACTTTTCCTTCCAAATCCTTGATGTTCATCTCATCCCACCTATTTGATTCCACAGATCCATTGAACAAGTTAGATTTTCCCTTTGGTTCCCCAAATTCATCAATCGAAACTGTTTAGAGTTCCACATGACTCCATTTCCCAATGGCTTGTAGATTTCCACACTCTATCTATGCTTCCTAGATCATCTTTGTCCAACCAACAAACAAACAAATTTGCACCTTATAACTAGCCTAAAATAAACCTCTTAAAAGCATCAAACTATATCCTTACAAGCATATTGAGAGATCTCTCTCTAAGACTAGGAGGGCTAGATCCTAGAGCTCTAAAGCTTGGTTTATATGTTTCCTTGTCATTTGGTTTGCTAATCAGCCAAATCATAGGACCCCAACACCTTGGGTCGTAATATATTCATAAGGTGTTAGACGTTTTGACCACCGTCTAGATAGTATCCACATAAGGCATACGACTCATTCCTTAGCTCATTCCTTATAGGTTAGCTTATTCTGGTCATAATATATTCAATTCATCTCTCCAAGAAATAGAATAAATTTATATGGATGGATGGATATGGTCAGGGTTAGCAATCACCTAGTCATGGGTATGGAACTAAACCTGATTCTGTAAGCCGAATATATATGGTGCACTGGATGAAACTACTAAAATCAATAAAATCACTGCTACTGCTACATCTAATCACAACTCCATCCATTCACTGGACCTGATACATATAATCAATCATAACTTGCACTGGACGACTGAAACTACGACCTTGAAGAATTCAATTCCGAAACTTCTATCTACCTTGAACTTTACTAATACCTTTAACTTGATGACTAATACATATTCCCAGTAACGCCTTGTTGAGTAACAAAAATCACCGCAGTTGTTGGTTTCTATACTTTAGGGGTGCTTGAGTTGTGTATCTTGGATTTATTCTGTATGAAAAATTGAATCGTCGTGGAGTGAAATGGCTAGACTCTAATCTTAGGGAAATTCACCGTAATCCCATCGGGCAAGGAGCTAAGCTGCTCGATTAAAAGGAGAGGTGCGCAAGCAGGATTTTTAGTTACTTCTTTTAGAGGGGCCGCCCAATAAATAAAATGAAGGAAGGCAAGGCTCTCAATTAAGGGAGAGGAGCCATAAGGCCGCTCGACCGGTAGGGAGAGGAAAATGAGGTACTAAAAGGTGGTTTAGAGAGTAAAGCTTCATCATCTTCCTAAGGTTTAAGCATCAATGAAGTCCTTATCTAATCTAACCAAACCAAACCTAATATAATGCCTAATGAGATCTCGCCCAACTTGTGTATGTGGAAAAGCACTGGCCAGATAGATAGGGAGGGACACTGGCTGGTTAGTGTAATCGCCTATTCCAGGTGAGCGAGGTTTTACGTTTTTCGGATGAATGAGGAGGGATAGGACCTGACGAGTCTAATGTATTTTCCTCTTAGATAGCTCGATCGACATGCAATGGAAAGGACTCAACGGAATGGATGGACTTTCCCTATTTATTATTAAGAAAAGCTGGGTGCGGTTTAGGTTGGAAAGGATATTGGTTATGGAAGTAGGGGCGGGGTTGGGAATGAAATATAGTAATAGTGAGGTGAATTCCTTTCCATCCCCCTCCCCAGTTCTGTAACCGCAAATTCTCTATAAATACAGAAGTGTGGACATTACTCGATTAGTAGCAAGTGTGTGAAACCCAACATCCATAGTGTCCTAGCGTTCCCACCTGGTGAAGGGAGGTAATAATGGGAATTGGGCTTTGGTCTGTTTGCTTTCATAATAGTATGGGCTGGGATTGACTAAAAAAGTAGCCCACCTCTCAATAAGATCCCCATTCTAGAATGGATCCATCTACAACATGAATGGATGTACCCTATAGATGGAGATAGAATATTTTAAATAATCAAGGCGTTCGAGAAAGCATGAGTGGAAAGGGATGTTGAAGGTAGTACACTAAGGATGGGACTGGGAGACCTAATATGCATGTTGGGCCCGATCATGAAATTGTTTTTGTGCATGCCTACTTCCTCATCCCGACCCAGCTCGCTCCCCTTTCCGTTTCCTAAAGGTGAAACAAACTAGACTGAAATAATAATAGGGCAGGGAATGAATAATAGTAGCGCTTGCCGTAACGGACCTTCTGAACCAGCATCCCTACTAATTAGAAAGGGGGATCAACGGTGATTTCATAATAGGAAGGGGAGCACCCACTTGAGCCTCATGGACGATTCATTTCAAAGGGGCATATTTCCCTTTTCCTTCTTGCCTTCCTTCACTGGATTTTCTACTGAAATTACTTTCATTGTCTCTGCTGATTTGTATGCTGGTTTCTCTAATGCTCCCACCTTGGCTTCTTTCTCCTCTTCTCCCTCCGCCTTATCTTTTTTGTAGTCTCTGTTACTGGATACCCTAGTGAAAAAACGGGCTATTTATTTTTAAATGGAACTGATAAGGTATAAGTGGAATTTATAAGGTAGGAGATCGGTAGAAAAGCTCTCAATATTGCATCATTAAATAACATATATGCATATTTATATCATTGAATCTACCAGTAGCTCACGAAACAACATATAAGCACATTGCCGATAAGCCGGGCCAAACTGAAGCTACTAGCTTAGATGTTGTCACCTTTGATAGTGATGATAACTCTGTTTCCTTTACTTATACTGTTGTTGGTTCAAGGTAAACAAACTCTTCGACTGCGCTTTAGGATCTACAAGGTGAGCTACTGGGTCTTCATCTCTAATAGGATATGAGATGGTATACGAAAGCAATGAAACTTGAATAGTAAGCTATGACACCCGATGCGCTTTGAACTTCATTTAGGAGATGACAGAATCGTAGCTTAGACCTTACCCTATAGCTATTTCATTGTTAGAAACACAAGCATTAGTCTCACAAAACCACCTATTATGGGAAAATAGGAGCATTTCTATATAGAGATGATATATCATGATCAACCGATGAAAGATCATAAATTGGCCAAGATATCTAGTTATCATTAACACTTAATTCTTGCCTTTTTGACCTCGTTACCTTGGGGAGCCACCTCCCTTACTCAATTTTGACTAACTGCTTGTACTCAATGATTCTATTTCTAGATTAGGAACGTACATATTGGTTATTACAGCAGCAGGAAATATCGTACTATTATTATACCATATTTTTTTGATCCCTACTTTATAGTCTCATTAAAACATGATTTCTCTCTCTCAACAGCAGGTACAACCCTCATTATTTAGTCTTTATCGATCACACACTTAGCAGAGTTTAGAAACCAGAAATAAGAAAATATTGTGCTTTTAGTTTAGAAACAGGAAATAAGAAAATATTGTGCTATCAAAAGCACAAGGAAATTCTTAACATAAGTCAAGGTACCTAATAACCCAAAACTAAAATGTGAGCCTCTATCAGAATAAAGGTTTAACCGAGGAAGGGAACACCGCAATATGCCTATGAAACCAGATTAGCAAGTTCAACCAGATTCGTTAATAGATGAGATATAGTTTTCAGATACTAGGAACGACCATCGAAGATGTAAGATAAGAAAAACAAGAAATATCGTAGATCAGACCATCTAGTATGAATCTTCTACTCTACTTCTACTTTTTTTATACTAGCTTTGACTATACGATATTTATTAGCCTCAATTTCTTGTTATTGAAAATATCTAGGAGATTTCCCCACATAAACCTGCTTATTTATACCCAAGAATAAGTGGAGGACTCCCCCAACTAAGGCATAGCCCATGGTAGATCACCCTAACTAACCTGGACTCCCTACCCATCTCCTTAGCATGCTCCTCAGTCAGACCTATGATACTCCTGCTACTCCCTGCATCAATCACTCCTCCTACCTACTAGGTACTCTAGGGCATGGATCTCCTCTCACTGCTTAGTCTACCCCTTACTCCTTAGGATACTACTAATTCTACTGGTGAGTTAGTCTATCTCTTACTAGTTAGAATACTACTTTTTTCTCCCTACTACTTGCTACTAGTGCTTAATAATAACTCTATGGAATGACTAGATTATATGGTACTCCTCTAAGCAATAAAGCATCTCAAATGATAAATCTTATACTTGATTAGGAGGAATAGGATACTCTATTTGGTATTATCTCGATCTTTGGTATATTCCTAAATACCTTCTACTACCCTTATACCTAGTAATATAAATAAGTCCTTTCTACTGGTGTTATAGTCATAACTTGATATAAAGGGTGAGTTAATAAAACAGTACTTCAATTTCACTATTATTATTGTATCCTCTCTTTGGATCTTGCTTAGGCACACCTCTGGTATCAGAGCCAGGTCTTCTTGAGGAAGGGCAAGGGAGCGTGTCTTGAGTTTTGTGTCTCTGTAAACCCTTACCACAACATACCTACAACTCTTACCATAACCCTGCCATCTACCGTCTACCTTTACCTTGAATCATTCAACCATTCAATACCATACACATAACCGACCATAACCCTGCTATTGAACCTTGCCATAAAACTCGTCCTACCAAACCCTTCATTCATTCATATTACCATTATAATAGAGCCTTAATACAAAATAATAAAAGGTCTTTTTCATTGTGAAAGTTTCAGACTCACAGGTAAGAGCCATAGCGATATGGCACAAAACCCATTTAGCATCCACTCCCACATATCATCCACACCTATTAGGTTTCAATTTAAGCCAACAAATGATGAGCTCGTAAATCATTTTCTCCATAACAAATATGCAACTGGAAGATTCTATATAATATTCCAGATGTTAATCTATATGTCCATGAGCCATGGAAAGTTCCAGCCAAAGCCATGATCCAATCGAATGATCCATCTGAAAGTCATGAGTGGTAATTCTATACACCACTGAAGAAGGCACAAAGTGGATGCTCTTAGATAATAGTAGATGCAGATACCAGAGGATCCAATAGTTCTGGGGGTAGACCTTGGAACTTATCCTGAAGGATGTCCTTATTCAAGAGTTGCAGCTCCATTCTTTGTAGAAATGATAGCTTGGTTAAACCAAAAGTGCCTTACCTAAAAGACTTTCTTTTACCTCACGTGTGATCCCAAAGGGGAAAAGCAGTAGTTTTATCCACGAATTAGATCCTAGAGAGATCATGAAATATAAGCTCATTTCTATTAGCAGAATTCTGTCATATAATTATATAATGATGCACCACTTCTCTTAAATGAGTGAGTTTCCTTTCTTTGTCGTACCATTTCATAAGCTTATCCTTGATTCAATGACTTCTCATTGAGTTACTCGGGTATTTTTAGATGTGTGCGAGAAAGGGTGATCGTCGAGCTCTCTTCCCTTGGGAAAAAGGGACTGATCGCCAATACCCTACTATGGATAAGAGAAAACAAAGCAAAGAGCCTAATCTAATAAGATAAGACTTCATATTCAAACCTTAGGGGAGCAGAGGTAGCTCAGTTAAGCTCTTTGATCCTGTGGAGCCCGAGCCCGATCACAGACCATCCTAGGACTAAGGAACAACTCTAACAATTAGACTTAAAGAGGTCATCTACACTAAAGGAAAGGCATTTAGTCCTTATATTCTTCGAGGAGCCTAGATACTAGTATGCCTCAGACATTCTTACTTGGCTTAGTAGGAGGTTAAGAAGTACTGAGCCTTAGTAGTTAGGAGCCCTCAAGCCTAAGCCATTAACTGCTAAGACACCACAGAAAAAGCTGTATTTTTTGTTAGATCTACTCGTCATAAGGAACATCAGAGAGGAAAAAACCCATTAAATGAATGCATAATGTAAGGGGTAGCTGAATCCATCATGCCTGTAATGTAAGAGGTAGGCCTAAGAATGGGAATATTTAGTCATGCTAAGCGTAAGAGGAGGAACTGGATGGCTTGGCTCGGCTACTGCTACTCACTAGCAACTGCTCCTACTCAGTGCTAGTTAATTGCTCCTAGTAATGGTTAAGGATAGACTTCATGCCTTACCTTTGCCTTACCCACTCATACAATAATATTAGGAGCCATGGAAAGTGATTTAGTTAGGAAGGACTTGCCTTAAGAGATTGATTGACTGTCTAGATCAGATCGATAAACCAGCCTTAACGTCCACCTTATTTGATTGGTATTGGTAAGGAAGTAAGAAAAGAGTTATCTTACGAGGTAAGGTGCTATTATTAGCTCCTACTACTTGAGGTAAGGTTAGCAAGTAGTTCAAGATATATTTCTCTTGCTTGTGAGAGAAGAGGTACGCAAAGTAAAGTCAGCAAGTGCTAGTTGTAAAATCAACAATTCAAGGAAACATTTATTTATCTTGAGCATGTGCTAGTTTAGGTCAATGGATCCATAAAGAATGAGGTTTCTACCATCTTTCTAGAAGTCAGATGGCAGGAGATATGAAATGCTTGTGGCAAGGAACCATAAGAGCTCGATAGAAGAGAAAGGCTTAGGATGGTTAATGGTTCGCTAAAGACACAATAGGAATAAACCACTCAGAAGGTCATATTGTAATGCTACTGAAAGGCAGAGCAGAAAATAAGCTGAGGATTTAAGCTTAGGATTAAGGAATATATATCCGAAAGAAAATGAAAGTGTTAAACAACTTTCATAAGGCTTACACAATCCACCTAATCAATGGGTCTAATAAAAGCTAAAATCTAACCCTAAGCCCCCTAATACCAGCTAAGCAAGGAGCCCTACTAACTGACAAAGCCTTACCTAATTCCCTAATCCCCTTAACAACTACAAATATTGAACCTACGTACCAGCTAACCAACCCTAATGCTGCTAACCAGCTCAAGGTAGAAACCCACTAAACCTAAGAAAGATTACCAACTTGAAAGTGTCTCCTCCAAAGGCCAGACCTGAGGAGCATTTTTTAGAGCCTTTTGAAGACTTAGTATCAGAGCAACACCCAATCCCCAGAGCTAAGCAGAATCCAACCTTCCTAACAGCATAGTTACCACCATACCCATCAATCCATCTTAATGCTTAACACCCTAGCTAGTAGGTAGGTTTGTCCCATCCATCCATCTTATAGTAGGTAGGTTTGCCCCATCCCTCCATCTTGGGTGGGATGGGAAGACCACTAGAGGAAAGAATAGGGCACCTTCTTGAATGATGTGCCCTACGTAGCTTACATAATCGGATCGTATAGGAGCTATCATTAAACTAGAGGGCATATATTTATGCTAGCAAGGCCCCTTATATGCCCTTTTCTTAGGCCCTTTATAAAGAAGCCCTTTTGGTCGAGAAAATAATCCAGCACAAAATGGCCAAAAATAGATAAAAACCAACCTTAGCCCATCTTTAGAGAAATAAGGGACTAGGAATTTAGATAAACAAGTCATAAGGCAAGCATAATTACATATATAAGTTGATATCTCTATTTGATTTGTTTGTATACAATATTCTATGATATCATGTTACGATCAATGATTTGAGCCGAGATTCCATATGTGATGCTAAAGCATAATTACTTATATAAGTTTCCCATAAAGAAGGATTGATCGATGAGTAAGACTTAATGCCAGATGATATTGATTGAACGATTGATTCTGACTGAATGAAAGATAGATGAAGATGATATGAATGGATTGAGACAGACCAGCTAGAAGAGATTCTTCATGTCACCAGAATGATAAATGTGATTGATTCAGCTATTGGCCTAGCAAGAATGCAATTGAGATTGATAAGCCAGTGATTGAGAAAGCCTTAAAGGATGCAATCGATTCAGCCTTAAAGAATGAATTGATTGAGTGAGTAAGCCCAGCCAGATGGAGATTGAGAAAGCCAGTAAGACAGTCAGAATTAGTTGATTATGAGTGCCAGCCTTCATGCGAGTGATTCAGTGATTGAGGAATTGAGTGATCGAGGGAGTGATTGATTGAGGGGAGCATTGATGAAGGGATTGATTCAGCCAGCCAGATGATATTGATTGATCGAGGGATCGATTAATGGATGGATTGATGAGAATGCCAGCCCCCTCAAATGAAAGGGAAGAGAGAGCTGCAAGCGATGGTCATGGATATGACGCCCTGAGCAAATGAAGAGATAAGGCAGACATAGAGTCATTGATTCAATTTGAAGTAGTATTCTGGAGAAAAAAGTTTCAAGATTCGATTTGATTCTCTAAACTGAGGAGTCTTATAAGAAAGGCGTTCCCACCAAGAACTAACCCATATTACAAGAAAGATGTTCCCCAGATTCCCCTGTATGCATTTCCTAATATGGCCCGAATCCCACATTTACACATCTCTGTATCCACACATTACCCCATTCAGTTCAATCTGCATCCCGCCATTACCCGCTTTTAGTTTCATATGCAGTACACTTTCTGGATGCTTTTAATCCGCATTCAGTTAAAGTCGCACCTACTGTTGAGCCCTAAAAATGTCTTTTCTTTTCACCAAAATCCACTTCATTCCATTAATCCTTTATCATTTATAGGCCTAAAAGATCAATAAGAATGATTAAAATCACTTTAAGAATACATGCAATGACTAACTTCTTGTACTTTTGTGATTTTTTTGTCTTAGTGATTTCTGAGCAGTTTTAGCTACAGAATGCAGTCATTTTGTAGCTAGTCATATGTTCCGTAGCCATATTTGTGTTTAAACATGTTACAGGTGTCATATGAGGGAAATACGTATATGGTTAGACTCCAAAACTCTCCTGCATCATTCCTTGTCATCCACGAAGACTGAGTAAAAAACTGGAAGTGATTATGCACGTGGACAAAGCTAAAAAACCAAGAAGCAGATTTCTATAAGGATAAGGACTCTTGATTTCCCTTCAGCAAATCACGAGTCCTTGACAGGAGTTTTAGTTTGATTTTGATTATAGAAGACACCTATGCCTATTTTTACTCAATATCGGTTATGTAATTGCTTATAAAAATAACTCGGTGAACCGAGAAAGACAGTTGATATTTTTAGTTTTCAAATACTGTGACACTCTGTTTCTGAGCATTTTTTAATTAAAGGAGTATAAATTTGATGTTGTTCTGAAGGCAACTTTAAGGAGTTAAATATTCGTGTGCCAATCTGATAGTAGAGGGCCCCTGCTATTTGAAGAGGCTTTTACATACTTTCTAGATAAGTAACCTTTAATTCTGTTTTGTTCTTACTTAGACAGTTTTCTGAGCTCATATTTTTGCATCATGTTTTATGTCATTTACTTACGTCGAAGATCCTCATAATATTACAGTCAATCTTGTTCTCATAAGTTGTTCCAATATATCTCTAATACATGAATGAGATCTAGCTGTAGTACTTTGAGTTGATTTCATTTCAGTTATGTTAGTTAGATTTAGAAGATCCTCATTATTTTATAAGCTATTCTTGTTCTCAAGCTCTTCTAACACATCACTATTATATGAACGAGAATTAGTTATATTATTTTGAGTTATTGACATTCTCTTTTCTACAATTAGGTAAAATATTCTCATGTTATTACAAACAATCTTTTTCTCAAGTTGTTCCAAGAAATCTCTAATTCCTGAATAAGACTTAATAGTAATATTGTGAGTTGCAAAATGAGCTAGTTCTAGTGTCATAAGTTATTTTAGCATAGGGATCCTTACTATGTTACAGATGATCTTTTTCTCAGGTTGTTCCAACAAATCTCTAACAATGAATAAGATTTCTCTGTGATGTTTTAAGTTATTGTTTTCTAATAGATCCTCATCACATTAGAACTAATCCTTTTCTCAGTTTGTTCCAATATATCTCTAATGAAACGAATTGGACTAAGTTTAATGTTATGAGTTACTTTCTTAGTAGCTTTACAATATGTGGATTAACATTCTCTGTTCTTTTTATCATTCCTAGTTTAGAGTAGATCTTGCAACTAAATTCTGTTTTAGTGCATTCAGTAACATTTCCTTTTCTTCCTCTTTGCTATTAATTTATTTTTTCCCCTTAGCATAAAATGAAATTAAACATAAAACCAAAAACACTAGAAAAACACTAAACACAATGAGGTTGGAAGAGGATACTTAGGCACATATGGTGCACTTCACTTCAACAGTTTACTAGCCTTGGTTGATAATTTATGTTATCAATTTAGGAACTCTAAATTGACTAAACACCTACCATATTCGATATGGCGCTATAACAGACACAACACACAATACGTCTTCTTGGGTAGACCGCTTAGCAAGCTACTGATTAGAGAGATTCACTTTATGTGGAACAAAACTAAGCCTTATTCGAGTGGATAGATCTACGACGGCCTCTTAAGCACGTTGGGAGTAGGCACAAAGTCTTGTTAGACTAGATTCATCAAACCTTCACCTTGTATCTTGGTAAAGTCCCTCCAGGTGTATATATGAGATCATCAACATCCTGGAAATATGGAATGGTCCCGTTAATCCTAGAAAAAAAAGGATAGGTTGGCAGGGGTCTAAGGGGAAAGGATATTTCTTGCTTTCAGATGTTCAAATTACTAGCATTGGGGTTTGTTTCTCCTAACCCACTGGGTGTCTTATATTCATATAAACTTGACAAGTTAAGAGGAAGGAGCCTTAAGCCTTGGAAGAATGATATACGAGTTAGAGAGATGGGATTTACCGTGCTTCAAGTGAGGTACTATTGAAAGGGATTAGCATTTGCATCGGTCATGAGAAGATGTCCATATGGGATGAACATTGGCATCAACATCGAAATCGAAATTAGCATCGACTGCTACTGCTACGAGAAATCATGCGCGCACTTATACGTCAACTGCTTTGGATGATCCAAATGGTAGGGCCCATGGGTTAGCCATTCTACGACCTTTTTCATATTGAAAGAAGTTCCAGTCAAAACATGTGGGTATTATACCTCGGCTCCTCCTACCTTACACCCTAAACCTCTTAGACCTTTGAATTTGAGGTTATAGACCCCTAACACCATGAACGAACCAATTTGGCTATTGTGATTTGTGCAGCTATAATACCTCGCTCGGCTCCTCCTACTACCTCCCAAAACCTTAATATTCCTTATTATTATATATTCTATACCCTTAACGACGGAAGAAACAAGGTGGTTCTTCAGAGCCTTCAGCCTTGGTGGAATAGTGCGAGTTTGAGGGCATTTGAAAATGGATGGCCATGCTTCAACTGAGGTCCGTATGGGACGAGCATCAACATTGACATCGACTCGTATTGATACGGGAAATCATACACACAATTATATGGAAACTGCTTTGACTTATATGAATTATGGGCATTGATTGGATCAAGTATCAAGGAGCTTCCTTTCTTATGAAATAAATTATTGATGCCTCTTCAAAAGCTCCCCTCCTAGCTAGTGCCTCCCAGTATCCCTTCCCTATAGAAGTTCCCAATATTTATTCTATGAGGTATATACTCTAACCTAACCAAAGACAACGCATTCTTATCATGTAGGTAAGGTAAGTAGGACTTGAACTACAACAAAAACAAAGCCAACAATATGCTATCAATACAACAAGCCAAGCCAACCCCACTTTCTCTATCGATCTTATTGCTTCTGCTTGCCGGCTTTCTTTCTCTACGATATATGGTGATAGCTAGTGAGCTCAGATCAAGGGTGAGCTGGTGCCTCCACCTTGTGTATTGATAGGTCTATAGCCACATAGCACTGAGAATATCTAGGTACTTTATATCGCACTACAGGACTCTACAACTATTATGTTGAATAGAACCAAGTCCACTATTCCATCATATGGAGATGTGATCTTCCCTTCCTACCTATTCATCCGGCCATCGCGCCACTCTCAAAAGGGGAGCCTCCCCACCCCCTCTGAATCTGGATTAGATAATTTTTTTCAACCATAAGGCGCTTGCTTGCACATTTTATTGGCCTTGCTTGTCTTTCTGGCTAGACTGGAAAGAGGGTACCTATCGAGCCAAGGAGAAGTAGTCGCCCTGAAGAAAGCGGAACACATCAGCAAGACAGAAAGGATACGCCACCATTCATTAGTTCATTTCCACGATTAAAAAGTGTGGGTAAGAATGTAGGAGAATTGGACGTGAAATAGATTGAACGAAAGCATCCAAGAGACCCAATAGTATATAGAAAGAATGAACTGGCAACATACATATTAAAGTAGATAGGACTGGGCAAGAAAGAATCAGAAGCGAAGGAATCAAGCGCCCTACTTATTCCTGTAAGCAGTCATGGATTTGATAGTTGATTTGGAGAAACTCCAAAATCCAAATAAACATCGTTGATAGAGATCTTGAATACGTAGTAGAAAAAACTCACCCTAAATCATTAGAAGATACAGCTCCATAAGGTAAGAATAAGAGCATTGGAACTTAGAAGGATTCCAATAGAAGTAAGTATGGAAATCTATTTGGAAATCCAACTAACTTGGTACGCCTACATACATATATAAAGGATTCAGATAGGCGGTGCAGAACCCATTTACCTTGTTGACCTACTATCAGTGGAAGAGATAATAACATAGTCAGCTGGGACAAAGGCACTCCCATTAGTTCCATACCTAGGTGACCCAGTAGCGAAGGAAGCAACATACATTCCAAAGCTGGGTGTAGTCACCCTAATAGGTGTTCCAACGAGTTGGCATTCAATAATGTACTGACTTAAGCATAAAATCCTGAAAAGGTAGTTCCAATATGCCAATGTTCTTGGAAGATTTGTTCCCTCATTGCCTAATATTCCCAGAGATGCTGCAGAGACAAAGGTAAAAGTAGCAAAATAGTCGAACTATAGTTTTAGAGTCCCTAGTAGTTGAACCATCCTATTTATCACCGGAGGTGGGAAAGGCTTATCACCAGCCATGGGAAATCCAGTCATTCCAGTGTCTAGCGGTATCCTATTGATTTATTTCCAGCATTATACATTCATTCCAGCGTATACAATCACTCAGTCGTCAGGCACTAGTCATTCATTCATCTATTGAAAGCCCTATCTACTGCCCTCTCCTCTCCTACCAGTTTCAAGCCCAACCCTCTCCTACCAGTCCTATCTATAGTTCCCGAGAGAATAAAATGTTATACCCTTTACATACATTCATTCATTTATAAATACCCCCAACCACCTATAGCAGAGGCCACAGGTGTTGACCCAACAAATATAGTGCATGTAGTCATTGATACATTTGTGGATACAGATGTGGAGCCCCTTCAAATGAGAGATTTAGAGAAGGGAGTAGATTGCTTAAAAGAGGATAATGACTGGTGGTCTTCAGTACTAGATTCGAATCAATATTGATATGTAAAATAAAAACTCAATCTATAACTAAATACCTCCCTGGGTAGTGGGTTTGGTAGGGGTTGTTGGGTTGGGCAGATACTACTTAGCGGGTTTGGCGGGGCATGGAGCCTAGCAACAAGGTAGGGTTAAAAAAGTGAATAGCGATAGTGTCTACCCACTTCACATTCATTCCTGGCTAAATCAAGTGGTTAGTAATGATGCGTAAGCAGGCTTGACCAACAGGAAAGGGGCAACACTCAATCTCTTAAGTAGGTTGAAGCGATATGGTAAGTAAAGAAGGATGGTTGGGTATGCACGTAAGTAAAGGGGAAAGTAGGCAAAGTAAGAGAGCAGCAACTACCACTAAGATTCTTCTTCAAGGAAGTGTTATTGAAGTTTTTGAAAGCTGTATGCCCATCCATCCAATAGATCTATGTTAAGTTCTTCCATCCATCCTATCTTTCCATCCATTCATCATCCATCCATCCTTCCTCATAAGCGGTGGCTATCATCATAATGGGGCGAGGTGTAGGCAGTAGTGGGCAGAATGGGTAGAGTGCGAGGATGCGCAAATGCAGTTGGAATAGCGTGGGATGCACGAAAGTGAGAAGGTGAGTATGGGAGGGAAGCGGGGAAGCAATAGAAGGGGGATAAAGCAGGCGGAATGGGAATGCAGGCGTGATGCGGGATGGTAGCTTGATACAACTAGCTAGCTCCATAGGGCAGAATCATTTGGTGGGTAAAACCTCTGAAAGGCCATTTGCGTGACGCCAAAGGCCAGAAGAACTCAATAAGCCAGGCCAGTATGTGGGGCATTGAAGAGTCAAAAAAGGATTGAATGCTAGGCGAGGCCTCATATTGAGAAGGCTTGAATTCTAGGCGAGGCATCATCTTTCTTGCTCACCCATATCTCACCCCACCATTCTATCAATCAATCAAACTTTAGAGCATCAATCAATCATTCAAGTAGGCATACTCTCCATCTTACACTACTTCCCATACTACCCATACTACAACTACTACAGCTAACTACATCATCTAGTAGAATACATATATCAATAACTTTATACTATATATAACGTTAAGATTAATATTGTTTGGTCTTTTCTTAGCAAATTTTTAGGGGAACTACCAAAAACCAAAAGAACCATACGCACCACATAAAGATCCAGTCCCAGCTGCAGATGATCTAGATCTCTATGCTCCTTCTATTTGTGCCCATCCAGTAGGTAGTGGATTCAGATTAGTCTTTCCAACCACTATATATCAAGTTAGGCTAACCTTGCGCCCTCTGTCATTATACGTTCTAATTCAACCTAACTTTGTCCAATTACAAGAGAGCACTCTGGAACATCGATGATGAAAACCAACACTATAAAATGTTTATTGATGTATTTGTAAAATTATTCAAATTTATAATTATTTTATATATACTCTCTATATAATTTTGGCGATTTTTAACGTAAAATAATTTTATGTTGTAAAATTTGGGTGAATCATTTTTATAAAAAATGGAAATTGGTGAATCTTGTTTTTGGAAAAATCATGGAAAACTAGCCCACCTGCGAATATTAGCCCCTAAAATTTTCCATGGCTACGAATATCCCAACCCTTCAAATACAATGTTCACTTGGCCATGTAAAACATGGATTTTCTTATGTTATCCCAACAAGTCCTCCACCCATATAAGTGTTTGAGATTCCAAAGGACTTGACCGGGTTGATCAAGACCTTACTGGGTTGACCTTTCAGGACCTTACCTTCTAGCTCCTTTAGGGGCCAACCAACAAAGAGATATATATATATATATATATATATATATATATATATATATATATATATATATATATATATATATATATATATATATATATATATATATATATTGATTCATCCATTCCATTTAACCCCGACCAAGTCTTCCAATATTCAAGTTTCACCAACCAACCAGCGGCAAGCACCAAAAGGTGAAACCAACAACGGTTCATCCCAATGATTCTGGACACGAAAAATAAAATTCGAAGTATGGTGAATAATACCAACAATCCGGAAACGATAAATCCCTAACAAAATAGAGGGGGGAGGTTCTCAATTCTACCCTGGTAAATTCAAGAGTGAAATTGGATCTGATTAACCAACTGTGAGAAGGACGTGAATCCAATTTAAGAGAGGAAATCATATCTGAACTGCGAGAAGGAGGAGGGTATAAACTACGAGAGAGAGGAAGGTTCGAATTAGTGAATGTAACATTTTCGATGGGTACCAAGGGTACACTCTATAAACCCAAGCTGGTTGGATCCGAGCATCCTACCGGAGCAACCCCTATTATAATGATGCAGATCGGTGAATGCATCCCATATATAAATCTACAGATATCATGGAATGCATCCCTCTTATTAGGGAATGCATCCCTATTTTCTTATCGGGGAATGCATCACGAGTATTTTGGCCTTGGTTGGTATGGGTAGGTGTGACCTTGCGAGACGGATTCGTTGGTACCATCTCTAATATCTTTCATTCAGCGAAGCGGTTGGTGTTCTTCACTCTAATGTAAGCGGTTCTCAGGTCAAGCGACGATAAGGCAAGTGATAGCTCTTAATAAGGCAAGCAGCGATATCGAGTCAATAAAATCAATAGTGAGAAGGGGCAAGCAATAGCTATGACAGGGGTAAAGCAATGAGAAGTCAGGGTCAGTTCTTTGTCAATAAGGCCTTGTGATCACAGGTCTTTTCTTGCGTGTTCACTTATGAGGGTTAGGGTGAAGGAGAGGGAGGAGAGATAGAGAATATCTTACGTCGTTTAGGTGCACAAAGAGGATAAGTGCCAACAGACCTTGCAATAGCCTAGATGAGAAAATATCAAAAGGCAGTTATCTGTCATAGGATGAGAGAATCGTTTAGGTTGGATGAGAATAGCCTATCAACAATCAAGCTTAGGCAAATTAAAAATAACCATAAGCGATATTGGTAAAGCAAAGGATCTAGCTATATTATTTATATATGTAAGCAATGCGGGGGGTAGGAAGCCCAAGGTGAAAGATCATCTGGGAAAGGGTAGTAAGCTTAGGCACTCGGCAAGAGAGAAAGCACATAACCATGGGGATAAAAGGCTCCGTTGATAGAAATCCCGTGAATCAAAATATCCACTACTGTTAGTTGGAGTTGCTCCAATGTAATAAGCCGTAAGCCTACAGTATGAGTTCTTTTTTGGCATGACAGACAGATTACGAATAATTTATATATTGAAAGAGAAAGATAGAAACAAAGAAAGGAGAAAGATAAATCTAACCAAGGTAGTCAATTTCATAATATCTTGATCTAATCTATCTAATTCGGGGTCGTATGTGCCTCAACAGACCTAACCCTAAACTCCCTATTACAGTAAAGGGAAGGTCCTCCAACTCGCTCCTTATCACGTAACGAACTACTTTCCTACAAACTGGATGCTACGAAGGAACATTGAGCCCATTTCGAACCTATTGTGACCATTTTATAAGTGCAACTATAGGGATCATGTATATCCATCAACAAAACACATAAATAATTAGTACGGAGAGCTAAGTGGGTGGGTAGGGTACCGGTGGCAAAATTCATCCCAATCGTTCATGCGCATCGCACCTTTGTTAAAGTGAATGCCAATAAGCCAATATTTCATGTTTCAATCTCTTTTATAAGGTGAGGGATAAATTATCTCTCTATATTCATATCCCTCATGATTATTCACCAATTCTATAGTATTTCCAATCAACAATAAGAGCTACCTTTAAGCTATTCATTGATCACTTTCCAGCGCTTGTCTTCCGAGTTCTACTTTGACTGAGTGAATGAGGGTTTTAATAAATAATGAATGAGAAAGATGAAATAATGTGTTACCCCTTCTCCGTTCTATGCAATGCTAATACCTGTGGGTGACATCAACTCATATAATGAGTATTACGTCTTCGAGCACTTCGTAGAGTAACCAACGCTATGAGGGAGGGTTAGCACTTAGTCAAGGGATTACCAATTAACTTCTTGCTTCGTGCCACAATGCTCAGTGCCAATGAAAATTGTGTATCCATATTCACCACTTTAGCTGGGGAAACTTAATATCTATTACTCATCATATTCAAGCTAATACCCCATGCTATTACTAAGATAAGTCTAATTCCCATTACTTTATAGGATAGAAGTTGATTCGAAATGAGCTTACAAGCTAGCTAGTAATGATCAAATAGAGTTGATTGTAATTACGATACTAGTGATAGAGGTCATTAAGCTTGGTTTTATATGAGTATAAGCCTAATCAACTAGGATTTTGATAGGCATAAAGCTTCACCAACTATGAATACTATCATGTCGAGCAAGCATAGTACTCTTATCAGTGCATCTATTATGGGAATTACGTACCCCTTATTTCACCTATTTGATTATTGTGAACCAATGTGACAAATGATGCTTACTCTGCTTACTTATGGGCTTATACATATATGTTAGTACTATTACTCTAAGTGTTCGAGTTTTTATAATCGTTAGATCTAATTCCATTGCTCATTGATATCATAGTATGGATTCACTTTGACTTATGTTAAGCTTTATGAGGTTGTTAAGAGATCATCAGTAAGCTCTAAGGAACAAGCAGTAATCTTCAATTCCAGTGTATTCAATACTGGTGATCTTTTCTCTTATCAATAAAAAAATAAGCAATATGAAACCTTTAGCGTATGTATCACTCTTTGGTTACCATTTTGTTTCCACTAAGCTGACATAATAGAAGCTAGCCTTATTTGGTTGGAATAGTAATGTTCATTGATTATGAAGATTACATATACCTCCAAGATCAACTTCGTGACTAATTATTCCCATTGCTTGTAAAATAGTGGTAAGACATGGTAATAACTATGAATAGTAAAAATATCATAGCTTACTTAGATCAATAAGCTAGAACAGTTACTCTTCTAAGCTAATATGGTGTTACTCTTCTGTTTACTTGAATACATGGAATCTGTTGTATATTCACAGGATAATGATTAGGTCAAGAATGTATGATAAATAGAGCTGGTATGAGCACTGCAACCTATTATGGTATTGTCACTCTTATCTGAGCTAGTGATACTCGTGTAATCATCATTATGGAATTAGTGCTAATCTATGACCTATTGAACCTTATAAGGTATATAGTAGAGTATAATCATTATGCAATATACGTAATAGAGTTGATCATGTACTATGTAACAAGAGCAGATCAAGTAGAACGATTACAATATGTGACATGTATAGTTCGTACATGTAATAGGTAACATAGAGAAAATCAAGTAGAATGTAAGGTGTAATAACAGTAATGAAGTTTATACTGATATAAAAGTTGTAATGATAACACAATACCAACCTATAAGTACTAGTAATTCCATAACAAGCTCATAACCTATCTAAGATTAGTAACACTATTGAAAGTGGTATATATCACTAATCATTACACTACCAAGGGTAGAAGTAAGCTTATTAGTCTAACTCTTTTGGTATAAGATTAGTAACATATAAGAACCATGGCTATAGAACACTCATCAACCTATAATAGTTTTCTATTCATGACAGGTTATATGTTTAGTCACTAGTTACTAGTTATAACAATTACCATTGATTCCAGATTGCTTGAACACTATTACACTACTGGTATTGTTGAATAACATGAATAGCTTCACTAGTTATATCCCAGAGTACCACTGTTATAAGAAAGAGTCACATCATTGATCACAATATGTATGATTGTTATAATCTATCTTCTTAGGTGTTGTATCATAACCAGCATGTATCATATGTATTAGCGTAGTTTCCATAATAGCTTGTACTAATATGATCTCAATATTAAGTGATTACTCTTAATATGTATGAGCTTGTTTCCAATGACTACACCATAATAGGAACCAAGAGCTTATCTCTATCAATACGGTATGTGCTAGTGTTCATTATGGATATAAAAGTGTACGTACAGTATAGTGAATAGGTTAGGGTGCCATATCTAAGTGGTATAGGTGATTTCAAGCTTATTGCATAACTTACTCATACTAATCTGAGTGAATAGAGTTAATTAGGTGAATGCTTACTATTGAGATATCACTCTTTCTCTGTATTTTAGCTGATCTAAGCTCGTATAAGCTATATTAGTAACCTTGTTTTTTCTATGTATCAGATTACTTGAATTACACTTGTACTTTCTTACTAATATTAGCCTAATCAAAATTGTGCTTACTATCCCTATTGATTTAGCATGCTTAAATAAGTTACCAGGTTGTTCAACATTATGGATACATGATTACTTAACCAATGTTATAACTATGCGGGCTTGCAGTTAGCTTATCACATTAACTACCAGTACTTATTATTAGAATGCTTGATTACGATATTCCCATTACTTTTATTAGTAGTATAAGCTTGTATCATATTACTAGTACAATGGGTTTTCTCATTAGTGTTACCTATTCTCTAAGCTTTGTTATGAATGAGTACCACCATCTCATATAACAATAAGGATACAAGCTCACGTTCATGGAATAGTGGTGACTCTATCCTATTAATGGCCTTAGTACTACCTATCTCTGCCATTGACCGAGTTCCATATCATATATTGACTGTACGATTATATGCATATAGATGAGGTAAAGGAAATATAGGAGTAATTAGGCATATATGGATACTAAGTGCATAGTGATTATGATTTCATAGGATTTTCTAATAATAGAGCTTATCATAAAAGTGTGATGACTTAATACTACATATATAAGTGATAAGATTGGGATAACATAATCATTGCCATTACTTGGTGGTTATACTATCTGCCAATCTTTCTAGCACCATTATGAGATTAACTATGTTCCATATCTATGGGAACAAAAGGGAAGCGATAGGATGGATACTCACAAATGGAACTCATTATCTAAAATATAGGTATTCTCATAACATACGTATCTTCTTATTACTAGTGCAATAACTGTGATCTACTTGATTCTATTCATTACAGCTGTGATTATAACAATGGTTATAATTAATAAGTATTCATAATAAATACTGATCAATAAGCTTAAGCAACATGTGTATTTGGAAATAACAAGGAGTGTATAACCATAATCAGAGTGAGTGCAATATATGGGTGACATTGAACCGTATGATCTTCATAGCTTACTAAGTGTAATACCATATCTATTTGGATTAGAGCTTACATATAAAAGAATGGTTACAAGTGCTCTAAGTGATCCCGTAATGAACTTGTATCGTATATGTACTAAGCTCTTGTATCTCATGTTCATTTATTGGTATATCATTACCTATAAGAAAGCTCCATAATAAAGAAGGTGGTAGTGACACATATTTTGCCTAATATATCACCCTATCTAAGTCATTAAGCTAATCACAGGTCGTAACCTCATATCATTCTAGTAATCATGCTAACTTAGTCTATCTGAATAGGGTTTCAATCATGACCTAGCATGTAGTTTACTTGTGTGTTTCCATATCAATATGCTCGTACATGTATCTGATTTAACACATTACGTTGTTTCCATCACTATTAGTAACACCCATACCATTCACTAGTTAAGTATGAATAAGGATAGAAGTAATAACAATCATAGGCTTGATAAAGGTTGAATCCTGTCTGATATAGCTTCTACTCATATATAAGAGAGACCTTCTTGCTTCACCTATTTCACATGGTATACTTATTATGGAAATAGCCATACTTAGCCAATAGTGATACACGGGCTTGTGAGAAGATACTAGTAGTCAACATGTTCGTAAGATCAGTATCATATAAGTTATACTATTCAATGGATTCACACTGGTTAACATTTTGATAAGGGTAATAAAAGCTCTATTAGTATAGAGGTTCATCTCTCACTATGTTTACATAATAAACATGATATTATTGTACTAATATGGAGTTAAGGGTAAAGGTTCAATATGATTTATTAACATATCACTATCTTCACTGATTCCCATTGATTTTATTAACTATGAAGAGTATGACATAATCAATTACTAGTCTAACTTACAGCTTTGTAATCGTAATCACATAGCTTAATAGTCATGTACAGAGAGTGGTCATAGCTTATCCATGGAGTTACTTCTACTCTATCATCTAAGCTCTTAGTCACTAGTATTGATATCATGTTTATAGAAGAAAAACCAATTGATTTAGCTTACTCGTATCTATAAGCTTATCTATAACATTGTGTTTACATAATATGATTTCACCATGCCATTATTACGTATCCATCTATATGTTTGCATTACCTTTGTATCAACAAGTTGAAACACACAACCTATAAGCTGGTACTGGAACAATTAGGCACATATAAGTAGTACTATAATCTAAAAGGTGCTTAGTACTGATAATGTAGTTATTGTTGAGCCCCAAAGATGTCCTTTCCTTTCACCCAATTTGACTTCATTTCCTTTTTCCCTTATCAATTATAGGCTTAGAAGATCAATAAGATTGATTAAAGCCACTTTAGGAATGCACACAATGACTGACTTTCTATATTTTCATGGTTTTGTTGTTGTAGTAATTTTTTACTAGACTCAGCTACAGAATGCAGCCATTCTGTAGCTAGTCGCGTATTCCACATCTATCTTCATGTTCACAAAGGTTACAGGTGTCACTTAAAGGAAAAACGCATATGGTTGAATTCCAAACCTCATCTACATCATTCCTTGCCCTCTACAAAGTCTGAGCAAAAATCTCCAAGTGGTTATGCACGTGGAAGAAATCAAAACTAAGAGGTAGACTTCTACCAGGACAAGAACTCTACAGATGTCTTCAGCAAAAGTACGAGGCTTCCACAAGAGTTCTAATTTGATTTTAGTTGGGAAAGACACTTATCCCTATTTATTCTCAAGGATAGTTATGTATTTCTCTTATAAGAATGACTCGAGGGACTGAGAGACACTTAGCTAGATTGATGTTTTGTTGTTAGATCTCAAAAGACCGTAATACTCTGTTTTTGAAGTGTTTTCCTTTAATGAAAGAAGAACCACTTTAATACATGATCTGAGGCAATATTGAGGAGATTTGTGTGCTAATCCAGTGGTAGAGGGCCCCTACTGCCCGAGAAGCTCTGTGCATATTGTTTAGATAAGTAACTTTAGCCTTGTTTCATTCCTAATTTAAGTATTATTTTGAACTTTATGTTTTATGCTCACTTAAATCGGATGTTACAGCTAGTCTTATTCTTATGAATTGTTCCAAAATATCACTAACACTGAATGAGACATAGCTATAGTATTTTAGAGCTTAGTTGCATTTTCCTAAACGTTATGTTTTTATGCTCACTCACATCAAATGTTATAGCCATTCTTGTTCTTATGAATTGTTCCAAAATATCACTAACACCGAATGAGATAGAGTTGTAGTATTTCAGTGATTAGTTGCACTTTAGTTCATCTGTAAAAATCTGGAGGTTAATTGCACTCTAGTTCAGTTCTGTCCACTGTATTTCAAGTTTGATTGATTGCATTCCAGTTCAGTTATGTTTAATGTATTTTAAGTTTTATTAGTTAGTTGTATTCTAGTTCTGTTCCATTAGACTTCAAGGCCTTCATTATTTACAAAATGCTCTTGTTCTTAATCTCTATTAATACATCATTATCAGAGGAACAAGAATTGGTAATGTCATTTTGAATTCTTGACTGTTCTGCAAATTCTCATAATTTTACAAACTGCCTCTTTCCAAAACTATTCCAAAAGATTTATAACCTTTGAATGAGGTTTAATAGTGACATTTTGAGTTGTAGAATGGATTGATTTTAGTGTCTTAAGTTAATTTAGAGTAGATTTCCTTTCTATGTTACAGATAATCTTTTCCAAATGTGTTCCAACAAATCTCTAACCATGGATGAGGTTTTCTCTGTGATATTGTAGGTTGTTGTTTACTTAGAAGAACTTCATTGCATTAAGCTCATCCTTTTCTCAAGTTGTTCCAATATATTTCTAATTAATGAATTGGACTAAGTTCATGTTATGAGTTATTGTCAAGTTTTGCATTCATTGTTCTTTAGTACCATACATAGTTTAGAATATATTTTTCTCTGTTTTAGTGTGACCAACAACTTCTCTTTACCAACACTTAGTTCTTTTCCTCTTAGCATATAAACACAAAAATACAAAACCAAAAACATTAGAAAAAAACTAAACACAACGAAGTAGGAAGCAGATACCTAGGCACATATAGTGCACTTCACTTCAACAGTTTACTAGCCCTGGTTGACAATTTATGACATCAATTTAGGAACACTAAGTTGAGCAGACATTTTGGCGCCGTTGCCGGGGAAGTGTAACTAGGTAGCCTTGTTTCTTACCCCCCAAAAACAATGATATGCGTAGAGAAAGAGACTCAAGGGGTAGATTCATAAGAAGCAGAAGCTTGATTCCTAGAACACCACTTGTTCCACCAAGACCAAGAAGCAGCACACCTCCAACTCAAACCCACATTTCCATCCTTTACTGATCCTAGACTTCCAGAGGACTTAAGATCAGATGTTCCATTAGAAAGACCTTCCACTTTATCCACTGAACCTGTCTTAGAAGAAGATTCAGGGACCCCTGCTAGGGACATAAACTTTTCAACTTCCACAGAAGAATCAACTATGGCAGAAGAAGGGGGAGGAGGAGTCTTTAATGGAGAACACACACTATTTGGAGGGGGTAGATGTAGAGGTAGAGGTGTAGAAGGAGAAGGAGGTAGAGGTGAAGAAGGATGCAGAGGAAGAGGTAGAAGGGAAATGGGAAGCTCTTTTGGGATTCCTATAGTAGATGAAGAAACCAATGCAACTATGAAAAACATTTCACCCTCTGTCCTTCCAAACTTTTATGGACTCAAAACTGAAGATCCTGAAAACTTTCTATTTGAATTTGAAGTCCTATGTAGAACCTATGACTACTTACAAGATGCTCAAAAATTTAAACTATTCCCTTCAACATTGAAAGGAGCAGCATTAAAATGGTTTATGAGTTTGATCAACAGTTTTATTAGGACATGGGAAGACATGAAACAGGAATTTTTAGAGAGGTATTTGGATAACTGTATGCCAGTCAACCATAAGGAGGAAGTGTTTAAAATGTTACAAAAATAGGATGAAAATCTGGAAGATTTGTTGGAGAGATTTAACTACAACATCAAAAGAGCAAAAATGGAAAACTTAGACCAAGATACTTTGAAAGCTCTCTTGTTGAAGACAATTAGGGATGAATGGTTAGATATCCTTAACATGATGGAAAAAGGGGATATATCTCAGTTCACATTACCTGAAATAGCTAAATTATGTATCAACCTTTCAAGAGGGAAATCTAAAATTGTAAAAGGACCAAGAGACCCTGCTCTTGCAAGGGCAAGTAAGTCTGCTTCTGGGACAGTGAGTAGGGTAGAAATAAGACATATGCTTGATGAATTAAAATCTGATATTTTAGGGAGTCTTAGTGAACAAATAGACACCCTTAAGTTACAAAACAAGCAAAAAGCTGAATCTGATGCCTTAGCAATTTTTTGTCCCAAATGTAGAAAGAAGCATGCCTTGAGAGAGTGCCCTTTGGATGCAAAAGTAGTAGAGACTTGTGTAATTTGTTCAGAAAAACATGAGACCAAGAGTTGTCCTTCACTTCCTGGTCTTAAAGTTGTCTTTCAAGAAGAAACCCCTACAAATTCCACAGAATCTCTCAATTTTGTCTCTAGAAGGCCTTGGCAAGGACCTCAAACACAAGGATTCCATGATCAGCTATATAATCAACCCCCACCAAATTGGAATTCTTGGCAGCAACCTTGGCCCCAATTCCAGAATCAATCTCAAACTTGGGCACAAGTAGCACAAAATCCCTATGGAAGATACTCTCAGTACTATCAATATCCACCATCCTATCCACCATATCCACATTTCCCTCCTCAACAAAATTTTCAACAAAATTCTCAACAGCATCCTCAAAATCCAAAACATCAAAATTCACCACTTCCATTACCATTTCCTCAGAAAAAAAATTAGTTTCCTGCCCAACCCATACCAAACCCCAACAATAAACATCCTCAGAACACATACATGATAGAAGGTCAACAATTTCCAACCTATTTGATTACTCCTTTAGACCTTAATGAGTTTCAACTTAGGTCTGGAAGAATACTTGAAAAGAAGAAACCTTCTGTAATCATACAAGAGAAAAACAACTCTGAGGAAGATTCTCTATTGGTGAATAAAAGTCTTGAAGAGAACACACCTTTCCAAGACCCAAACATTGAAAAATCAAAACAAAAAGAACCAATAATTTCAACTCCTATATTAGAGCAGCCATCAACATCTACTTCTACACCTCCCTCTCCAGAAAGATTACAAATTGATAGGGGTGTAGAAAAACAAATTATGGTGCCTAATTATGATTTCCTAGATGAGCTGAGAAATGTTTGTATTAAGATCCCATTATTACAAGCTATCAAGGAAATTCCAATCTTAGCAAAGACAATAAAGGAGTTGAGCATGAAGAAAACAGGAAAACGAATAAGAGAGACAAAGAAAATTCAACTGGCAGGAAAAATAGCAGATATCATGATGGGTAAGATTGCCATTCCAAAGTATCTAGACCTAGGAAATCCAGTTGTTAAAATACACATCAATGGAACTGAGATCCAAAACACACTTATTGATTTAGGAGCAACAATCAATATCATGAGTAGACAAATCATGGATAAATTGAAACTTCCTAATCTTATTTTTACACCCACATTATTACAATTAGCAGACATATCTGTAATCAAACCTGGAGGGGTAATAGAAGACATTCCAGTGTCCCTAGATTCTTGGGAGTATCCTGTGGATTTTATGATCCTAACTCCTAAGAATAATCTAGGAGGGAATCCTATTATATTAGGAAGACCTTGGTTAGCTACAACTGATGCTTTCATTGGTTGTAGATCCTGTGATATGTACATCTTTGATGGTAGTTCAACTAAGAAATTTATCTTGTATCCTCCAGCAAAGACAATTACAGAATTAGATGATACTCAATGGATTGAGGATGAAGAAGACATACAACCTCTCTTCACAATTTCAGAAATTAGTGAAGATAGCCAGATTCTGAATACCTTAGAAAACTTTGAATCCTCTTCGGAATACAAACATGAACAATTTCATGAAGAATCCAACATTGAGTTTTTATCATCAAGACATATGTCTCTTTATTCCATGGATAAATTTGGCAGCTCTATAATTGAGATATTTCCAGGCAAAACTTTAAACATAAATAAGAACCTAGAGAAATCTCAACAGTAAGAGCTAGTCAAGATATTACAGAGACATTATTCTGCATATGCATGGGAGTACACTGATATGAAAGGGATAAGCCCTAAGACTTGCACTTATCACATCTACATAGAGGAAAATTGTAAACCAATCAGACAACCTCAGAGACGGATGAATCCAAATCTTAGGGAGATTGTTAAAGAAGAATTGCAGAAATTGTTAAATGCCAACTTTATCTATCCCATTTTAGATAGTCAATGGGTTTCTCCTTTGGTAATTGTGCCAAATAAAAATGGTAATTGGAGGGTATGTATTGACTACCGGAAATTAAACAAAGCTACTCTTAAAGATCATTTTCCCCTATCTTTCATAGATCAGGTGTTAGATACATTAGCTGGAAAAAAGTACTTCTCATTTTTAGATGGGTTTAGTGGTTATAACCAAATTCAAGTAGCACTTGAAGATCAAGACAAAACCACATTTACCTGTCCTTGGGGTACCTATGCTGACCAAGTATTGCCATTTGGACTATGGTATGCACCCGCAACATTTCAAAGGGCAGTACTAGGAATATTTTCAGATCTAATACATGATTGTGTAGAGGTATACATGGATGATTTCACAGTTTATGGAAACACATTTGAAGAAGCCTTAGAAAACTTGGAAATTTTTTTAAGGAGATGTAAAGAAGCAAATCTTTCACTAAGTCATGAGAAGTGTTTTATGATGTTTTCTGAAGGAATTGTTTTGGGGCATCACATTTCAGGGGATGAGATTAGAGTTGATGAGTCAAAAGTTGAAGTCATTTCTAACTTATCTATTCCAAGTTGTCAAAAAGATGTTAGGAGTTTTCTCAGATTTACAGGATATTATCGAAGGTTTATAGAAAACTTCACCAAGATAGCATCTCCACCTTTCAAATTACTTACCAAGGACTGTGAATTCAAGTGGAATCCTGATTGCCAGTTAGCCTTTGAGACCCTGAAAACAAAAATCTCTGAAGAACCTATTTTAAGGGGACCTAACTGGAAGTTACCTTTTCATATTTCAACAGATGCCTCATATACAGCTTTAGGAGAAATATTGGGACAAAAATATCCAAATCCTTATGCCATCTACTATACAAGTAAAAATTTGACTCCTTCAGAGTTAAATTATACTATAACTGAAAAAGAGTTCTTAGTTGTTGTTCATGCTATAAATAAATTCAGACACTATATAACAGGCTATGAAACTTTTGTTCACACAGATCACTCTGCAATTAGATATCTAATGAACAAATCAATTACTAATGGCAGAGTTATAAGATGGTTATTGATTTTATAGGAATTCAACATTACCATTCTAGATAGGCCTGGAAAACAAAACACAGTAGATGATTTCCTATCTAGACTCCAAAACATCAAAGACAATACTCCAGTTGAAGATCAATTCCCTGATGAATATCTTTTTACAATTTCTACTCAAACTCCTTGGTTTGCTGACATTGCTAATTATTTAGTTTCAAGGAAATTTCCTTCAATAATGAATGCAAGAGAAAAAAGAAAGATAATTTATGACAGTGCAAAATATTTATGGGTTGCTAATGAGTTATACAAAACAAGTCCAGATTTTATCATTAGGAGATGTGTTCGGGAAGATGAGATGCCTGAGATCCTCAAGGCATGTCATGATGAACCTTGTGGTGGAAAATTTGCTAATAACATGACAACTTATAAGGTCTTTCATTTAAGATACTATTGGCCATCCCTTTTTAAAGATGCTAAAGAATTTGTCAAAAGGTGTGACAGTTGCCAAAGGGTAGGGAAACCTTCTCCTTCAGGTGAGATGCCATTGCAGCCTCAGGTACATATTGAACCTTTTGAAAAATGGGCTTTAGATTTTTTAGGACCTATTAGTCCTCCATCAAGACAAAAGAAATATATATTAGTTTGCGCTGATTATGTTACCAAATGGGTAGAGGCCAAGCCATTACTTTCTGCCACTGAAGCATCTGTAGTTAATTTTCTTTTTGAGGATATTTTTACTCGTTTTGGTGTCCCAAGGGAAATTGTTACAGATCAAGGAGCTCAATTTACATCAAATCTAGTGGAACAAATGATGGAGAGGTACAAAATCAGACACAGAAAATATACTCCTTATCATCCACAAGCAAATGGTCAAGTGGAATCTACCAATAAAGTCATTAAAGGGATCCTAACAAAGACTGTCCATTTACATAGAAGAGATTGGGTAGACATGCTTCCTGAAGCTTTGTGGGCCTATAGAACTACATGGAGAAGCACAATAGACCATACTCCTTATGAACTTGTTTATGGAAAATAAGTTTTGTTTCCCATAGAGTTTCAGATTCAAACTTTTAAAATGGCAGTTCAGCTAGGACTTGATCTAACAGAGGCACAAAAGCACAGATTGGAGCAGATTAATGAATTGGATGAGATCAGACAAGATGCAGTCTAGAAAACAAGTATAGTCCAGCAACAAAGGACTAGATGGCATGATAAGTACATCAAGGAAAATAAATTCAAAGAAGGTGACTAGGCCCTCTTGTTTGATTCAAAGTTCAAAGATTTTCAAGGTAAATTCCAAACACATTGGCTTGGGCCATATGAAATTATGAATTTTTTTGACAATGGAGCAATAAAAATCAGGACAATAGATGAAGAGAAGGTCACTTTTCTTGTAAATGGTCATAGATTGAAGCTGTATCATAAGCCACTTTCAAGAGAAGAATTTTTCAAGAGATTACAGGAAAACAGTGATGTGAAGTTAATGAAGAAGAATTTTTCTTCTTCATCAACTTAGTTGAATTTTCTGAATTCAAATGCATAAAATAATAATAAATAAAAATAAATAAAGAAATAAAGTATAAACATGAAAACTAATCACTGATTAGCATGTTTACACAGAAAAGATAAAGTTAAAATCAAAATCCTTCGGACACTTTAGCTTTTCAAATTTGTTCTTTTTCTGCAAGCAGCTATCACAAAATCATAAGTCTCACTCCATCATGTCTCACTTCATTCATATTTCATTCACTCCATTCATCCATACTTCATTCACTCCATTCCATGGTCCACCTGATTTTCATCTCAGATTTTTAAATTTGATCTCTTTCTGCAATTGAATATTACAAATCATAAGTTGCAGGCCACTTTTCATATTTCACTCCACTTTACATTTATGATCCATTTCATTCCATTACATTTCACTTCACTCATGCTCCATTACACCATATTTCATGATCCATTCTAATTCACTTCATACAACATTTCATTCCATGTTTCAAAGTTCCTACAGGTATATTCTACAACCATATATTCTGCAGTCAGACATTCTGTAGCCAGCCAGACATTCTGCAACCAACCAGACATTCTGCAACCAGATACCCTGCAGGAAACTATCCAGCAATCACTTGTTCAACAGCAAATTGACCCTGCACACCTATGTCAACAAGCAAAATCAAAGGGATTATGAAGACTGAAGAATCAATGAATTTCAAAGGAGGAAAAAGCATATTAAAACTACAAAAATTAAAGGAAAGGCAAAGGTAAAGTTGTGAAATTATTATGATGATAGAATATGAAAGTTATAGTATAGTTAAGTCATGTATGATTCATAAAGTCATTTTGATTATTCGTGTTGATCATTCCTATTAAACCTATCATAAAAACTTTGGACAAAATCCCTTCTATTCTGCCATATCAAATCATCATTTAAAACTTAACGGTTAAGTACTGAAGTGACCTATTCGGTCACGTCACTAGCCGAAGTATTCAGTGATGATTTTGAATTTCTCACGAGATTTTTTCTGTGGCCTTTTTCCTCCATGATAGCTCTCAAACTCATTAATTCGTGTGAATCACCCTCACCATATTTCACTCATTCTATAACCACTTCATGTCATCTTTCTGTAGCTAATCCCTGCTGCATAAATAGAGAAGGCGTCTTTGGGGTAAAAACAACTCTCTAACAACCATTTTCACCGTGGATAGAAGAGCAGTAAATTGAAGGTTGAGAAGAAAAGCCATGGGTCTCATCGTAAGGTCTGAACCAGTCGGAACCAAATACTTAGAGGGTTACCCACAAATTAGAGAAATGCTACAGCAGGTTGGGTGGTTACAGTTTTTGGAAAAGTTCGATGGTTTTCATAAGGAGGTAACTAAGACATTTGCACGGTCCTTCAATGGAGCCGAAGTTGAAATAGGAGATATCAAATTCACTATTACAGAATCCTTCATTGCAGAGGCAACAGAATTACCAAGGCAAGGTGAACGATGGTTCAAAAATAAGGAATTTCACAATGAGGCATGGAGGCAAATGCTCAAAACACCAGGTATGGATATTTCAATTTTTAAGAAAGGCATTCCTAGCTTAACACTGAAGAATAAATGGAGAAATATGTTGCTCATTTTGCAAAAGTTTATAACTTGTGAGGGAAGATTTGGTACCCTATATATTTATCATATTCAGCTAATGATGCATTTCTTAGATGAAGAAATAAATTTACCCTTTTTCTTACTTCATAGCCTAAAGAGAATGGCCTCTAATGTTCAAAAGAGGGTTCAATTTTTGGAAACCACTTTGTATCACCATGGCCTAGTTAAAATCCTAATTGAACATCATTTGAGAAAGGTGGGAGACAATTGGGATGAGTTCCTAGTGAGGAATCACTTTGAAGAACCCAAGGAATCTCCATCTGAAGGCAAACTTACAAGAAGAAGCAGGAGAAGGAAAATTTCCAAATATGTTGAAACTAAAACTGGTAAGTCCATACAAGAGGACAGTGAGGAGATAATTTCTGAGAAATTGGATGAAATTAAGAAACAACTTAAAAAGGAGAAGATGATAAGAAGGTATGCCAAGGAGAGAGGTGAAGGACCATCTCAACCAAGACGAAGCCACAGGCTTAGAGGTATATTGAAGAAAATAGAGTTTAGACAAACGGGGATCATAAACATTGAGGATGAAGAGACACCAACTGCTAGATCACCTGAGTACCAGTACGAAGAGGATCTTAATGAAGGAACTCCAGAGATAGACCCAGCACAAAAACAAATCTATAATTATGTTGAGTCATTAGAAAAGAGAGCCTCAGGAAGTAGAGGAAGAACTCCTAGCCCACCAGAATCTGCAATCGATGTACTAAGAAGAGACAAATATGAATTAGAAGTACTCAATAGGCATATAAAGAATGAAAATGAAATTTTAAGGGAGCAGGTTAAGCTGAAAAGTGATATGAATACAAATCTCTCTATGCAAATGGAAAAACTGTACAAGGCCAGTGAGAAGTTGAGGAAGAAAAACAAAAAGTTGAGCAGGGCACTTATAAATTTGAGATTCAAGTTGGTCATAAGGAAGCCTAGGAGGCCATTGAATATCAGGCAAAGAAGAAGAAGGAGCCTAGATGTCTTAGCAGAAGTCTCAGAATACATGAATTGATTGCATGAGGACATGCAAAAGCTTTGCAGTGGGGGTATGTTGAGCCCCAAATATGTCCTTTCCTTTCACCAAATTTCACTTCATTTCCTTTGTCCCTTATCAATTATAGGCTTAAAAGATCAATAGGATTGATTAAAGTCACTTTAGGAATGCATACAATGACTGACTTGCTATATTATCATGGTTTTGTTGTTGTAGTAATTTTTGACTAGACTCAGCTACTGAATGCAGCTATTCTGTAGCTAGTCACCTATTCCGCAGCTATCTTCATGTTCACATAGGTTGCAGGTGTCACTTAAAGTAAAAACACATATTGTTGAATTCCAAAAAACTCCTACATCATTTCTTTCCCTCTACGAAGTCTGAGTAGAAATCTCCAAGTGGTTATGCACGTGGAAGAAATCAAAACTAAGAGGTAGACTTCTACAGGGACAACAACTCTACAGATGTCTTCAGCAAAAGAACGAGGCCTCCACAAGAGTTCTAATTTGATTTTAATTGGGAAAGACACTTATCCCTATTTCTTCTCAAGGGTAGTTATGTATTTCTCTTATAAGAATGACTCGGGAGACCGAGAGACAGTTAGCTAGATTGATGTTTTGTTGTTAGATCTCAAAAGACCGTAATACTCTGTTTTTGAAGTGTTTTCCTTTAATGAAAGAAGAACCACTTTAATACATGATCTGAGGCAATATTGAGGAGATTTTTGTGCTAATCCGGTGGTAGAGGGCCCCTACTGCCCGAGAAGCTCTGTGCATATTGTTTAGATAAGTAACTTTAGCCTTGTTTCATTCCTAATTTAAGTAGTTTTATGAACTTTATGTTTTATGCTCACTTAAATCAAATGTTACAGCCAGTCTTATTCTTATGAATTGTTCCAAAATATCACTAACACTGAATGAGACATAGCTATAGTATTTTAGAGCTTAATTGCTTTTTCCTGAACGTTATGTTTTTATTCTCACTCACATCAAATGTTATAGCCAGTCTTGTTCTTATGAATTGTTCCAAAATATCACTAACACCGAATGAGATAGAGTTGTAGTATTTCAGTGATTAGTTGCACTTTAGTTCATCTGTAAAACTCCGGAGGTTAATTGCACTCTAGTTCAGTTCTGTCCACTGTATTTCAAGTTTGATTGATTGCATTCTAGTTCAGTTATGTTTAATGTATTTTAAGTTTTATTAGTTAGTTGTATTCTAGTTCTGTTCCATTAGACTTCAAGGCCTTCATTATTTACAAACTTCTCTTGTTCTTAATCTCTATTAATACATCATTATCATAGGAACAAGAATTGGTAATGTCATTTTGAATTCTTAATGGTTATGCAAATTCTCATAATTTTACAAACTGCCTCTTTCCAAAACTATTCCAAAAGATTTCTAACCTTTGAATGAGGTTTAATAGTGACATTTTGAGTTGTAGAATGGATTGATTTTAGTGTCTTAAGTTAATTTAGAGTAGAGTTCCTTTCTATGTTACAGATAATATTTTCCAAATGTGTTCAAACAAATCTCTAACCATGGATGAGGTTTTCTCTGTGATATTGTAGGTTGTTGTTTACTTAGAAGAACTTCATTGCATTAAGCTCATCCTTTTCTCAAGTTGTTCCAATACATTTCTAATGAATGAATTGGACTAAGTTCATGTTATGAGTTATTTTCAAGTTTTGCATTCACTGTTCTTTAGTACCATACATAGTTTAGAATAGATTTTGCTCTGTTTTAGTGTGACCAACAACTTCTCTTTACCAACACTTAGTTCTTGTCCTCTTAGCATATAAACAAAAAAATACAAAACCAAAAACATTAGAAAAACACTAAACACAACAAAGTAGGAAGCAGATACCTAGGCACATATAGTGCACTTCACTTCAACAGTTTACTAGCCCTGACAATTTACGACATCAATTTAGGAACACCAAGTTAAGCAGACAGTTATCTAAGCATTTGAATGAGTTGAATCGCTGAAATATCAGAGAAAGGAGGAGATAGATATGCATATATGGGTAAAGCGGGAAAGGTATGCAACAATTTCTAAGGTATAACCGTCTCACCATTGTGCAATTTGTTTCCCCAAAACACTGATCAAATGCATGAACTTACTTCTTCTCAGTATATGCCTGTAAATCAATCTTGACCAACAGGCCTACGTGTGTGAAGGCATGATATGACAACGTACTTATCGATTATGCGTTCAAATGGATTGGGTTAACATCACTACTTGCAAGGATAATTATGCATATCTGTTATTGTACGATGCGGTTGATACTAGAAAGACACAGAAATGAGTAGGATTCGAACCTACGTACCTGGGAATAATCCAGTGGTTTACCTAGTACCCCATTAAAAAAGGAATCGTGTAGAGAAGTAAGAGTATTTATCAAAATCCGACAGCAAAGAATCCCAGACATAGCCTTGAAATGGGTGCTTTCAGGTGCTTAGTCTCATCAAATGTCCACGAAAGTAATGAGATGACCGCATTTTGGTGGAAATATCAGAGAGGATTAGGTTGTTCCTAACATGGGACACAGAGATACTTTGACTCAATTAGACCACATATATGTTGTTGGGTACATGGTTAATATCTGGTGTCCTCACAGGGTTACCTAACCTCCTTAGGAGTATGATGGGTCTAATCAGGTGTTTAGTCTCGTCAAATGTAAACACAAGGTCAACTGGGATCGGTAGCACAGGATCTTTGACAAATGAGTATTGGTAAGGTACAAATGAGTGGGGAAGGCCTGCAATACAGGATCTTGAAAAATGAGTGGGAAGGCCTACAATCATTTCTAAGGCATAACCAATACTCCACTCTGAGATTGTCTTCCCTAATCCACGGATCTCCGATCGGGAAACCCAAATTTGTCGGTTTTGTGGGTTCGTGGATTGACCATAGCATCAACGATAGGATTTGTGGAAGACCTTTTAGATTCATTGATTTCCTCATCCATCCCGCCTATTCATTCAATTGAAACTCTTTTCAATTCAATGGAGCTCAAACATAGTACTTTAGTTACTTTGGCTATAACTATTGATTTCGATCGATATGCCTTCCTGAACAGATATTCCCATTCATTTTTTACCGTGGAAGACCCATAAATAGAAAATATATCTTGAAATTGCAGGTGAGGCATGAAATTCCAGTCCAAAGACTTATAAAGGAAAAACAAGGCTAGACCTTTATTCTCAATGTGTTTTGGTTAACCCTTCGCAGAGCCCATATAGAAAAGAAACAACTTGGGTCGTACCCATAGTCCGTGACCAATAGTCCATGTGTGCCAATTAATACGTGCCAGTCGATCATAGCCAATCAGAGTTGCCCGAAGGTGCTAATAGTCGCTAGTCGTTGAATGAAGGTTTCGATACCTAGTGCAAACAAGTTGATTATTCAGGTCGTTCCGTTATTGTGGTGGGTCCCTTTCTATCATTTTACCAATGTGGATTACCCTCAGAAATAGCAATAGAGATTTTTCAAGAATTTGTAATTTGCAGTCTCATTGGACACCTCGCCCAGTCTTACAAGAGCTTACACCTTACAAGAGCTTACGCTTTACAATAGCTTAGTGGACCTTTCCTTTAAACCCACTGCCTCTGTCCTTTAAACCCTGACTACGGAGGATGAAATCTGGAAAACTCTCTCCTGTCTTTGAAACCTAGAAGGAGATAAAATATCTCGTGCTCATTAGTAGAGTGTGCATGCTCATCACGTGTATCTAAGGGTGGTCTGTTCACCTTCCCTTTTTGAGCGCCTGCCATTTTTAGGTAGGTAGATCAACTTCTCTCTCTGCAAGCAAGGATTTCCACGAGTAGAGCGAGGAACAAAGTGCTATGATTGAATTGGAAAGAACCTATTTTGAGTTTGATCGATCTAGCCATGAGCAGAGCTCCTTTAGGCCGGCCTTACCGAACCCGCATATGTGGAAAAATACGGGGAGGACTCTGTGGCTGCTAGGGGTGAAAGGCCAACCAAGATCGACTATGTCCGTCCAGTTTTCGATAGATTGAAGTGGAGCGTGCTCGTTGTTGAGCCTCAAATTTGTGTCTTCCTTCACCTCATTTTACCTCATTTTCCCTTGTCCATTTCTATCTTAGACCCAATTGATCAATAAATATAGTTAAAATTACTTCTAGAATGGTTTACATGACTGACTTGTTGAATTTTGTGATTTTTGCCATTGTTAAGCATTTTGACCGAAACTAGCTGCAGAATGCAGACATTCCGTAGCTAACCGGCGATTCTGCAGCTACCTTCATGTTTGAGTATGTTCCAGGTGGCCTCTTGAGAAAAACCACATATGGGCATGATCCACGTCGTGTCTACATGGTTCGTTGCTCATCATGGAGGAAGAAATGGATTCTGGGTACGGTTATGCACGTGGGAACACATTTATGAAGGAAGACTCCTACTAGGACTATCTCAGTCCAGATGTCTTTTCTTCTTCACGTAGCCACCTCAAAGACTCCTAACATGATTCGGATAAGGAAAGAAATTATTCCTAAATTGTTGTAATTACTGTTACGTGCATTTGCTTTATAAACTCTTGGGAGACCGAGAGCTATGTTAGAGATTTTATGTTAGATTTGCTGCTAGATTTTGTTTAAAACTCTGTGTTACGTCCTTGAAGACACAGAGTGTTATGTTTGAACTATTGCATTGTTAATGGAGCAGACAAAGTTATTCTGAATGCGTGATTTGATTTGAAGTTGAATGCCGTCAAGTGGTAGAGGGCCCCTGCCTCTTGCACGGATTTCTTTTGCGTAAATTAGATAAGTTTTTCCTAGCTGCCTTTATGTCTTGCATTTGAATTGGTAGTTGTTTTGTTTTAGCTACTGTAGTCATATTCGTTCTAGCTCTTCCACAAGAAGACACTCTTCCAATAGATTAAAATGATGAATGTTGAATGACTATGGTATTGTAGGATAGGAGTTGAAATTGTAGTTGTTTTAACTAGCTACTGTAGTCATATTCGTTCTAGTTCTTCCACAAGAAGACACTATTCCAACAGATTAAAATGATGAATGTTGAATGACTATGGTATTGTAGGATTAGGAGTTGAATTTGTATTTGTTTTAACTAGCTACTGTAGTTATATTCATTCCAGCTCTTCCACAAGAAGACATTCTTCCAATAGATTATAATGATGAATGATGAATAGCTATAGTACTGTAGGAATTAGTTGTAGTTTTTGCTATTCACTATCACAGTTACACTTGTTCTAATCACTCTTCCACAAGAAGAAATTCTTCCAAGACATCCTTAAGAAGTTCAAGACATGACCGTGATAATGGATGATTTAGTTGTGTGTTTTTACTAAGTATCAACTCTGATCTCACTCTTAAACGCTTGCCCAAGATATCATAATGACGAGTAGGGTATGGGTGTGATAACTTAGTTTTTCATTTGCTTTCAATTCATTTGCTTTCAATTGCATACAAGTACACAGTCAGGATTGTTCTACCTCTTCCAAAAGAAGGAACTCTTCCAAAATATCACTAATGATGAACAAACAGATTGTGTAACTTCGTAGATTAATGCATGTTAGTACAGTTAGAACAACTCCGGAGTTTCATTGCATTTAAATCATGATCAGCTACTTCATTTCAAGTTTGATGATGACTTATAGTTCAAGCATTGTTCTAGTTTAGTAGCATCTTAGGTTCATTCTTAGATTAACTCATTGCACTTGCATCTCATATTCAAATTGTCATCCATTGCACAATAGATTACTCTAGTTGTTAGGATTAACAAGACAGCCTTCATTATTCACAAACATCTTCTTGTTCTAAAAACTACAACTGATCCATAGCCATAGGAACAAAAGACAACATCACTATAAGGTCTGAAATCTCTCTGCAATCTCCTCATCATTTTATAAACAGAGCTCTTCCTCAAAAGAACTATTTTGAACAAGAAACCAATAACTTTTTGAGTATAAGTTCTGTGACATTCAATTAAATTGCAGAATAGAACTAGGAATTAATCATAGAATAAAAGAGCCTAGGACAGAGTATTGCATCATTAGTGTTTAACTGTTTAGTTAGAGGATTTTCATATTTAGTGATCATTTCTCAAGATTAGTTTGTGTCATTTGTTTAAAAAGTCATTATCAAGCTTTTGCTTTTATTTAGTCATAGTTTAGATTCTGCTTCAGTGTTTTCAATTGCATTTGCCATTCCATACATTAGGCTTAACTCTGTTTTTGACCACCAACTTCTTTCCATTAGTTTTCTAGACATTTTCATTGTGAGCATAAAACATAAAAGACCAAAAACATCACAACATACTACACACAACGCACTAGGAAACAAGCACCTAGGTACATATGGTACACTTCACTTCAGCAGTTTACAAATCCTGGTTGACAATTAAATGAGCTCAGTTTAGGAGACTAGACTGAGACCCAACACTCGTCATTAGAGTGTGCGTATAATATGGCCTGAGGTAGAGAACTCAATGGCCCCAGTTTTTTTGGCTAGGGTGGCCCAAAGCTTAACCAACCCCAAGGAAACTCTGAGTACAGGCTTAATCAATCTTACATACAAACTTTGGGTGCGGTCATCCAGAGTCGAGAGGGAAATAACCTAGATCATATGCTAAGAAATCAATCACTTAGTGGAAAAGGAAGTGATCGAGCGATGACAACCAGGAGGTGGGCTCGGAAGCAACCATCCTTCGAAGAAAGCATAATATCTTGTCTTAAGGGGAAGAAAGGTAAGGAAAGACATTGAGGAAAGATAAACCATGATTTTCCGCACGACCCCGGCATCCCTGGCACTATACGTGCGTTAGTTCAATTATCTTCAGAGCCCAGGACATAGCCTTTAAATATGAAGTAGCACATCTAATAATATTTTAGCTCGACCTCATAGGTTGGTCATTTTTCTGGTCAATCTCTTATCCTGGCTCAGAACGAATGCTAGCTATATGCTTAACACATGCAAGTTCTAAATTCTAGTCTCCATTGCATATTCCACAAAAGGTTCAATTCCAAGGCATGAAGTAAGGTGGGGATAAAGAATATAATCCTAAAGGGTCAATCCTTCCTTCACTCTTACCTTCTGCCTTTCCTGCTTTGACCTTTTCTGCCTTCCTTCGGATGAATACATTTTATGCCTTTATTCCCTCCGACCTTTTCCCTTTCTATCTTAGGTCAGCAATAACCCTTTACCGTACACATATGCACACAACTGAGGAACTCAGCAAGAAATCAAAGTCCTTCAATCAATTAATTATAGGTTTACCGAAATAATTCATAGGCACTCAAGGCCGTAAGCAATGACTTGACGTCTCTTCAGGATCAGCCTGCTTGCCTGCTTCACGAATAGGGAATGAATGAAGGATAAAAGCATAAAACCTGGTCCTTTAAAATAAAATCCTATGCTCATAGGTCAGATAAGGAGGTTATTAGAGAAAGTGAGGAAGGGAGTTACCGTACCCCCTTACTCCTACTGCTCACTCTTGTGTGGGGCTTAGTTGGGTTTTTGGCCTCCTAACCTTCCTTCACCTTCCACTTGGGTTGGGGAAAATATTAATTTGAATTGAAAAGATCAACCCGATAAAAGATAAATCTATCTATCCTCAACTTATAGGCCATCTCCACCAACAACCATCTCATATGCATGATACATACGCACCTGAGATGGAAAGCTTGCAGATACGATAACTACTAACCGGACCAGGACAGGAAAAATTTACTCCTTCCTAGCTATGGTTACTATCCATGTGAGCTACCACTCTTCCTAGCCATGTATGTAATTAGGAGACCGTGTAAGCTAGCCAAAGAAGGGTTTTGCTAGTCATCATGCCATAGAAAATAAATGATCTCTCTGGGATACTTATGGGTTATTTATTATCTTATTTTTAGTTACAAATCCACCTTCGAGAATCAAGGTCCATAAAAATTTTGGAACATGGGTACTCCTTGGATGAGAAATCAAATTTTGCATCCAACGAGTATTTTCGCTTGAAATTTGAGTAAACCCATAAGGAGATAAGTTGAAAATACGAGTTGAAAAAATAGTTTTTTCTCTTTCCCTCCAAAATTTGATGATGTAATCTAATCTTATTTTATTATTTCCACTATTATTTTATAATTTCCTTTAAGAGGCCCATTTTAGACCTCAAGATTCCCCTAATGGGAGAGTCAGATTGGTTCTGTTCAGTCTCGTACTCCTGAACTACTTCCAAAGAGGCACGCTAATGCTTGAGGCGATAAAAAAGGTGGGTATAATGGCCATGGAGATCAAACAAAACACAGGGGTGGCTGGTGTGAATAGTCTTGGGGCTCTTGGCTGCAGTTGAGGAAGAAACAGAGGCTTCAAGGACCTTAGACTCAGGAAACATGACATTAACCATGGGCTTGATAGGAAGCAATTCAGTACAATTATGGGTGGCATGACTGACAACATCACACAAAGCACACGGCGGGGGGGTTATGCTTTGGAGGCTAAGGAGGAGTAGGGGTTATCTGGTCAGCCTTGTCCTTAGGTGCCTTCCTGCGGGTTTTTTTCCCTTCACATGAAGCTTTCACAACAAGATTAGGTTTCTGTTGAGGTGGTTAAGGCACAGAAGCAAAGGAAGGGGTCATGGAGACCGGTTGGACTAGGGTTAAAGAAGTATAAGGTTTGGGTTGACCAAGCAGGATAGTGGCTAGGGGATCAATGTACCAGAATGGGATCCTCAGGGTCATGTTAGGAAGAGACAAGGTAGCCATAAAAGGTACCGAAAATATTCCAGGAGGGGGAGCAAGAAACGGTATCTGACTGGAGGGGTAATGGCCAGGGGGAACTATTCCAGGAGGTTAGATAGGCTCATGGAAACCATCTACAGATGAGGGGCCTTGAGGAGGGGATCCTGAAGGCTGAGTCGAAGTACTAGGAGCAGGTTGCGGGGGGCGTGGCTTCTGACTAGTTGAACCAGTCTGTTTGAGGTTAGACCGAGACGATTGCATCATGAAAACATTCGACGAGCTGGGGTCAGAGACAGGAGGAGGGAGACCAGGGAATGAACCAAGCAAAGAGTAATCTTTATAGACTTCGAGTGAGACACTGGACGGAGGTTCAACTATTTTTTTATTGGCCACCGAAGAGATGGTGGACTCAGGGGAGGTCTAAGACTTCGATTCGTAATATTTCAACTGGTCGATGGTGACAATATTTCCATTATGAGGAAAGCACAACTTACGATGAACTGTAGATGAGACAAGAGACATTGCATAAGTGTAGCTACGACCCAATATAGTGTTTTAGTCTAAGGGGGCGTTAATGGCTTCTACGTCAACACAAACAGTCTTTCCCACAAGAGTAATAAGACAATTGCGGAACATGCCAAGGGGCTGGGAAGAGTGACCATCCCACGCTTGGAGGGTGATAGTGGAAGGGGCTAACTCAGGAGATCTGAGTTGCTTCCAAACCAAAACGAACATCACACAAGTGGATGTCCCCTAGTCAATGATACAACGAGAGACGTTGGAATTCCATATCTTGATAGGGATTTGGAAGGTGATGGAAGCAGGAAGGAGGAGATGTTCTGACTGATCAACATCGAAGAAAATCAAACAATCATCTAAAGGATCCACAACACCCATGGTAGTTAGTAGAGCTTTTCATTGTGAATGGCACGACTGGAGGACTTCCAGCGTTGACATGGCGACAGGGGATTGCGCCAAGTCATCTACTATACTATAGGAGTGGGAGGCTTTACGAGAAGAATCATTTTGGCGTAATGGTCCCTTGGAGATCTTGGTATGAACCTCTATCTTAGGCTGAGGGGTCAGTAAAGGACCATTGGGTGTCGAAAGAGGCTCTGTGGGACCTGAAGAAGGGGGCTCCAGAGCATATTTAGAGGGGGGCTTGTTGTACTGATAGGACCAAGTCTGAAGGTTGGGGTCAACAGTAATGGGTTGGTTAGATTTCATCATGAGGATTTGGTAATCAGAGGTACTAGATGGAGGATGTTGAGTGGCCACCTAAATTTCAGGGGGTTGGGTAGCCACGAATCCTTGCTGGGGGAAATAATTGGTAAACACAGTCGGTTGGATAGGGGCAGCATTGGGAGGAACCGAAGGGGAGGCCTGTTGTCCTCAGGATGTTGCTTTAGCTTCCCATATCTGACGCATCTGAGGTAAAATAGGACAATCATGGGTGTAGTGACCATAGACACCGCAACAAGAACAAGGTTTATTCGTGCGAATAGGCCTGTCTTGCTTGGGCTGAGTGCCTTGTTGCTCGGTTGTTGTGTTGGGTGTATTCCCTTGGGGATTGTTTCCTAGATTGCCTGGAGCATATTGGTTTTGGTTGTCTTTCCTCTTATTTTTGGAAGTAGGAGGATTAGTCACACCCTGTTGTGCATACACTTGACCCTGAGGGGGTGGTGGTTGCTGTTGCAGGGCTTGAGAAGGCAAGGGAGGTTGAGGTGCTAATGTTGGAGGAGCTGGAGCACCACACTGCGGATATGGATAATAAGGAGGTTGGCCAACATTGGGGTAAACAGGTTGGGAAAAAGGAGGAGGCATGCTGTATCCTGGATACATGCTACCGGGAGGGGGGAGAGTGCTGGAGGAGCTGGCCCCTCCGTGAGGGAAACCATAACCCATGGGAGGATGAGTGTACGAATGAGAAAGGGCTCCAACGATACTGTCGGGGGTATGGGATGCCCCTAGTGCATTGGCACCACTGGGTCTAGGGAGATCAGGTAAGACGATATAAACATAACCAGATTGTGCGTAGATCAGGTCATACTTCAACGCAATCTAGAGGGCAGCTTCCTCAGTCTGAGGGAAGTGAGAGGCGACATCTTTGCCAATGGAATGAAAAATGGATCTGAGAAACTAGTCCATGTAGACACGGCCTTCGAAGGTAGGGGCTCGACATGGGCTCTTTCTTATCTGCCATTCTTGGACACGGTCAGATAGGTAGGTCATAAACGATTGATATAAAGAGGTCAAGATTTCAGTACTGGTGTCATAGCGAAGGGGAAGATGGAAGTAAGACAAAAATTCTCAGGCAGGACTCGCAAAAGTAGTATGAGAGGTGGAGGCCTGGTCGACATACCACTTGGAAGCTTCTTTAGTAAGTGTACGCCGGAACAACCGAAGACAGATGGAGTCATCGGTGATGGAGTTATACGAACACCACATGTGTAAATAACGAACATGGTTAGTCAGATCCTCTCCAGCAAGAACTTCAAACTTGGGGATGTCTGAAGGGAGCTTGGTTGGCATAGTAGGCCAACCAGGATCATGGTGTATGGGGTCATTAATCAACTGGCTAAAATCGGGAAGACTGAGGCCTGCCATATAAGGGAGAAAGAGAGCAGTTGGGATAGTTCCTGTTGGAGCCAAACTAATAGTATTCACAGCATTAGGGCCAGGGCTACCACCAACGTTAGGTCCTGAACCAGACATGGTGAAGGTTACAGGAGGGGAGCCAGGGATAGAACCAGAAGGGGAACCCGATGAACCAGAAGAAAAGTCGGAATGGAGACTCGGTCGAGGATGAACTCAAACCCTACGTGGAGGAGTAATTCTTCCTACCAGAAAATGAGGATGAAGACCTAGAAGTCTCCGAGATAAACTCCTTGGGGGCGTAATGATGAAAATAGACACAGATCATAGAAGGAAGAGAGACCAACAAGGGCAAAGAGGTGCAAGATCAAATGATTACAATGTAAAAACAATGGAAAGGAGATGCAGGATTAATTGATTACAAAGTTATAGTCTTGGCCTGGTGGTGTAAACCAGGCGCTCTTCACTTAGGGTGTGCATCTATGTGATAAGTGTGTTAATTTTAATTAAGCCCAGATGTGTCTAGAGAAAAAAGAAAAAGGATGTTGTATAAATGTAAATAAATCTGAAAATGACAGTAAAAGAAGCTGAATACAACATAAAATAAACAACTAAAGATGCATAAATTTGAACCCAAAGAGGAGGGCTTCCCAACAACTAGTCTATGGGTGGGAGAAATCTAGTCAAAACACACAAAATGGATAATGGATCTAAAGTCAGAAGGGGAAGGGATCTAAAGGTCAGATCTATTGGAAATAGATGCATAAAACAACAAAAAACCAGAGGGAAAAGTGTTGCAAAAAAGGTGGTGAAATGCTACAACCTGAAGGGAAATAGAGGGGACCCTAAAGGACGACCAAACAAAACTTAAAAGAGGTGTTTTGGATGGATGAATAACCAATATGAAATGGATCTGAAAGTACAAGTTCAGATCTGAAAAATGGCTAAACACACTGAAATATCAAAATACCTGCTTCAGTTAAACTCCTCCTAAAAAGGTGGAATCATACTGAAGCCCTAAGGGGCTTGGTTCCTACTTCGATGAGTAAAAAATAATAATTATAGGTCCAAGATGGGTGGAGAGGGAGGTCAGACAACCCTAAACAGTAGCCAAAACAAACCCAGAAAAATCACAAAAAACTCTTGCAAAAAGTACAGGTCGCAGGTTCTGACTTGTTTTCAGCAGAGTTCGCAGGTTTGAGGTTGTTTTCTACGTCCTGAAGGTTGAGGTCGCAGGTTTTGGCCTAAAAAGTGCGACCTACACTTCTAACCATATCAGGAGTAGGTTTTAAAGAAAAGTGTCGTCTTAGCTGTGGCTGATACCTGTCACCTACACAATAGGCCCAGAAGCATGCGGAAGTAAGAATTTTTACAGTTTTAGGGTTTTAAAGTGTAAAAAAAACATCAAGAAATGCAAAATAAGAAGCTGAAGAAAAACCATAGGGGTTGAAGCAGTTGGTCATGCAGGGATCTGAATAATGACAACGGTCGTAATTATAAACCATTGTGGAGTCACCAATTGTTAGTGTGAATTATAATCGCAAGCGTACGAAAAAAGCTCACTTTAGTCGTGCATAAAAAACAACCCTAACATCAAAGATGGTTGTCAATTTCCTTAGATTTGCAGTTAGTGATCAGAATAAATGCTACGGAAATCCAGATCTATGCAGTTAAATATATTAAACAACAAATAAAAAGCAAGAGTTGCTCCATGCATCCAATGAATGAGACAAGAATGTTTTTGAAGAATTTTTGTATTATGACACCTGGGAAGGGAACAAAGAAAGATATTACTAGTCCCCCTCAATGGGATGGGTTCTTATATGTCCTCAACGCTTCAGATCTAAGATCTCTCTCTCTTAATGGTGTAGAAAACCCAGACAAAAATGGAACTCAAGGGGAGTTCACAAGCAAAAAGTGGAAAAATATGACAATGATGGAGGATCAAAGTCAGACCAAAAGTATAGATCCAGAGCGATCTTTAGGCAACAAAAGGTAGTGAATAAATGGAAAAACCCTTCTATTTATAACAAAATATTGAATTATTCTAGATATTGGTGCATAATTAAAATATTATTAACCAAATCTAGATCCAACTTTTATGGAATATTTTATTATTTTTGTTGGAGTGAAAAAGAGTTTGAATTTGGTCAAATCCCTTTATTTGTAAATAATAAAAAAATAAATGATTTATTTATTATTTTAAGAATGTGGTTGAGTAATAATTAAATAAATAATGATTTATTCAATTATTTATACATGATTTAGTCAAATTTTACAAGGAATATTATTTAAATAATGTTTTAAATAATTATTCCTAGAAAATAATAAGATAAATAGTGATTTATCTAATTAATTTTCCTGTTTTGGGTTAAATATGACCAATATTATTAATTAAACTATGGTTTAATTAATTATCCCTTGAGGAAAATCAAACAAATAAGGATTTATTCAATTATTCCTCATGGGGTTTCCTGTTTAGACCATAAACAACTTAATAAATTATGGATTACTAAGTTATTTTTCATAGTGAAAGCAATTTTACTAGGGTAAAATTGGTCCTACATGGTGTACTTTGGTCCATCTAATAGTAACAGGTTAAATAACCAAAAATTGGTGTAACAACTCCCATGAAGCACAAGTGCTATTCTTGTTTTGAAACGCCTCGGTGCATAAATAACATGGTGCACCGTGGCATGGTTGTTAATTTAAAAATGGTGGTGCACTTCATACATAATCATCATCTATGGGCTAGGTACTTGAGTGCACCAGAACAGGGTTAAATAAAAAAAAAACTTATTGGCCGTAAAATTATTGTTTACCATTTCCAATGTTGTAGAGCTATCAAGCACCTGTGCTACTTTTTCCTCTATGAAGCACCCTTCCATCAGTGCTTCCCTTACTTGTCATCCTTTTGTCCAGTACTCATTGCATGCCTTCCAAATTTTTTTAAACAGTGGTCAAATTTTATTTTTTCGATTACATGGCAACCATGCCTCCCCAATGACCAAATGTTTAGGTAATATCTATGTTTCTCACTATCTTAAATTTTTAGTGAAGTAAAATTTAAAATTAGGTGAAAAACTTATTTATTTTTTAATTGTTTTTTGCATGACGTGTCTAAGAGGGTCAGCGGTGCGTTTTGTAAATGGAAATGCACCGGGTTGTGAAGTTCCATGACGAATCGCTTTAAAAATTTTAACTTTTTAAGTGGAGTGTTGGGTAGCGGATCAAAAGCACTGCTAACCGGTGCATAAGATCAACACACCTGGAAGTTATGTTTGAGAATGCATCACTGTAAAAGTTATTATTTTTTTTGGTGGTGCATCCAACAAAGATAACTTCTAACTGCATTTATTTTTACCAAATGCACTGCATAATATTACAATATTATAGCTTGGTGTGTTCGTTAACCTGAAGGTGCACTGACATAAAATTAACACACTAGTGTGAAATGTTACATTAACACACCACATTGAAAAATAAAAATAACTAATGTTATGTATATATGTGCACTGAGGGTAGTGCGTCAAGTCGATGTACACATTGTGTCTGATGCATTCTTCTTCTTTTTTTCGCACTGAGATTGAATCATTTTTTTTTAATTGAAAGATATATGTCCATATTTATAAACATATTTTCATTTAATAAAAAATAACTATGTTTTATGTATGAGGCTGTTGTATTTTATATGTCAATGACACAGAGACGTCAACAGAGAGAGGAGCGACAACAACAGGAGAAAAGGGTTGACCAATACAATATGACATGAGAGTGGGAGGCACAGGTGAGGGAGAGAGATTTTTATCCTCTCCCTACAACGACAGCTACCCAAGGCCTCTTGAGGAGTGTAGGCCTCCTTAAGTACTATGAGGAGGCTACATACTCATTAGGGGAATTTTGAGGTCTAAAATGGGCCTTCTAAGGAAATAATAAAATAATAGCTAAACTAATAAAATAATTTTTATGAATTTCCAATTCACTTTTTTCACCAAAATCCATGTAATTATGGTTAAATTCAATTCAAAAGTTGTACCAAAATAAAATTAATAAAAAAATTGTATTGATGTGACCATAAATAAGAATGAGATTTTCAAGAAAAAATCATTATTATTGCACAACTAATGCATTTTTCTTTTGTACTTAAATAACTTAAAATGAAATATAAATATGAATTCATAAATTTTTAATTATAGAATATACAATTAATTAAAATTTATATTATTTAAATTATATAATAACATGTAATTAATATACTATATAAAAATAATATATTATAATATATCGTTTTATGTATGAATTTAATGTTACATATTGAATTGATTTGATTTATAAATAAATATTTTAAAATATTAAAATATAATATTTATTCAAAATGTGTAAATACATGAAGATTGTGTAAGGATATGCATTGTTTTTTATACAAAATATGAAATGAAAATAATAATATTTTATTCAAAAAGTGTGAAATGACATTTATTATAAGTACTTTATTTTATGACTTTAAAAGTATTTATAGCACTACCATGATTAACCATGAGTTTTTATCCACCATTGAGAATGTGACAAGTAAGTACCTTTAACTCAAGCAATGTCACATCAACCATTAGGGATGATGTCATCTCCTAAAATGTGATTGGTTCTCATAAAGTGAATTTTGATTGTACATTTTCCTTAGGAGGCCCATTTTAGACCTCAAAATTCCCTAATGGAAGGGGCACTCCGTGTTGATGACTAAGGTACGAATGCATATGTGGGGCGAGATGATGCCCAATAGGGGCAAGCCAAAGTATTTGGCTAGGATTTCCACCAACACACTGGGGCTACTAGCCAGTGAGGCCGACCACGTGTTCGTAATGGTGTTGTGTCCTTATGTGGGGATGGATTGGTGACAGTTTCCCAACATCCTCTTCACACAAGATGAGCCAACATATGAGAGAGGTAATAGTAGTGTTTTCTTTTAAATTAATATAGTTTCGATTTGTTTTCTTAATTAATTAGAATATCATTTATTCTAGCATGTTCTTTATAAACTTATTTGATTTAATTGTCTAAATATTGATGTGTAATGTATATTTTGTAGATATTGGCACATTTTTGGGGGACATGCCTCCTCCCCCACCTGATGCAAATGTGGAGATGGTTGAGGCCACAATAGGTGAGGGACACCTTCAGATGCAAATACTTATGAGAATGTAGTCGCATAGGCCTGATATTAGATTCTGAATGGATTTGGGTGACCGACTCTCTACACTTTTGGTTAAGGAGGGAGTTTGCCCTGTGATGATTTGAGACATCAGGGCAGATCCTATGCTATTATAGCTCTGGAGAGACTTTTCGCGCGATATGATGAATCTTATGTGTCATATCATTAAGGGAATTTTGAGGTTTAAAATGGGCCTCCTAAGGAAATAATAAAATAATAGCTAAACCAATAAAATAATATTTACGAATCTGCAATTCACTTTTTGCACCACAATCCATGTAACCATAGTTAAATTCAATTCAAAAATTGTACCAAAATAAAATTAATAAAAAAATTGTATTGATGTAACTATAAATAAGAATGAGCTTTTCAAGAAAAATTCATTATCGTTAACTAATGCATTTGTCCTTTGTACTTAAATGACTTAAAATAAAATATAAATATAAATTCATATATTCTTAATTATATAATATATTGTTAATTCAAATTTATATTATTTAAATTATATAATAAGATGTAATTAATATACTATATAAAAATAATATAATAAATGCAATATATTATTTTATGTATGAATTTTATATTACATATTAAATTGATTTGATTTAGAACATCAGAAGAAATAATATATAATATAAAAAAGATCATAATATATATTTAATAACATTTAGATTATTTTTCATAATATTATATATAATAATATATAATATTAATATAATCATAATCAAATTAATTGGGTTGTATTCAAAAATAAAGAAAAAAAGTTTTGAAATAGATTTAATTTATATTTATAAGTATAATATAAGATTTATATACATTGAAATTTAGATTTTTTTTTTGCCCCAAATTATGTTGAACCTAATATAACTTTATGTATCAAATGTTTAAGTTAAAATCACATTCGAGTAAATTGTGTCGACGCGTTTCAAACCAGCCAGTGTGGTTCATCATCAGGACAAGATGATGATGAACCACACTAGCTAGGTCGAAACGCGTCGACACAATTTACTCGAATGTGATTTTAATTGAAAGATTTGATACATAATTTATGGATCACAAAAGCCAAATTCCTAATAATATAACTTTTTTCAACATACAAAACTAATATACCTTTTTCATCATAAGAAAACTAAAATGCTTTTTTTCCTTGATTTAATATTTCTGTATTGTTATTAATATTATAATAATAATATTTATAGATTTGATTTATCCTAAAATTAGAAGGTTATATTTTTATTTATTTTTATTTCATATGTATACCTATTAACTTATAATTAATTTGAAATTGTAATACTATATAAAATGACATGAATATATAATTTAAAAATAAATGTATGAAAATATATAAATATAATATTTTTTGAAAAGTGTGTAAAGACATAAAGATTGTGTAGGGATATGCATAGTTTCTTTCAAAAAATATGAAATGACAATAATAATATTTTATTCAAAAATTGTGAAATGACATTTATTATGAGTACTTTACTTTATGACTTTAAAATTAATTAGAGCACCACCATAGTTAACCATGAGTTTTCATCCAGCATTGAGAATGTGACAAGTAAGTACATTTAACTCAAGCAATGCCACCTCAACCATTAGGGATGATGTCATCCCCTAAAATGTGATTGGTTCCCATAAAGTGAATTTTGATTGTACATTTTCCTTAGGAGGCCCATTTTAGACCTCAAAATTCCCCTAATGAGTCAGAGCTACCAAGATACTGGTAGCGAAGAGGGATTCCCATGCAGATACACAATCTTCACCTATTACTACCCCATTAGATGATGATCAGGGTGGTGATCCTTCTGGTAGTACTCCACCTCCTCCTCATTCACCTCACCTGCTATATGTTTCTCCTCAAAGAGAATACCAACCACCTCCTCCTCCACCTCCTACTTTGACTCTTGAGGTAGTTGACCATCCAACGTATTTTACTACAAACCATGCCTCCACCAGTACTTTTGTACTAGATATGATTGTCACATTGGTTGGACCACATAATATTTTATAACAGTTATTTGACTTGTGTATATATATATATATATATATATATGGTGCATTTTTTTTGTTCATGTTGATGTATTTAAATTATATGTTGGTGTTGATGTGTATATGGTTAGGACATGTTAAATATGCTCATTTAATGTTCTTGCGGGTATATGTGTATGTTATAGCAGTTATTTTACATGAGATGTATATTTGGGGAGGTGTGTGGTAATAATGTTATACAATGCTTGTGTTTTGTTAGATGTGATCGCGATGATGATGCCCTGTTAAATTATTACGATGATGATGCCCTGTTAGATTATTAAATTTGTGTGCTAGCTAATGAGATTTATATGTGCTAGAGGTGTATATAATAACATGATGTTAGTGAATTTGAATGCGTATTTTGGATGATGTTTATGTTTGTTAGATGGTTATCATCGTGATGACTATTTTTATGAAATGATATTTATTATAAATTACGTAATGGTGAACTTATACCAAAATTATATATATATATATATATATATATATATATATATATATATATATATATATATATATATATATATATATATATATATATATATACATGCAAATAGACTTACTTTAAATAAAAATGCAAAGATACTTTATAAATTACAAAGTTTAATATGGATGAAACTATAATTCTAAAATTACCACAAATATTTTTATATTGCATAAATAGTTCATACATATTCATTCTAACTATATTCTCATTCAAACAAGAGTTGTGAGCAACATGGTTCCTACCTAAAATAAAATAAAATTATAAAACAAGTCTAAAAAATAGTCATTACAAAACAAAATCAAATTTACATACAATTAAATTGTACAAACTTCTAAACAAGAATACCTTTCTAGTCATAGTCAAGTGTAGAAATCATAAAGTTGTGACCTATACTTTTTTTTTCCGCAGAAAAAATCGAACTAGTTGTGACCTATACTTATAATACAAGAGTTAGACAATATGTGATTAACCTTTGCAATTAATTTTTAAAACGTATATTGCAACATGTTATCATTAAATAAAATTTTCAAAATATTATAATAAAATTAAAATATATAATTGATTGGTCTATAAAATCAACGATAATTAAAAAAAAAAAATTGTTCATAAAATATTGCATTATAAAAACAACATCAATTTGATTTTATAAATTTAATAAATTAAAAATTATTTATTAATAATAATTATGAATGAAACATCATTAAAAATATATATTTATTAATTATAAATATTATTTAAAATAATTTTGTTTATATTAATATGTATTTTTAAATTTAATTATACTTATTTTTTTTAATTTATAATGTTTAAATTAAGAAATAAGAAAATGAAATCAATAAACAATTATCAATCATATTTATTTTAAAAATATAAAAATAATATTTTAAGTTTCTTATAGAATTAAATTTATTGTTAAATTTAAAGAACTTAGGTGAGAATTTTTTATGATTAATTTAGATTTAATATAACTTTAAAAAAAATTACTTTAATAAAATTTAATTTATCACTAAAGTCATGAGGATTTCAAGCCATTTAAATTTAATTTTAATATTTATAGCAATTTTTCCGAATTTAATTTAAATTTAATATCTTACTAATTATATAAAATGCCAAAAAAATGAATAAAAATCAAAATAATTATTATGAGATATTGTTAGATGTGACTACGATCATGATCCCTATTAAATTATTAGATTTGTGTACTAGCTAATGACGTTTATATGTACTAGTGGTGTTTATAATTCGTTGGTGTTAGTGAATTTGAATGTATATTTTATATTATGTTTATATGTGTTAAATGGTTATCATCATGATATTTATTTTTATAAAATAATATATATTTATTATAGATTATATATTGGTGAACTTATATCAAAATTTTATATATGAAATTACATGCAAAAATATTTATTTTAAATAAAAAATGCAAAGATATTTTTATAAATTATAAAGTTTAATATAGTGGAAACTGTAATTGTGAAATTACCACAAATATTTTTCTATTGTATAGATAGTTCATACATATTCATTCTAACTAAATTCTTATTCAAACAAGGGTTGCAAGAAACATAGTTCCTATATATATATATATATATAAGACATGTCTAAAAAATGGCCACTACAAAAATAAAATAAAATTTACACACAATTAATTGTACAAACTTCTAAACAAAACTACCTTTCTAGTCGTAGTCAAGCTTAGAAATCATAAAGTTGTGACCTGGATTTATAATACAAGAGTTACACAATATGTAATTAATCTTTGCAATTAATTTTCAAAAAGTATATTGCCACATGTAATCATTAAATAAAAATTTCAAAATATGTGTAATAAAATTAAAATATATAATTGATTGGTCTATAAATCAACTATAATTAAAAAAAATGTTAAAAAATATTGGATTATAAAAATAACAGTAATTTTTTATTTTGTAATTTTAATAAATTAAATTTTATTTATTAATAATAATTATGAATGTCAAGTCTCACTAGCATAATTCGTTGAGGATGGGCCTTGTTATAAAGGTGACCCAGGATCAAACCTCATGGAGGTTGTTACGCCCGTGCTAGAGGGAGGACACAAGTTAAACCCAATTAGCTTAGTATTGGTGTCGCTCAAGCCGGGTGCGATCCCCTGATGATTTTGACGGCTTAAATGCTCCTGGGTCACAGTTTCTCAAGCCATAAATCAAGTCTGATGCAAATCTATGATGAACTCAGACCACTTGACGAGCGAAAATAATAATAATAATTATGAATGAAAAGTCAATAAAATATATTTTTATTAATCATAATTATTATTTAAAATATATATTGTTTAAATTAATATATATTTTAAAATTATATATATATAATGTTTACGTTAATAAATAAGAAAATGCAATCAATAAACTGTTATCACTAATATTTATTTTAAAATATACAGATATTATTTTAAGTATTTTATAAAATTCATTTTATTGTTAATTTTAAAGAACTTAAGTCATAATTTTTTTATAATTAATTTAGATTAAATATAACTCAAAAACTCCATTTTAATAATATTTAATTTATTATTAAAGTTATGAGAGTTTCAAGCAATTTAAATTTAATATCTTACTAGTTATATAAAATGCCAACAAAACGAATAAAAATCAATATAATTAGTGTGAGATATTGTTAGATTCGATCACAATGATGATGCCCTATTAAATTATTAGATTTGTTTGCTAGCTAATGACTTTTATATGTGCTAGAGGTCGTTTATATATGCTAGAGGTGCTTATAATTATATGATGTTAGTGAATTTGAATGTGTATTTTAGATGATGTTTATGTTTGTTAAATGGTTATCATCATTATGTTTATTTTTGTGAAATAATTTATATTTATTATAGATTATATATTGGTGAACTTATATCAAAATTTTATATATGAAATTACATGCAAAAATACTTATTTTAAATAAAAAATGCAAAGATATTTTTTTAAATTACAAAGTTTAATATGGTTGAAACTATAATTGTAAAATTACCATAAATATTTTTCTAGTGTATAGATAGTTCATACCTATTCATTCTAACTAAATTATTTTTCAAAAAACAATTACATATGAATAAATGTTATTTTGCATTGTACTATTTACTCTTTTTGAATAAACTCGTCTACCCTAAAAATTGTTATTATAAAAAAAGTCATGATCTCCAATTATAAACATTCTATTGGGCCTAAAATATTATGGATGCAAATCTTCCTATATTTGTTGTTTTTATTATTATTTAGTAAATTGATTGCTATCAAAATTTTAAATTACTTCATTAATTGTGGTTTTTGTCAACAATGGGGGCATAATTTAAATATTTCCAAAAGAAATGATAAAGGTATGTAAACTAACAAAGAACTAATTTGAAAATGAAATTATCAGAAAATCCAAATTAAATTTAGCAAAAACTTAGAATTAAAAAAAATATGCTAAAATTTTAATTTTTAAATTATAAATTACACAATTGGAATTAATTAGTTTAAGTGTAAAAATGTCTCCACTGGAAAAATAAAAAATAAAAAATAAAACGTGTAAAAACGTTTGTGAATCTTATCAATTATATAAAATTTCAACAAGATGAATAAAAAACAATATAAATTGTGAAATAAAGAAAACAAAAACATAAAACAACAATATAAATTATGAAATAACACAAGTACATATCTCTCTCCATTGTCATCGCCCAAGTTATCTCCCTCACTCGGCATGATAACACCGTCGTTCTCAAAAATATGTTTTGATCTAGGGTCTTGTCTTAATATGAACCATTAATCCCTATCCAACACAATTGGGTAAGAAAACACCTAGTTGCAGTGTTTGGGGAAAATATGAGGATCCCTAGCGTCATGCCACATCTTTCTAGAGTTTATACATATAAGTTCACTATCGTGATATTCCTTTTACATTATTCCAATAAAATATGTCCCGCCACTTGCACCTAAAAATAACACATTGTAATTAAGAGAAGTCCACTTTAATGATCTCTTGTATCTTTATGATGTAACCTAATGTCCCCTGTATTAGGTTTTGATCGCGGTGGCTAGCACGAATAGATTGGTCGAACTCAACTTCCACTCCACAGTTTTGTGTTATGTGTCCATCATTGACATCCTTTGTGCAAAATTTTTGTCCATATGCCCACATAGATGGGAAAAAATGCACTTATAAAAAGTGAAAAAATTACAGTGTCATGTGTCTAATAACGTGAACATAATTAAAATATAAAATATAAATGTTACAATTAAAATGTGCATTATGAAGGTAAAAATGTATATAAATATCTTATTATTGAGTTGCTACACCTAATCCCTATGTTTAGTGCATCCTCTTCAGCACGCAGGTAACGACTAGATGCATTGTATGGTGTAGTCATTCCTAGTTGGTGAATCTAGACATAGTGGGAATTGAATAGGTAGTTTATTCAGCCATTCTTGGTATGCTACATCTATGATTTTTTCTCTTAATGCAACCTTATCTCAATTTGACATTGTAGTGGGGTGCACTAGAAGATGGTAGGTGGGTCGCTCTCATCACTAAGATCCCAATTTCAAAAAATACTGAACATTGGTAAATCAATGATATTACTAAGAAAAACGCAATTGGTTTGTTGAAATTACATTATACCAAAGAATTATTACCTTTGTTGACCTAAGATTGCGGCTGGTAGATGGCATGTTATAATTGGCAGGGTAAAGCGGTTGTCCATTTCGTCTACCAATTGCTTGTGATATGCTTCTCCTCATAAGAGCTTCCAATGTTTTTGAATTGGTGGAACATTTTTTGCATCCGAACTCGATTCTAAATCAAGATCCTGCAAATATGGATACATTTTTATTCAAATTTACATGGAAAAAAAAAAAAAAAATTCAATTAAATAATCAAAATATAAATAAAATCTAAACTTATTGGAGATGGCAAGGGAGAACTCTGCGAAGGAATTTGAGCAATATGGAATGAGTTGGAATTTGAATAATTGGCCATTTGATATTATGAAATTTTATCCCTACATTTGAGAAAAATCAACAATATTTTTTTTTATATATACCTAAAATTAATTTCAAGAACCATACCACAATCTAAATTTCAATATAGTTTTTCAAATCATTTTTTAAGAACAAGGCAACTTTAATTGAAAAATGTATACTATGAACTAATGTAACTCATGTGGATACATCCTAAAGGATAATTTGTGATGAATATAACATTTATGTGAAAATAAAAATCCAAATAACTTTAAAATCATATTGGTGCTATTGTAAAATTAACTGCACCAATGCATTTAAATAATAACTGTGCATCAACGTGTTAAAAATGATAACTGCACTAGTTTCCAGGATTTCGAAAAAAAAAGAAATATATCATATTGGTGCATTAAAAAGAATTAGTGCACTGCTAAGTTATCTTAATCAATGTTTTAATAGTAAATGCATGTGTGCTTTCTACTAAGAAACACGTCGATATTCCAAAAAAACCAAAAAAAAAAAAAAAAACTCAAGTTTGTTTTTTTCCCAAATTGAAAAATGAATGGTAATTGATATTTCAAAAATTAATTTCTTAAATAATTTTAAAAAGTAAGAAATTATTCACTCTTTCATTATTTTCCCCAAAATTTCAAGGGAGATATTTGCAAGAGAGATATATTGGGAGCAGTGTGGAGTAGCTTAATACTTTGGAGCAACATAACTATTTAGAAGATCAGAATTTGTAATGTATGGTGATTCATTCAAAACTCTGCATAGTAAAAATTTTAAATTTTACTGTTTATTTTACTAATAAATGTTTTTACAATTTCTGTTAGATTTAATTAAAATTTAGAAAAAAATAAAAACCCTGCATAGTAAAAAATTTAATATTGATTTTACTAATAATTTTTTTTACAATTTTTGTTTCTATTCAAATTTACTTAAAATTTAGAAAAATAAATAAATAAATAAATTCAGTGCTTATCTTAAACCCTTACTTCTTATTGCGTATGCAACTTTGAAACTTCACCTTAGGGTTTAACTCCCTCTACCACTTCACAATTACGGCTTTCATTTTAAGAATTTTAGATTTAATGGGTTTGTGTTACTATATATAAGGTGTTTGACATGTAAAGTAAGGGTACCACTTATTGAGACGGATCCAAACCTTGTCAGCCCTGTCCATTTTTTTTAAATTCCTTATGTGTATCGGTGCATCCCATGCAATATAACACATCGATGCACCTCTAACAAATAACATTGTTAAATACAAAAAAAATGTGTTTAATTTTTTGTGTTTTCATTTTTTATTGTGATAGTGGTACTTTTATCATTACATATCATGTCATCATAATTTAAACTTATATATATATATATATATATATATATATAATCGTTGTCAGTCTTCAACAATTAAGTCCATTTATTCACATAAGCGCATTGGAGTTACTAGAACTCATTTTGGCTTAAAATTACGTGATATGTTTATAAAATATATTTAATGACTTATTTATTGAATGGTACAGGTTGTATATTGATAAAAAAAATACCTAAGAAGAGGTAAGTAAAAACAATATTGATCGATACAATCATAACACATCCAAAAATAAGAAAATGAAATTTCTCTGTAAATTTTTTACAAAATTAATGTGTTTGAACTATATGTAAGTTTAACTAATATGTATTGGTTCATGTGTGTCATGCAGAGCCACAAATGAGGGAGCTCGGTAAGATTCATTTTTATTTAACTACATAATAACGTAAAATTCTGATGAAAATTTATAAAATGATGAATTCTAGGTGAATGAGAATATATTATTCAATGAATTCTTTTTTTAAATTTTCATTAATAATATACTTAAGATTCAAACAATCTATTAATTCACATATGTTTAATCTTCTACAAGGACCAACAACGAAGGAAAAAAATGTCATTTTAAGAAAATAAAAATTATAAAACATGTAAATGATGATGAATTGGTCCTTAGTTCATCCAGAGTGGTGTTGGAGATTAATGAAAGCGGGGTGGGGGAGATGGGGGGAACTTTTACAAAAATATGAGGGATATATTGGAATGAATGTATAGACATACTTTCCACTTACAATACATAAATCAATCCAATGGTTCCAAAAACCAAGTTATATTTAAACTTCAGGAATGATCTATATAGAAATGGTTAATGAGACCTGTCAAACTTGCAATAGTAAAAACATACAACAAAAAAAAGAATCATTCAAAAAGTAATATTCCTAATTAAAATGTTTTTCTAGAATTATGTGTATATATTACTACAAAGCATTCACTTATTAATATCAATTTTGTTATATTTAGTTTTCATATATCAATATAAAAATTGTTTATTACTTTTTCTGGAAGATTATGCAAATACCAAAGGATCAACGAGCTGATATCTGAAACATGCCAGTAAGAGTATCCAAAAAAGTATACAAGGAGATGATCAAAGAAATAGACATAATTCCATCACAGATGGAGCCATCTCAACAAAAATGTACTTCAAATGTATGTAATCATTTAATTTTTCTATTAGGTATATTTAAAAAAAAAAATTAACATTAAATAATATTTTTCAAGTATTTTCTTGCAGGAAAAAAAAAAAAAAAGAAGAAGAAGAAGTATATATATATATATATAGAACCCATTCAAGACATAAAACAGGTCGACAAGGAAGAATATGGTTGATATGAAAATTTGTGAGTAATTGTTAATTTTTTCTTATAACAACTTAAGATTTAATTTTTGTATATTTTAAACTGTTTTACAACAACCATCCTTGAATGTCTTCAAATAGGTGCTAACACAAAAAAATAAAAATAAAAAAGAGAGAGTCATCGAAATAATTGATAGACATTATGTTAAATATGGGCTGTGAGTATACGTTGGCATATCAAAAATTAATTGTGGAATTTGTATCTATGTTGTTTTACTTCTATTAGTTTATAATTAACAAAACAAAAAAATATTTTATATTAGGTCTATAATTTATTATGGGGTATAAAACTTGCAAGAAACCAAGTATGGAATCGCGCCAACAAAAGGGTTGTTGAAAGAAGACATGAGATTTGGTTTTGAAAGAATGTGTATAGTTCAAGACTAAATTCTTGCTATGGTACATTTCTTTTTTATTTACATTGATGTATATTATTTATTTATATTTTCATTATTCTCACCAATGTAGTGTTAGGTCGCTATATTACTAGTGTAGTCCCTTATTGTTGTTAGTGTATCCCCCTTATTTTTATTTTTGTACCCCTATAACCCCCATAATGTTATTATTGTGCCCTTACATCATTATTTTTAGGTCGGCTAGGATTATATTGTGACCCCATGGACTCCTATATATAGAAGGAGGTTTTGTCATTTGTATCATCCAATAATTATTCATTTATGTAATGTAAAGTAGGTTTCCCCCTCGAAGTGGCTGAATTCTAAGGCGTTGATCTCTCTTTTCTTCTATTTTTGGAGCTAGTTTCATAACATTTGGTATCAGAGCTTTGGATTCTAGGGTTTCGCTGCTCCAAATAGGTCATCGTGCCATTTTCTCTATAAATTTTTTTCTAAAAAGTTTCAGAAGCTAAAAATTTTATCACTCGAAGCTGAAATCCGAAGGAACCTCGTGTAAAAATTTCAGACATTGGTTCGCAATATTTTCGGAGATATGATATGTGGAAGTTAGGGGTTTTTCAGGCTCCTGAATTTTATCTCAAATAGGTGACCGTGGGATAATAGTCATAACTCTCTCCCTGAGCATCGGATTGGAATTATATAAAAAGTTTCCGAAATTACATGGACTTTAGTTTCCTATGTATCAATTTCAGAGTCGAAGGAGGAAAAAATGATACGCGGAACATCGTACAAGTTCGTTCTACTAAACCAATCCATAATTAGGTCATTGTGGGATATTAGGCATAACTTTGGCTTGAAGAATCCAAATCAGGTCACACTTGTGGCATTCAAAAGAAGAGTCAGAGGGCTACTATAGAACCGAAATTCAGATATTAAAGATTTGAAATCAAAAATAAAATTCAGTTTCAATATCCAGCTCCTCAAAAGTAAGAAAAAGGTGTGTATTTTTTTTCAAATTGCATAAGTTTTGTTTGAAAAATCAGTTTGAAGTGATTCCAAGGGCATATTGAAGCATAGATATTAATATTGGGTTATAAAATGCCCAATAAAAATAATTCAACACCCATTAAGCCTTCAGAAGGCTCTACTATGATTCATGAAGACAAAGAAGTGCAACATGACATATCAAAATTACAAGAGCAAGTGCACCAAATTTCGCTCTCGCAAAGAGCAAAAAAAAATGAAATGGAAGTTTTGAAGATAGGCATGGAAGTTAAGATGGATGGTTTGAAGAAGGGCATGGAAGATAATATGGACGGTTTGAATAAATCTGTGGAAGCTAATATGGATGGTTTGAATGGTTTGAAGAATGGCATGGAAGACATGGAAAAAAAAATGGAAGGTTTGAAGGAAGACATGGAAGGTTTGACAAAGTTGATACAAGAAATTATTCCTAATAGCGAAAATATAGTATAGTAAACTCATGATGAGAAAAAAATAAATGTTAATCATGATTTTATAAAATCAAATGTTGGATGGAAGACCCACCATATTCCAAAGATAGATATGAGGAAGTTTGATGGAAAGGATCTCGTAACATGGATACTACAGATGGAGCAATATTTTGATCTCAATAATGTGCAAAACACACAAAACGTATGCATTTCAACTTTATATTTAGAAAAAAATACATTTATATGGTATCGATGGCTTTGCTCCCGTAAAAAAATTGTCACTTGGTCAATTTTTACAGAGGAAATGATAGCACATTATGAGGATACAAAGAGCAACACCTTCTTTAGCCAATTGATAAATCTCAAACAAAAGGGTTCAGTGGTGGAGCACATTGAGGACTTTAGAAAATTGAATATAAGGGTAACTGATATTCCAAAGGAACACAGGATTGATGTCTTCATAGGGACTTTAAAGGATAACATACAACATGAGGTTTTCGTTTGGGAACCTGATTCACTGGAGAAGGCATTCAGATTGGAAATGAAAATTGAATGTAAAATTATGGCGACAAGGAAGCCTACCACTCATATCTATAAAGATGGAAGTGTTGCTACTCCTAGACTTCCAGAACCTACAAGGTTGACACCACAACAATTGGAAGAAAAAAGAGAAAAGGGGCTTTTCTATAGTTGTGATATAAAATACACTAAAGGTCATAAGTGTGCTAAGAAGAAATTATTTTACATAGATTGTGAAGAGGAGGAAGAAATTGAGCAATAAACTTCAAAATAAGAGGATATCCACCAGGAACCAACCCTAGAGAAAGAAGAAATGAGTACGACCATATCGTGTAATGCATTGGTAGGAATTACCACTCCTCAAACTCTCAAGATAGAAGGATATATCAAGAAGAAAAAGGTAATAGTGTTGATTGATTTGGGTAGTACCCATAATTTTATTCATTGTAAGGTAGCCTAGGAATTGAATTTCTTCGTATACCCAGCACCAGAATGTCAAGTGATGGTTGCAAATGGAGGAACTATAAATTGCTCTGGAAAATGCCATAATATAAAGCTAACCATAGGGGAATATGTATTGAATAGTTCAATGCTTTCCATTCCAGTGGGAGGTGTAAATGTTGTACTAGGAGTACAATGGTTAAAATCTTTGGGGACGGTATCTTTTAATTTTCAAGAACTTTTCTTGAAATTATTTTCAAAAGGAAAGGAAGTCGAATTACGGGGTATCACAGGGAAGCCGAGAAAGATAATAAGCTCTAATGTCATGACAAAGCTTCTAAAGAAAGCACAATGAGGTGTAAATGCACAATTATGCTCACTAGAAATTCCAAAATCAAAATCATCTATTTCTCGAGATCTCCAAAAATTCTTGGACAATCATTCCTAGGTGTTTGAAACTCCCGAAGGACTCCCACCTATTCATGATCATGATCATACTATTCATTTGATTCCAGGAAGTTTTCCTCCAAACATCAGGCCTTATAGATATCCTTATGTCCAAAAGAGTGAAATTGAACGTATGATTGCATAAATGTTAGGGGTTGATATAATTCAACATAGTCAAAGTTCTTTCTCTGCTCCAGTAGTATTGGTGCGCAAGAAGGATGGATCATGGTGCATGTGTCCGGATTATAGGGAGCTCAATAATCTCGCTATTAAAGATAAATTTCTCATTATTGTGATTGATGAATTATTGGATGAATTACATGGAGCAATTTATTTTACCAAGTTGGATCTTCATTCAGGATATCATCAAATTAGAATGAAGACTGAATATATTCTGAAAACAACATTTTGAACTCATGAGGGTCATTATGAATTTTTGGTAATGCCTTTTTGCCTTACCAATGCACTTTCCACATTTCAAGAGTTGATGAATGCCATTTTCAAACCCTTCCTTATAAAATTTGTGTTAGTATTTTTTGATGATATACTAATCTACAACAGGTCTTGGAAGGATCATGTTCAACATGTTGACACGGTGCTTAAACTATTGGAGGAGAAACAATTATATGAAAAAACCTCCAAATGTTTCTCTGGAGTACAAAAGGTGGAATATCTAGGTCATATTATATCTCACGAGGGTGTTAAGGTAGACCCTAAAAAAATTAAAGCCATTAAGGAATGGAAACTCCCCACAACCATAAACCAATTACGAGGATTTCTCGGGATAACAGGGTATTATCGCAAGTTTTTAAATAATTATGGGAGAAAAACAGCACCTTTAACAAAATTATTGAAGAAAGATGCATTTTCATGGACTCCTGAAGCAACTAAGGCCTTTGAACATCTTAAAGAGGCAATGTTCCTAGCACTAGTCTTAGCTACGCCAGACTTCACAAAAACCTTTATTGTGGAATGTGATGCCTCACGAAATGGAATTGGTGTTGTTTTGATGCAAGAAGGAAGACCCATTGCTTTTGAAATTCATCCAATCAGAGGAAATTATTTACAGAAAGATATTTATGAGAAGGAAATGCTGGCCATACTACATGCACTAAAGAAATGGCGACCTTACCTAATAGGAAGACACTTCAAGGTAAAAAATTATTATGATAGTCTTAAACACTTTTTGGAACAAATATTATCTTCAGAAGTGCAGCAAAAATGGGTCATAAAGATTTTGGGTTATGACTTTGAAATCATCTACAAAAAAGGGAAGCTAAATGTTGTTGCAGATGCACTCTCAAGAAAGGATGAAGAGGTGGAAGCATTGCTTTGTGCCATTTCTATTATCCAACCTGATTGGATAACTGAAGCAAGGGCTGAATGGAAGAAGGACGAAGAAGTGTGGACACTCAATCAAACAATTGCATCAAGATCCTAGTACAATTGATACATTTAGTTTGAAAAATGATTCCTTATGGTACAAATATCACTTATATCTTTGTAAGAATTCCCAACTAAAACAAAAGATTATTTTGGAATCACACACTTCTCCATTTGGAGAGCACTCGGGATTTTTAAAAACTTACCACAGGGTGAAGAAAGAATTTTTTTGGGATGGGCTTAAATCTGATATTCAAAATTTTGTGGCAGAATGTTTGGTTTTCCATCAAAATAAAGTTGAGACAATTAAGACCCTAGGTCTTCTGCAACCTTTATCCATTCCAATTCAACGTTGGGAGGATATTTCAATTGATTTTATCATATATTTACCTAAGTCCGAAGAAAAGAGTTTCATCATGGTGGTAGTTGATAGACTTACCAAGTATGCACACTTTTGTGCATTATCTCATCCATTTAAAGAAAGTACAGTTGCTATTGCATTTATGGAAACAATTCAAAAGCTACATGGAAACCCAAAGATTATTGTAAGCGACATAGATTCCATTTTTACTGGAAAATTTTGGATGGAATTATTTTCTTGTTTGGGTACTCAACAAGCTCATAGCTCATCTTATCATCCTCAATCTGATGGTCAAACTGAGATAGTGAAAAAATGTTTGGAAGGATATCTTCATTGTTTTGTATCTGATAAACAAACACAATGGGTCAAGTGGTTACCTCTGGCGGAATGGTGGTATAACACTTCATTCCATACTGCAGCAAAAATGACCCCATTTATGGCACTTTATGGATATCATACACCATCCATCACATCATCTTTAAGAGAAAATTCTAAGGTTCAAGCAGTGGAAGATCACATCGAGCATCAACAACAAGTTCTCCAACTCTTAAAGGATAACCTAAATTTGGCACAAAATCAAATGAAATAACAAGTAGATCAACATCGTAGCGAGAGAATCTTTGATGTAGGAGAATGGGTATTTTTACCGCTACAACCATACAAACAGATGTACCTCAAGAAAGGTAAGAAGGATAATAAATTATCGCCAAAGTACTATGGTCCTTACAAGGTGTCGCAAAAGATTGGTACTATGGCATACAAATTGGAGCTTCCTGATTCTTCCCAAGTGCATCCAGTTTTCCATGTTTCATGCTTAACGAAGGTTATAGGTGACAAACTTCCAGTTCAAACAATATTGCTAGAACTTTATGAGGAATGAAAAATCATATTGGAACCTGAAGCAGTCAAGGAAAAAAGAACTCGACAACTGCGAAATCGATCAATTTCAGAGTATCTCATCAAGTGGACGAACTTACCCACTGAAGATTCTACATGGGAGGATGAGAATTTTATATAGAAGCATCCAAGGCTACTCAAGCATTGAGTAAAACACTTTTTTGAAGGAGAGGGGCATGTTAGGTCGCTATATTACTAGTGTAGTCCCTTATTGTTGTTAGTGTATCCCCCTTATTGTTATTGTTGTACCCATGTAACTCCCATATTGTTATTATTGTGCCCTTACATTATTATTGTTAGGTCAGCTAGGATTATATTGTGATCCCATGGACTCCTATATATAGAAGGAGGTTTTTTCATTTTTATCATCCAAGAATTGTTAATTTATGTAATGTAAAGGAGGTTTTGTCACTTGTATCATCCAAGAATTGTTAATTTATGTAATGTAAAGGAGGTTGCCCCTCAAAGTGGTTGAATTCTTAAGGCATTGATCTCTCTTTTCTTCTATTTTTGGAGTTGGTTTCATAACATGTAGATACACTCATTACACTTTATTTTTATGTTTGTAGATGGAACTTGAAGAAGACAAAAACAATCGATGCAATCAACAAAACATTCATTCAAATAACCCAATTCATAGAAGTAGCTTGAGCACTAACAATAATTCCAACAAAGAATGATGATCTATTTGGATATCAATGCAAGCTCTTGTATTTTTTGAAACAATTGTCTATGAAAACCAAACATTATGTTTAATGTAATGGACATAGTGTCCTAATTGAAAGACAAGGGGTTACCAGTAGTTATCTCCTTTTGTATGAAAAATGGCCTCTTATTCATATATAATAAAATACATTTTAATTTATTCTATTGTGTTGTCCAATGTCGTTGTGAAATGTTACACCACTAATTGAATATTATAATGACGAGATGTGAAATATGATGATATAACAAATTAATCCAAACTTCATATACAAATGCACTAATCAAAATCTAATTTTGTTTATACAATTAAAAGATATATGTTAATTTTTCAATGAATAATGGATTTTAAAAATCAAATAATTGCACTGTCATAGATCGATGTTTCTAAAAAGGAGAAAATGGATACCTATCAATCGTATATTAATGTGCACCACTCTGAATACAAGTTTTTCAACAACGATATTTATAATAATAAAATATGATATCTCGGTGTGTTCATACATACAAAATCTAGGTGCGTGTGTAAAATCAATTCGCATCAGGAAGATATAAATTTCATGAACCAATGTGATTCTCCTTTAACACATCAGTGCATCATTGCCATTAACACACTTGTGTGTTAGTTTACGTAAAAGCATTAGTACTGCACGATGTTTTTTTTTTCCCTGGTGCCTTTTCTGAAAATTACAACACCAGGGATTTTGCAAACACATAAACACTAAGGCATTATAATTTTCAACCACCAGTGTTGTTTTCATGTAACACCTTGGTGCATGGTATCATAGATTGTGTTGTGGCTCATTTTCATTTACCATTGAACTATTTTTCAAAACACCAATAAAATCATATATGATAAAAAATCTAAAAAAAATTGTCATAGAAGAATTTTGATTTATATATTGGTACATTAACATTACATGATGAGATGTGAATGTGGGTTAATTCGGGCTCATTCACGTGCAGAACAGTTCAAGAGCCAAACCGATGGGCACGTTCAGAGCATTACACGCCGAATAGGGTCGAGTCGGGCTCATTCGCAAGCTCAGGAGGGACCAGCACGGAAGGACACCGGATAAGCTCAGGAGGGTTACACCATGGAGAAAACAAACTAATTTCCCAAAGGCAAAGTAAGGGTGCATTTCCCTTGAACACTTAAGAGAGTTGGAGGAGGTGCAAAGCGAAAAATGAACGGTCGAGATCAAAGCGCAAAAATAGAGTGGAGAGATACATGGTGGAGATCAAATCGCAAACCACCAATCGCAATTTTTAAAGAATAAGTGCGGAGGTAAATGTTAAAAGTGCTGAAGTGTGATATGTGATGCGGTGGGCCCAATCGCAAATTGCAAATCACAAGTTTTAAAGAATAAGTGTGGGGGTAAATGTTTAATTTGCCGAAGTGTGATATTCGATGTAGTGGGGTGTGATCGCAAATTGCAAATCTCAAGTTTTAAAGAATAAGTGTGGAGGTAAATGTTAAATGCACTGAAGTGCGATATGCGATGCGGTGGGGCCCGATCACAAGCCACAAGTTGTGAATTTTAAAAGATAACCGTGGGAGATAATTGCTAAATTCTTCGAAGTGTGATGTGCGGGTGGATGTGAAGTAGTTTCAAAGGTGAATTCCAAAGGTTTTCAGATTTGAAAGTAGGTCATTTTCATGTGTTAAACCGTTTCAGAGGAAGAAAAGAGTGTTATAAAATGAAATCGGTGAAACGCCTTGGCAATGAAGAAATAGGCATAACGCGGCAAACAAACTCAGGTAAGTGACCCGACACATAACAAAGGAGAAGAAGCAGAGTTGGGTAGCAGGTGATACAAGTGACAGCATTTGAAATCACAGGGGCATAGGCAGAGTCATGCAGAAAAGCGTATAGCGGCACCGTTAGGAGCACGACAACTGGATCAAGTCGGGTGTGGAGGTGTTGTTACAGAGCTGTGCAGCCACTGCATCACGACTAGAAAGGCCACCTTAACACTTCAGGAGGACGCATCAGAAACATCAGATTCAGCAAAACGAAGCATATTTCCAAGTTTCAATTTGTTTTCTTGTTATAATTTCACGAGTAATCTTAAAAATTTAGGAAGTCGAATAGTTCAAGAAGTTCAACAGTTATGAACTACTCTGATGTATTTAAGAATATAGAAACAAAGAAAATGGGTTCCGAGTTTTGGACCTCTGGAGGACTGTTAGTTTATGACTGAATTCTCTCAGAAAGTAATTAAAGAAGATCAATTTTCCTACATATGTTGATGTTGATACGTCTTTCCTGTTTCGCTCCATGGCTATTCCTCTTTGAATGAAGTGAAGTAATATAGCAATCGGTCTCTTAACCACATTTGTGAGTAAGAGTTAAGTAACCTTAATTTGTGCTCCTTCACCTCATCTCTTCTCTCTTCATAAACTCCTGATAGAACTTTGAAGTGATAGATTATATGTTTACAACATATTATTTTAAGTTCTCTCCTCCTTCACGAATTTCCTCTGAAACTTAAAAGTGGTAGATTCTTTGTTTTCATCATATCATTTTGAGTTTCTCTTACAATTCTTCTTTTCATTCCATTCAAATATCAATATTTTATGGCATTGTGAAGGCTTTCATTATATCAGATTATTGAGGGTATTAAGTAACTGAATTCCAAGGGTGTTAAAAAAACGCCATTTGATATGGTAATTGTGACATACATTTATAAAATGTCTTAAGCACTGATTCCTTACCATGGCCAAGGGATTGTTTCTTGAGATACAACATTTTTTGGTGCCGTTGCCGGGGACGAAGAAAGGAAGTTTATTTTCCCTGGGTTTTTCGCATTATTTCCTCTAATTTTTCAGTGAGGAAGAAATATTCGGTTGTGTTTGTTATTTTCAAAATTCTGGCTTCCAAAATGCCTCACACAAGGTCAAATACCTCACAGCAGATAGTCCCTTCTTTTCCAGATCTAGAAAGATTGGTTTCTAAAAAGGCTCACAAACCCGAAACTCCTTTAATACCTAATCCTGCATTGCTTGCTCCTCACAGCAATTCTCATAACCCTTTGTTTGAATATATTTCCAAGGAACTCCCTTTATTGGAACAAGATACCCATTCCACACCCATTTATTTTCAAGAACCTTAGTTAGAATAACATTCCTTTGAGTCTGTTTCTTTTACCTCCACTCAAGCTCAACCAAATATATTTTTTGGTCCCTCTGCTATTTTCCATCAGCCTACCCCCATATCAGTTTTACCTCAACCTTCATTCACTTTCATAGTGGGTTCATCAACCTCAACCACCCAAGGAGCAGTTAGCCAAGTCGTTAATATGGCAGCACCATATTTCTTAACGAATAGATATGCACCACTAAATCTTCCAAAACCAATGAATGCCATGCCTCAATAATACCTCAAATTACTTCCTCATTTCACTGGAGAAGATGAAGTAACTGCAGAACAAGATTTACCCTTGTTTTTCACTTTTGCTGAGAATTTAAATGTAGAACGTCTTGATGTTGTGATGAGACTATTTGTGCAGTCTCTAAGTGGAGAGGCTAGGAAGTGATTCAAAGGTTTACCAAATGGTTCCATAAATGACTGGGAAGAGTTAGAAACTCAATTCACTCGAAGATGGGGAGAGAAGAGAGATCATGGTTACTCATTGACAGTTTAATGTGACTAAAATAAATCCTAATGAAAACATTTCTGAGTTTATAAAAAAGATTCAACAAATTATACAATAGTTTACCTGCAGAGATGAAGCCCCCCCCCCCCCCCGCCCTTGTAGGTGCAAAGGTAGTTTTTTTTTGGGCTTTTGAAGATGATTTTAGTTTTACATTGAGGGAGAGAAGAGCCCCTACTCTTGAGTAGATATAGATAGACGCTTTATAGATTGAAGCTAATATGAATGTAGCTGGAAAGGAAAAAGGGAAATGGCTAGCCCAAGAGAAGGGGAAAGAAAAATAAGAACCATCGCAAGATCTGAGGATAGAATATATGGAAAGGGTGATAAAAAATTCTGATAAATAAGTTATCTAAGATAGAATTGGAAAATAAAAACTCCCAAAAGAACATACAACAAAATCGAGGGGGTTTCACCCCTCAATTTAGAAGACATCCCCTGCAAATTTTGTGGAGGGAAAGAAGATATCAAGACCAGGTTCAAGCACCGTTGTATATAGAATTCGGCACCCGCAGAGCTAGCAGAAGATGACCAAAGGGAGGCTGAGGATCAGGTATCTACTATGTACGCAATAGAAGAGGATGAAGAGGAAGATTATGATGAAGCCGAAGTTTCTTTTGATCAAGATGAGATGGATGAATATTGTAGACAATTCACAAACTTCATGCAAGCTGAGTTACATAAAAAGTATGATTTAAGGTCTAGAAAGAGATCTAGAGTGCAGGATAATGCAGTTGAAAAAAAAGGTTCAATTCCTCCTCCAATGGCGACTCCACAAAAAAGGACCCTGTGAAGCAGGTCAGTAATGGGAAACAACCTACAAACTCACTTAAGAGAACAAATGTGTAGCAGGCTGAATCCTCCTAGGACAAATCAGTTGACACTAATATTCTAGAGAGAGTTGTTCCTATACCCGAATAAGTAGCAGATTCTAGAAAGAGTGAAGAAGAACCTGAAAAATTTGTTAAGAAAACTCATGCCTTCAGTTTGGCCAAAGAGTTGGAGAAGGTTAAAATTTAGGTACCTCTTCTATAATTGGCTAAAATACCAGCTTACAAGAAAGAAATTTCAGATTTTGTTAATCTCACACGGGTGGAAGATATAAGTGACATTGTGAACCTACAAGAACAAAAGCCAGTGGTCACCTTTGGCCCTCATGTAGAAGAAGTATATCCTTCTGTTCCACCCTTCTATATTTCTCTGTTGCTTCATGATTTTACTCTACATAATTGCATGCTGGACTCGGGAGCATCCTATAACTTCATGCGATTTTCTGTTATGAAGGAGCTTAACCTACAGATTACCAAACCTTATAGGGATTTGTATTCATTTGATTCCAAAAGGGTGAAATGTGTTGGTTTGATTAAATATGTAGCATTTTTGTTGGCAGAAATCCCAGCGAAGAGTATAGTCATGGATGTAGTGGTTGCTGACATCCCAGCTAGGTTTGGAATTCTCCTTTCAAGGTCTTGGGGAGCTAATTTGGGAGGTGTACTAAAGTTAGATTCACTTATAAAATCATTCCGATTTTTAATGGGGAAGAAATGAGATTGTACAGGGAAACAAGGTTTGTGAAGACCACCTCTAATAAAGATGCAGGAAATTCCCCCATTTAAATTCAAGAAACATAAGAAGTCAAGAAACATAAGATTTTTCTTGTTTCATGCTGCATGAAGATGCAGAATTTGTTGAAGACACAGGGAAGAAGCTCTCTTCAGCAGTCATAAATAACAAGATGCACTCAAATAATATTTGGAAGTGCTACTTTGATGGCACTTACTCCAAGGAAGGTGTAGGTGCTAGATTCTTGCTAATATCACTGGAAGGTAACCTCATGCCATTCTCTTTTAAACTATAGTTTTATTAGACAAACAATGTGGCTGAATATTAGGGCTTAATATCAAGCCTTCAAGTTGCTAAAAAAATGGGGGTTCAATGTATTTCAATTTATGGTGACTCTAAGTTGATAATAAGGTAGATTAAGAATCATTGTCAAACCAAGTACCCGAGATTAACATCATACATGAATTAAGTTTGGGATCTAATAGAAAACTATTTTGAAGCCTTCAATCTTTAGTATATTACGAGGGAGGAGAATATATTGGTTGATTTTTTAGCAGTTGCAGCCAACACCTTCAAACCTCCCATAAATCCCCAGCTAAGGTACGAAATTGAAGTTAGACATATACCTTCTATCCCTGACAATGTGAAACATTGGCAGGTGTTTGATGATGATGAATAGATAAATTATTTCTTAAAAATGATTGGAAACTTTGAATATGTTGAGATAGACCAAGAGGAAGAACAAACAGAGCAGAGAATAGAAATAATAAACCTCAAGTAGTCAATAGGTGAACATAAGATTATCCAATTGAAAGATAATGTGCTCCCTAAAGGGTTGGTTCACCTTGAAATATTTTTTGATGCTAATGATGTTGTTGTTGATTCGAAGAAAACACATCAAGAAGAAGAGATGGAAGATTTTAATTTGGGAACTCAGCAGAAGCCCAAAATAGTGAAATTGTTCAAAGGGGTTCCCAAAAACTACAAAGAAAGATACATTGATCTTTTTAAGAATTATATGGATGTGTTTGCCTAGTTGTATGAAAACATGAAAAAATATGAAAAAATCATTATTCAGCATAAGATTCCATTGATGGGAGGGCTCAAACCACATAGACAAAAGCTCAGATAGATCAATCCCTTGTTGTTATCTCCAATAAAAAAAGAAGTGAAGAAACTGTTGCAGGCAAAAATCATATTCCCTCTCTGATATTCAGACTGGGTTTCCAATCTGATCCCTGTAAGAAAGAATAATGGAGAGATAAGACTGTGTGTAGACTTCAGGAACTTGAACCAATCATCTCTAAAAGATAATTATCCTTTCCCGAAAATGGATTATGTCTTATAAAAGGTGAGAGGAGCTCACAGGTTGTCTATGGTTGACAAATTTTCTGGGTATAATCAAGTAGCAGTGGAAAAAGAAGATCAGAAGAAGACTACTTTCACTACACCCTAGGCACCTTCATGTACGCAAGGATGCCATTTGGCCTTATAAACACAGGTGCAACATTTCAGAGGGCCATTGACATAGCGTTCGTTGGTGACAAAGTTGTATTATATATCTGGATGATGTAGTTGTTTTCTCGAGGTCGGATGATGAACACTTGGAGCATTTGCAAAAAAAAATTCGAAAGTGCGGAAATTTTGGTCTGTCATTAAATCCCAAGAAATCTTTATTTGTCGTAGAAGAAGGTAAGTTATTGGGTCACATATTTTCCAAATGAGTAAATATTGGCCTAGCAAGGGTGGAAGCCATTCAAACTATTCCTTTACCTAGAAGCAAGAAGAATATCCAAAGATTCTTGGGAAAAATAAAATTTTTGAGGAGGTTTGTGCCCAATTATGTTGAGATCGTGAGAAGTATAACAGATATGTCAAATAAAAATGCAGAAGTGAAATGGGATAAGGAAGCAAGAGATGCATTTGTTAGAATAAAGGAAGCACTGCAGGAAGCTCTAGTTCTGATTAGTCCAGACTATCAAAAATCCTTTCAGGTATTCTCATTTGCATTCCCCACTACTATTGTTGTTGTGTTGTTGTAGAAAAATGAAGACAATAAGGAGCAACCAATTGCATTTTTCAGTAAATTTCTCAGAGATGCTGAGCTCAAATACAATATTATGGAGAAACAAGTATATTCTTTGGTCAAAGCACTGAAATCATTCAAGACTTATGTGTTGCAGTCCCAAATAACTACTTATGTTCCTAATTCTGCTATGAAAGACGTGCTGGTCCAAAGTGATGTTGAAGGAAAAAGGGGAAGTGGATAGAAAAATTCCAAGAGTATGATTTGGACATCAAACCCACCAAGTTGGTCAAGGGATAGGGTTTAGCGAATTTGTTGATGGAGACAAATTTTCAAGCCTTGGGAATTAATCTGTTGGCACTAGTGGATGGATTTGTTAATAAAGAAGGTCAAAGCAAGTCCAAAACAGGTATTCAATACAAATTTTTGTGCTCTGATTGGTATTAGGATATTGTGCACTCCCTGTGTTTATTTTCCTGTCCAAATTCACTAAATAGAACAAAATACAAAGATCTCAAGCTCAAGTCTCAGCCATATGTTGTCATAGAAGCAAAGCTATACTGGAGAGATCATGCTGGTATTTTACTGTTATGTTTGACTGAAGGAGAATCTATTGAAGTCACCAAACAATATCATGAAAGTCTGTGTGGAGGACATTATAGCTGGAAGGTTACTGCCCATAAGATTCTCAAGTTAGGCTTCTATTGGCGAACCCTATTTGCAGATGTTTATAGACTAGTCAGAAGTTGTCAGAAGTGCTAGTTGTTTGCTGAAAAGAAAAAATTACCTCCATTACCTCTCATCCCTGTATTTATTGAAGAGACTTTCAGGCAATGGGGATTGGATTTTATTGGAGAGATCAATCCACCATCAAGTGGACAGTTCAAGTGGATTCTGAATGCCACTGATTATTTTACAAAATGGGTTGAAGCAATACCCACGAAGAAGGAAAATTACCAAGTAGTGATGAAATTTATGGAGGAAAACATCTTCAGCAGATTCAGGTGTCCAGTCAAAATAGTGACTGATAATTCTCAGGTATTCAACTTTGCTCGTTTCATTAATTTATTTCAAACATATAATGTAATCTTATCACATTCCATAGCATATCATCCTCAAGGGAACAGATTGGCAGAGTCCTCAAACAAGACATTGGTCAGGATCTTGAAGAAGACAATCACTGGAAATCAGAAGGATTGGGACATGAAGTTGAAGTTTTCCCTCTGGTCAGTTCGAGTCACTACCAAGAGATCTATTCAAAATTCCCCCTATGAACTGGTTTATGGAACTCAAGCATTGTTTCCTACTCAGCTAGCTAAACCAGTGATTTCTTTCCTTCAAGAAGCTCAGGAAGAACCTAATGATCTGGTAAGGAGCTTGAACAAAATAATCGAATCAAGTGAAAACAAAAACAAATTCAGGGATAACTTGATTACTTATCAGGAAAATATGAAGTCTATATTTGACAGAAAAGAAAAAGAAGTTCTCTTTCAAGCAGGAGATTTGGTACTAAGATGGGACACCAAATGAGAAGAAAAGGGGAAGCATGGTAAATTTGACCCTCTCTGGTATGGTCCATACAAGATCTCCGAGGCAAGGTCAAATAGCACATTTATTTTGGAAGATCTAGATGGAGAGACAGTGCATCTGCCTGTGAACGGGCAGTATCTGAAGCATTATTTCCAGCATTAAAAGTCAGCATTCCACCATTGTAAATACAGGATTTCTCATTGCTCATATGTCACCAAGCAATATTTGACTCCATTCCCAATGGATAAGGCACTAATCTGTGGTTCTTAGTGCTTCCATGGGAAAAAGCACTATCCCCAAGAGGAGCCAGATGTTGTGGCTCATTTGCATTTACCTTTGAAATATTTTTCAAAACACCAAAAAAAGCATATATCATAGAAAATGTAAAATTTCGTGTGTCATAGAAGAATTTTGATTTATATATTGGTACATTAACATTACATGATGAGATGTGAAGGTGGGTCGAGTCAGGCTCATTCACGTGTAGAATAGTTCAAGAGTCGGACCAATGGGCGCGTTCAGAACATTGCATGCCAAACAGGGTTGAGTCGGGCTCATTCACAACCTCAGGAGGGACCAGCGCGACAGGACATCGAATAATCTCAGGAGGGTTACACCGTGGAGAAAACAAACTAATTTCCCAAAGGTAGAGAAAGGGCGCATTTCCCTTGAACACTTAAGAGAGTTGGAGGAGGTGCAAAGGGAAAAATAGATGGTCGGTATCAAAGCAAAGAACTGGAGCGGAGAGATATACGGCGGAGATCAAATCAAAAACCGTCAATCACAAGCTTTAAATAATAAGTGCGGAGGTAAATGTTAAAAGAGACAGAGTGCGATATGCGATGCAGGGGGGGCCGATCGCAAATCCCAAATCGCAAGTTTTAAAGAATAAGTGCGGAGGTAAATTTAAATTCGCCAAAGTGCGATATGCGATGCGGTGGGGCCAAATCGCAAACCACCAATTACAAGTTTTAAGGAATAAGTGTGGAGGTAAATGTTAAATGCGCTGAAGTGCGATATGCGATGCGGTGGGGCCCGATGTCAAGTTGCAAATCGTGAATTTTAAAGGATAACCGTGAGAGATAATTGCTAAATTCTTCGAAGTGCGATGTGTGGGTGGATGCGATGCGGTTTCAAATGTGAATTCCAATGGTTTTTAGATATGAAAGTAAGTCATTTTCGTGTGTTAAACCATGTCGGAGGAAGAAAATAGCATTATAACGTGAAACCGATGAAACGCCTTGGCAATGAAGAAATAGGCAGAACATGGCAGACAAACTCGATTAAGTGACCCGACGTAGAAAAAAGGAGAAGAAGTAGAGTCGGGTATCAAGTGATACGAGTGACAACATTTGAAAGCACAGGGGCATAGGCAAAGTCAGGCATAAAAGAGTATAGCGGCATCATTAGGAGCACGAAAATTGGATCAAGTCGGGCATGAAGGCACCATTAAAGAGCTGTGTAGCCACTGCATCACGACTAGAAAGGCCACCTCGACACTTCGGGAGGACGCATCAGAAACATCAGATTCAGGAAAACAAAGCATATTTCCATGTTTCAATTTGTTTTCTTGTTATAAATGCATGAGTAATCTTAACATTTTAGGAAGTCGAATAGTTCAAGAAGTTCAGTACTTACGAACTACTCTGATGTATTTAAGGAAATAGAAATAAAGAAAAGGGGTTCCGAGTTTTGGACATCTGGATGACTGTTATTTTATGACTGAATTCTCTTATAAATTAATGAAAGAAGATTAAGTTTCCTACATCTGTTGATGTTGATACGTCTTTCCTGTTTCGCTATGTGGTTATTCCTCTTTGAATGAAGTGAAGTATTGTAGCAGCCGATCTCTTAATTACATTTGTGAGTAAGAGTTAAATAACCTTAATTTGCGCTCCTTCACCTCATCTCTTCTCTCTTCATAAACTCCTAATAGAACTTTAAAGTGATAGATTTTGTGTTTACAACATATTATTTTAAATTCTCTCCTCCTTCATGAATTTCCTTTGAAATTAAAAGTGGTAGATTCTGTGTTTTCAGCATATCATTTTGAGTTTCTCTTATAGTTCTTCTTTTCATTCCATTCAAATATCAACAATTTATGGCATTATGAAGGCTTTCATTATATCAGATTATTGAGGGTATTAAGTAACTGAATTCCAAGGGTGTTAAACAAAATCCATTTGATATGGTAATTGTGACATACATTTATAAAATGTCCTAAGCACTGATTCCTTACCACAACCAAGGGATTTTTTCTTGAGATGCAACAGATTGTATGACCTAGTGCATTATTATTATTAAAGTGTCGATGCTTTTATAAAACCAACGGCTTGATGCTCCAAAATATTTTTTCCAACCTCAGTGTTATTATTTAAATTAACAACACTGGTTTTTTTATATTAGTAGTGCACCAGTTCTTTTATACTACTCATCATCATTGGTACATTGTTACGCATAATGATTTGGTTCATTGGAGAAGATAAAAGCACCATGACTGCAAGACTTTTTTTTTTTTTTTTTTTTTTTAAATAAAAAAATAAGCAAAGGATAAAATAAAAATAAAATGAGATCATCATAAAAAACAAAATTAATACAGAACAATAATAATAAAATGAAATGAAATAATAATAAAATAAATCAAATAAATAATGAAATAATGAAACAAATAAATCAAGAGTTAAAACCAGCGAAATAAAAATAAAATAATATAATATAATAAATAAAAACAAATACCAAAACAATAATAAAATAAAAAATAAAAATAAAGATAAAATATAAAATAAAGCATAGAATTAATAAATAATGAAATGAAATAATGTGAAAATAAAATACAAAAATAAAAATAAATAATGAAATGAAATAATATAAATAAAAATACAATTACAAATAAATTAAAAATAAACATAGAATGAAATAAAAATATAAATAAACATATAAATATAAATATTAAATTAAATAAAAAATAAAAATATGAAATAATGAAACACATTTATTTTTATAAAGGAGAGAGAGAGGAAGGGAAGGAAGAAAACAATAATTATTGGATGTGTGCGATTAAAGAGATCCAGTTGGTGCTATCCTCAGTGCCACCATCTATGTTTAGATTGTTAGGGTGCTTGATGATCTCCAAAGCTTCTCTGATTTTTCATTTGAAATAATGATCCTCTTTAGTGACGATGTTAGAGTCTTCAAGGAATAGGTGGTTCTTGGTTTTGGTGGCATGCTCATCAAGTGTTGAGGATCATAACCTTTCGTTCTTGATGTCCACCCCATGTGCATTGAATATGATTTTGAATAATTGGTGGGTCTCCCCAATGTAGCATTTTCTGCATGAACAGTTAATCTTGTAGAAACCCTTGAACTAAAGTTGATCAACCTTATCTTTAACCAATCTCATTTTATGTCTAATGGCCTCAAGGGGCTTAAATATGTGATAACACCCTTTTTTCTTAATACCTTGGCAATATTATTTGTGGTACCACAAATGTAGGGTAGGAATGCCCTCCCCTTAGGGGTGAAGGAGGGGAATCAGGAGAGGAGGCATTTATTGGTTCTTTTTATGGCTCTGGGGATGTCATTATGACTGTAACCAATATCAAGAAAAATTTTAGTAAGGGGGTTAATTTCTTGCTGGATATGCTTTTTGTCAAATAATCTTGAGGCTCTAGTGATGAGAGTGTTAAGGATTCCTAATTTATCAATAGGATGATGATGAGAATCAACATGGAGATAGTTATTGGTGTGAATATTCTTCCTGTATACTTGATGTCGAATGTTGTCGTCATTTATTTTAGAAATGAGAACATCCTGAAAGGGGATGTTATTATTATCTTCTAATTCCATGGTAAATCTATTTTCATTGGAGATTCCATTAATATGTTAAAAAAAAATTAAGTTCTTGCGCCAGTGCCCTTCCCGAAAAGTACTACTAGTGGTGTTTTTAGAAGACATAAGCACTAGGGTGGTATAATTTTCAAGCAATGATGTTGCTGGTATTCAATGCCCCAGTGCATGGTATCATAGATTGTACGAGTCGGTGCATTTTTATTATTAAAGCACTGCTTATTTTATAAATTTAATGCACTAGTGCTCTAAACATTTGCTTCCAGTCTCAGTGATTTTATTTAAATTTACAACACTAATGTTTTTATATTGGTAGTGCACATGTGTGATTTTTCCACTAAGCATACTGCTAAGAAAACATCCACTAAACCTTTGGTCACCTAGATTTTTTAGTTCTGATGAAGTTCTTTTATCAACTCCAATAAAACATCTTCCACCACATTAAATATTATAGCAGAGGTTTTCCTAAATTTATTTTGTCAAATTTAAAAGACAAAATATTTGTGATAACCTCCTCTAGAAGGTATTTTCATTGTAGTGATAGCACATGAATGAGGACAGATGAACAGAGGTAGGGATGTGCAAGTACCAAGTGGATGGATATGTCACCTCAAAAGGGAAATATTAGAAGAACTAAGGGGAGATGTGAAGCATTTCGCAGGGGAAAAATGTCCAAGAATACATGTAAAATTGGGGAAAAAAAGGCACGTTATGGACGAATACGAGGCACAATGTGCATGGAACATAGAAAAATAAAAGTTGATGAGGGACCCACGTGGGATGATGATTCACCCTCACTTATTTGAATGAAGTTGTTATGGAAAGATGTGGGGAAAATTGTTCTGGGGTTATGTGTAAGACGAAGGGAATGCAGACTAAATGTGACTGAGAAAAGAAACAAATGGAAGGGGTTGGACACAAAAGCCCTGGTGGATGACTTGCGTCACCCTAGGAATAATAAAAGGAGCACTTGCTAGGACTTCCAGGTTGAAGACCTCCAGGGTGATGTGTAAAGCAAGGAAACTAAGAACCAATGAAAAACTAGAAACGTTAAGTGGATAGGGGGACCCATATGCGTAACTATACTGGAATTTATAAAAGGTGTACAATAGGAAACACCTAGGATAATAACCTCTGATACGAGAAAGGATGACATGAAACATGACAACATCTGCTATGAAAAGTATATCCCAGCACGACCTTAACAAATAAATAATTTTATAAAGAACATGGACATGGAAATTGACAAGGATAATTATTGCCAACTGATAGATCTTAGCTAAATATTATCTACTTTTTCTAGTGTTGTAATTCTCTTTGAATTTTTTACTTCCCCGCACAGCTTGAATTTTGATTAGAATCCTTAGTGTTTGATAGATCATGCAATGAGAGAAGGATTTATCTTAGTGATTAGTTTTCTGGTAGTGATAATCAAAATTTAGTTACATAAACAAAACATTGTTACAGGCATCTCATAAAACTAGTAAGCGAAGTAAATATAAGGCAAGACATTTGTAAAGATTTACTTTAAATTGAACCAAAGAACAACTTCTCAAAATTAAAATTCCGAAGAAGGATGAAATAGTTCCCTGAGATGTTTAAAGAGAAAGATGATTTATTATCATTTCTCTGAACCATCCTTTTCCAGGAAAATTAAAGGTTTTTTTCTCACTTATTTCACACTTGTAATATGGAAAGAAAAAAAAATCTAGACTAAAATTTTCCTACTTTGATCTAATCTAACAGGGCATACTAAAAATAAGGAAAGTTGTATTTTCAATGCAACCAGTCCATTAGCTTAATCCCTACACATATATGTATATCAAAAATTAGTAATAAAAACAAAATTATTATTAAACTACTAAAAGAAAACTTCAATCAATTATGTACATGAATTTGTAATAAGTTCAGTAAAATAAAATTATCATCTACAGGAAACCTTGGTAGAAATGAATTTTCTAGCACATGTTTCAATCATGTCACAAAAAAACCATTATATAACTGTTGAAATGAAATTATCATTGGAATGACACTTTGTCAAGCAATTTCATAAATTTATCCCTGTAGAGACAAGTTAGTATTATGTACAAAGGGAAGAGTATGAGAAAAATTCTGCAAAACTGATTTTTAAAATAATTTTCAAATGGATCCTCGAAAAAAGAATGACAATCCAATGAATATTTCAAAATATGTGCAGACAAACAAGATTGTTGGTAAAAATTATTCTAAATTCTCAAGTGCCAAGGCTTATGAAATATTTATTTAGATGATTGAATAAGTTGGTACAACATTAACATCAAATGGAATTGAAAGACTTGAAGTTCAATATGCTCATGATCCAGGCCCTCAAATTCATTATGATATGTTTCCACTACACGCTCGGTGAGTATTCAACACATGACTTCCTCAAATTCCAGCATAAAATATCGAAAATTTGAAAAAATAAAAGATAAATAAAAATATGAAATAAACCAAAATAATTGAAGAATGAACAATAAAATTATATCGTTATTTACAGTAACGTTACAAATAATGTTATAATTGAAATTTTTTCCTCCTCACAAGTATCGGTCGAAATAATGAAATTGGGATAAATACCGACCTTCACTATTGAAAGTGAAAGAGGTTCAAGACCATGACCAAGAATGGGAACTTGAATAATGTTAGAGCTAAAAATTGGATTGGGTTTCTCTTCTTGAAGAGTGAAGTCATTATGATATTTTAGGATAAGATGAAAATCTATTTTATCTATATGAGTATGAGGACTTATTTCATTTTAAAATATAGATTTCCATTGAATATTAAGAAATGTGAGGATTTAATGATACGTGAAATAAATCAGTATCCTTAATGTCTAAATAGTCATCATAAATGGCTTCACCATTCCTATCAGTACTCTCTTCCTTCTCATGAAGTCAATCAAAACTAAAAAAGGTAATTAAATGGGCTTTGATGATAATTCTCAGCATTATTGAAAAAGTGACCAATAAATAACTCTTTGTCTTGATCAAAACTAATTGGAAATTCATTACTTGTTAAATTTATGATAGCTCCTATGTTTTCTAAAATAACATTTATGCAAAGAGGAATTTTGAATGATTAAAAAATGAATCAAAATCATCAAATATATCAGATTAAAGATAGAAATGACTATTTTAAGATATGAGTCTGAAAATATATCTACCTGTAGATTATTCTTCATTTTCCTTAATACACATTTCATATTCATCATTACGTATTTGCTTAACCGCACTTTCTTGTGAATTAATGTTTGGTTGCCCAAAACTTTGTGGTTGATAATTAATTTCAACATGAGAATACTCAAAGATATTTGTGGCAGATTGCACATTATTGGAATTTTCAATTTGCATTGTTTCCTACTAATTTTCTTGTTGCTTGTTGCTTGCTAATTTTGTTCCTTGCTTATTTTATTCTTTATTATGAATAAAATTATATTTCAATTTTGAGCAGTTGATTTATTGATAACAACATGATTTTAAACACTTTTGGGATCAATATTATTTTTTCTAGATGTGCTTATGCTTTCTTGAGATAGATCATTAGCAATTTATACATTTTCTGCTTGAATATGCTCAACGATTCTATCAATAACAAGTGGCTCTTCAACAATGGAAAAAGTGTTAAGGTAAATAATCTCTTCAGGTTCACTACTTTCATATAGAATACAAGGAAGAGAGATTAAGTATTGATACCATTACATTAACTCAATTTATGAAGGTTTGTATTTAAATTTAAAATTTGGGCAACTTAAATTGAATCTAATTGTGAAATATATTATATACTCATTGTCAAATCTCACTACAAGGTAAAGACCCTCTAGCGGATGTTTTTGAGGAACCCCTTATAAAAATACCCCAGACATCCGTTTCTAGTGGAGGTTACTAGAGGAGGTTGGCGGGTGGAGGTTTTTGCATATGTTTTTCGTCTGGTGCGCTTATCATCCAAAAATGCACCTGTGTGTTCAACAAGAGAAAGCATCGATGCACACAAAACATTGGCACACCAGACATTGTGAGCTTCGTACAAACCTGCCTAGTGCATCTTATTACTGTAGCACACGGGAGCTTTACAAATATTTCGCACCGGTGCATCCTAAAACCCCGCGCCAAAACTGAAACCGCCCGATGCAGTCTTAAGAAACTGCACTGATGCGCCTCTAAAACCCGTGCACCAGATCAGGGTTAAATAAAATAAAAAATTACTGCTAAAAAACCACTTTTTCACTTTTCTCAGTGCTTCAGAGCTCTCAAGCACCGGTGCCCTTTATCCTTGTCTGAGTCGCCCTGACATCAGTGCTCCCATTGCACCCATTTCATGCACTACTGATGTGCATTGCCCACCAATCTCCAGCTTGAATTTTTCAAAACAGTGGGAAAATTTATTTTTGAAAATTATACAGCCAATATGCCTCCTCGACGGCCAAATCTATAGGTATTTTTCTTGTTTTCTCATAATTAAGCCTTTTAGCGGATTAAAATTGTAAATAACCTTAAAATTAACCACATAAAAAAAAAAGTGTCATGTGGTGCGCTCGAGTCGTTCGGCTCACACTGGTTCACGGTGCTGCCTATAAATTTATAGGTCGCACCGCAACTAGTGCTAATGGTATCCGCACTGGTTCCGAGGCGGTACCAAAAGGCGCACCATTCTATTATAAAATTTAAAAAAAGTGCGGTGCGGTTGGTTACCCGGCCGCACCATTGACCCTGTGGAATAGCGGTAATGCGATGCGTTAACTTAAATATTCAACCCGTGGAGGGCATTTTTGTCAGCGCACTGCATTCCAAAATTTTGACATGGTCAAGAGTACGGCCTGGTAAAAGACCGCACCATTGACTATGCAATGATGTCAAGAGGTCGGTGCACTGACCGAACTATACGCCCCGGGGTGTATAGTTTGGTCAGTGCACCGCCCTCCCGACACGAGCCATAGTCAACAGTGCAGCTTGTTATACCACCGCACTGGAGGGCAGTGCGCTGAAAATTTTCAGGTGCATCGTCTCTGGTGCGCTGAATATTTTATGGTGCACCACCGCCAGTGCACGATAAAAAAATACGCACCGGTACCAATGCATGCCTATTTTTTGTGGCGCACCGACTGTTTTTTTCTAAAAAAAATTATGTATGTATATTCCTAAATACATGTCTCATTTAATAAAAAAATTATATTTAATATGTTAATCATTCAAAGACGTCAAAGGAGAGAAGAGAGGGAACAACAACAACAACAGGCGGACTAGTATAACATGGTTTGCTTGTGGGAAGCACGAGAGATGGAGAGAGATGTGTACCCTCGCCCTATTACAGTAGCTAACCAGGGGCTCCTAAGGAAGGTAGGCCTCCTCAAGTTCTATGAGGAGGCTACTTCCCTAAAGGGCCATGGTTTGTTTTTGAGACATCTTATCTGCAGGTGGAATGCCCACCTACAAGCTTTCCAAGTTGGTCCTAACTAGTGGTACGCGCCCACTGAGGATGAAATATATTTCATTACAGGGCTATCGAGGAGAGGGGTGGATTTTCCCTCGTTCCCAGAGGTTCTAGTTGGCTACACAGCAGGGAGTCAGCTGGTGTACTCCCAAAGAACATTAGCGCAGATATATTGTCTCTTTCAGATTTTCAGGTCTCTGGAGGTTAATTATGTATTGTTGCATGATGACAACTCTCTGACACGGGATGTAGTTTATGTCCTCAACAGTCTATCAGAAGAATTGAGCAGAAGATTGGATGATTTTGATATTGCAGGATCTATAAGCGGGTTTGTAAAGGCCAAGTCACATATGCACGCGAATAAACACGTTTCAAGTCGTGTATGCCTTGTGCGCTCCAAAATTTTGAAACCAAGGGGCATTACCATGGTATTAGCCCACAGTATTGAGTGCTTAGTTGTCTATTTGATTCCGTCCAAAGAATACCATAGGCTGTTGTGTGATTTTGACTCATGGTATTGGTAAAATTTATATCTATATAAGGAAAATAAGATCATAGTGCAAGGAGTGCATGAGTAAGGGTTGTTTATGAATAATTTTCTCTGAGGTATATCTGCATGGGATGAACTCTATTTAATTGATAGATCTGAATATATGATGCACCCATGGATACAATGATGGTTCAGGATCTCTAGATCTGAAATGAATATGCTCTTGTGTGATCCATTGAAGAAATTATTAGATCTATGACCTGGCGCAAGTTTGCTGAAGACAAATGAAGAAATCTGGGTAAGTTCTACGGATCTGGTTCATTCTGCATTTACAAATCTATACGCGAGTTCGTTTCATTAAAAGCGCGTATATACGTGGGTTCGCTTCAGAAAAGGCACGTATGGAAGTTATGGTTTTCTAAAGCTTATTATAGAGGTATTTTTTTTATTCCTGCTATTTGTTTGTTGTCTATCAATGAAGTCTTCTTATAGATCTGGGTTGTCTAAATACTATATATGCTGCTAAGTTGATTATGCACAAATCTAATCAATGAGAGAATAAACATGGTTGATGGTGACTAACTGATGAAGGGTTTTGCATTTTTAAAAATATCTAACTGAAAGCCTCAGATCTGGATCTGAGACTGATTACATTCTGAAAAACAGTATTCATAGAGTTATACGCAGGTTGGTATGAAGGAAAGCGTGTAGATACGCTGGTTCAGTGAAGCGAAGTAGCGTATGCATATTGAGTTGATGAATGTTCAGGGTTGAGTTTGTATCTGCATATTTATTCTGAAGTCTAGGTTATTTCTAAGTTCTAGTTACAGTGGTATCATTGTTCTGATTGAATTATTATGTAAATTTTATGATTATTGATGTTTATGAAGAGTTGTGTTGATGTTGTTTGATCCAGTATGAAAATTGATGAAACGTGATTTGTAGTGGTTCTGAGGGTTGAAGCCTCCAGTATGGAAGTAGAAGCTTCCTGCCAGTAGAAGCTGGTGTTCTGTTCAGGGGGTTGAAGCTCCCTTCCAGGAGTGGTTGGTAAACGAGAAGAAAGGGGGTAGTATCTCCCTTCCAATAGCATCTAGAAAACGAGAGAAGGTAGTAGCCTTCTGCAGGCAGATTCCTGCGTCCTGATATGAGTCTGCATCAATACAATATTGTAAATAGTTTTCCATATAATAAATATTGAAGACAAAGACGACAACAGCGGTGGTTTTCTCCCAAATTGGGTTTCCACGTTAAATGTTGGTGTTCATGTGTGTTTCATTTGTGTGATGACTTATACTGTTGTTATTGCACATTTTTACTAATTTTCTAACAGATGCATGACTGATAAACTGAGTTAAAGACTATTCCTGAAATTTTTTTCTAATCTATAACATTATATCAGTATGCGCTAGTTTCTTTCAGTATTTGCGCGTGTACACTCCTGAGAAAAAAGAAAAAATATGTTCAGCAAGCTCTAAATATTGATTCACCCCCCCCCCCCCCCCCTTCTCAGTATTTTTCCAACAAAGAATTCATGAAACCTGAGTATGCAGATATGGACCTCAATAATGTTATCTCTAGAAGCTGCATCAAAGACACTTATGCAAAGCTTTTTTTCAACATTCAGAGGTATTTTAAATGTGAAGGCAAATATCATAAGGTTTACACATCTCATTTCAAGCTGCTTCTACATTTCACTAGTAAGATTTCACTTGATTTTCCCTTTTATTTTCATAGGAGTCTTGCAAAAATGGTTGATAAAGTACAAGCCAAATATGAAGGTTGTGAAACATATTTGTTTCATCATGGTTTTATGAAGTTATTGATTTTGAATGAGATTCATAAGATAGGCAGGGATTGGTCATCCTTTTTATTTATAATGGTTTTGATTTGGAAAACCTAAATCCTACTAGAAACCCTAAAACTAAAGGAACTCCGTCACCACCAGTAGTAGAGTCTAGTCAACCTGTGGTTGCAAAACCAAAGGAATTTGAAAAACTAAAGCGAAGGAAACAAGTTGAGAAAATGACAGAGCAGACAAGTGCTTGATACACCAACTCCATCACCTTCAAAACAAAGGTCAAAGATTGTTAAAGAGAAAAAACAGAAACAAGATGTCAGCAAGCAGGAAATCAAAAGAGTAACAAGAAGCCAAGCAGTGGCATTAAAAGGAAAAACAGCTGCTACAGCTACAGAGGATAGCCCAATGATAGAGGGAAACTTAGATGGCATCTTGCATGCTATTGACATAGAGGAGACACCCATTGTTCAAGCTAAGTTCATTGGAGAAGATGAGCATAAACAGAAGAATACTAAGTCTGCAAAGAAGCTTGAGCTTGAGGGTGAAAATGCAGCCTTCATCTTTCAAGTAAGAAAACCTATAACTAGGCATGCAACGAAATTCAAGGAAGACAGCAAGGAAGTTCAAGAACCTATTGAGACAGCTAAAGCCCCTGAAGAAGTGGTTGATCTCTCATCACCTACAGTAAAGTATGCACCCAGCAGAACAAAGAAGGGGAAAGAAGAAATCATGGAGTTTCAACATCTTGAGGAGAAATTGAGGTTGGAAAACCAAGAAATTGTTGTGATGAGAAAGAGGGCTAGAAAGCACATTATTGAGAAAGCAGATTTAAAAATAATGAAGGCACTGTGGGAAGGTAAAACTGGTTCTATTTCTAAAACTCCAAGTAGTGCAAAACAGTTTTTCACATGGACAGTCCCAGCAATAAAGAAAGCCAAATTTGTCAGAGTAATAAATACTCACTTGAGAGATAATAACGGGAGACTTAAAGATCAAGTGGAGGAATTGGAGCAGCAGCTGAAATTGACTCAGGATGAGTTAAAGAACAAAGGTGTTAAAATGACAATCATTAAAGAGTCAAAAGCTAAATTAAGTGAAAATGAAGAAAGGACCTCATGAAGGCTGAAATGACTGTGTTTTCAGTTCATATGGCTTCTTGATATGATGGAATCAGTTTTATTTTAAGTTTTGGTACATTTGCAATTTTCATTTTGTAAAATTTTGAACAAAACTGCTCACTCGGCAGTTTTGTAGCGCAGACAGTGTAAAAATGGAGAAAAGCGCTACGAAATTGTTGTAGCAGCTTTTCTTGCCCTTTTTCATCAAATTTTGAGAGGTAAAAACATGAATCAAGAACTGAAAATGCTGAGGAGGATGTATTTAAATATAATTAAGTTAATTTTGGAGGAAATAGTTCAAGATTTTGTAGCAAACAGGGTAAAAGAGCAGTGCTACAAAAGGTTCTACGAAATTGTGTTGTTTTCGTAGCGCAGTGTATTACAGCCCATTTGAACAGTTTGGAGATGGTTTTGGACAGTTGGAGCTTAAGGAGGAGGTTTGGAATGTGTTAATTCATTTTCTAATAGCTAAGGAGCTCGAAATAATGAAGGTCATGGTGGTCAGAATGTTCCAAGAGTGAAAAGGACCCTATGCCTAGAAAACAAGGGACTGTTTCCTACTTTGATGGAGGTCAGCATTATGGTCATAAAGATTTGAAGCTTATCATCTAGATTCAACAATGTGTGAATACACTTGGAAAATGATGTAATTTAGTTTAGATAAGGTTGCTATGGATAGAGATAAAGATTTTGAATCCTATTTGTAATAGGAATGTTTAGTAGATTAGTTGTCTTTTTGTAATAAATACCATGTTATATGGTTATGCAAGGTGTCAAGAGTTAGGAATTCGATATATCTAGCCCAAGATAAGATTATTTCATGTTGTAAATGGTCTATAAAGGACTAAGAAGTCGAATGTACCAGGGTTGGACATTTTTAGCAAAAGATTGTGCTTATTGTAATTGATTGGTTTTCAGCTAATACAGAGATTTCTACTTAGCCAACTTGAGATTCAGAAGGAGTTCTAGTGTGTTCTTGTTCTAATTTCATTTTTTATTATCCTATTGCAGTGGTGTTTGTCTATGTTACTCAGAATTCTTCTTTGATGTTCTGACTTCCTATATCGATAAACTGATTGTGTTTTTTACAGTTTCACATGTGTATCTCTTGACTAAAACTTTGATATGCCTCAACTTCCATGTTAAGTAGATTTATTGGTTTACTGAAACTATTTTGACTCCATAAGCTCAATGTGTACTTTTTGATGTGATTTTCAACCTACATTTATCATCTATCTTATTATTACCCCACATATAGTTAGCCATCTATGTTTTTATCAAAAAACATTAACCCTTTGAGAGAGCCCTCTCAGGTTGAGGAGGCTAAGCCTCAATCAAAATATTGGTTTGAAATAGTTACATGAGATTGATTTGATTAGCAGCCTATCAGGTCCAATTTTGTGATAACATTTTGGTGCGTCTGCCAGGAGTCTCAAGATTATATTTTCCCGAAATTTCGAAGCTAAACTTCTAAAGGTAGCAGGAGCTCAGGAAGCTTTTCAAGGCTGCATCTACCTTGGTGACTCCATTCAGAATTTATATGATCAAAGGTGGCTTCGAGAATGATATACACGAGGAGTAATCCTGACCTAGATCCACCTACCATCATGGAAAATCCAAACACCATTTCTAGAGGCAATCAAGGCATTTATGAAATATGAGGTACTCCATCACATTAAAAATCCTTGTCCTCCGAAATTTTAAGAAGTTCTGAAGGTAAAAGAGTTGATGATAAAATTCAAGAGGTTTTGTTTAGATCATAAAGTGAAAAAGAGCTAACTGAAATTATCTTAGACTTGCATAAGAGAGGTATTGATACCTCAACTCTAGTAACATAGGAAGACGAAGAATAATTTTGGGAAGCTGTTACTTCTGAGTTGTTGTTGGAAAAAAATTCTTTAGAAAAATTCAAAGAGATTGATCCTTTTGAATTTTTGTTTAAAATTAAAGTTGGTTTACCTCTTCCAAATTGGAGTTCAATTGTTAGTGGACCATAAAGACCAAATAGTCCTCCTCATAGCAGTTTTTCATCCTCTATTCCTGCCATCCCTAAAGCTACTACAGTCCCTTTAACCATGGCTGGAAATATACCTCCTCCACCTGCTAGATATGCCCCTCTTGTTCTTCCAGTTGTTTTACATGACCTCCCTAGAAAATATTCTGCTAGAATCAAAACTTGGGGAAGTGATGAAGACATTACAGCAAAAGAACATGTGGACCTATTTAATGATTTTATAGACAGGGAGGAGATTTATGATGAAGTTGTTAAGTTGAGGTTGCTTGCTTAGAGTTTTACTGGTGAAGTTAGGAAGTGGTGTAAAGCTCTTACTCCTAGAAGTACTCATAATTGGAATGAGTTTGAAGATACTTTTTTGAGAAAATGGGGAAATAGAACTAATCCAGTACAACCCCTCACCGAGTATAGCACTTTGAAGAGAGCTGCTAATGAATCTTTTCAAAACTTTTCAGAAAGGTTTAACAAGGTGTATGACTCTATTCCTACCCATTTGAAACCACCACAAGCCTTAGCTCAGATGAGATATGTTGAAGCTTTTGACTATAAGTTTTCTATACTGCTGAGAGAAAGAGAATCCCCTTCACTTTCTGAAATGAAAAATGATGCAGTGAAGGTGGAGGTTAATTTGATAAGCAGCTAAAAAGTAAAAAATGGGTAAGACTAAGTTGAAAGAAGAAGAGAAACCTTCCTCCTCTACATCTCAGGATAAACTGGATTCAATGATGAAAACGATGGAAAATTTGATGGATAGTTTGGCCCTTGGGAATACCTCTGCTCCTCGTGCACAACATGAACCTCAATTTAGAAACCCTTAGTTCAGGAGACCTCAAAATTAGCAAAGACCAAGGGAAAATAGAAATCAGCAGCCTGATCCTCCAATGAGACCACCTTTCCAACAGAACTTGATTGATGAAGAAGATGATCCTGAAATTCCTGAAGAGTATATTCATTTTTTTAATGAAGAAATATCTGGAATTTTCTTGACTAAAGAAGAACATGATCAATCAGACCAAAGTAATCATGGAGAGGAAAAAATCAGATTATCTAAAGGGGTATCAACATGCTATTTTTGAGATGCAAAAACAATACAATCTCAGAAATATAAATGTGCCTATCATTGCAAACAAAACACAACCAAAGAAAGATACACCTAGGGTTGTTGATGGCAAAAAAGATGCTCCTAAGGTCGTTGAAGGTAAGAAATATACACCAACTATTCCTCCTATCAAGGAAGCTGAAAAATCTGTTTCTATTTTCAGCCTTGAGAATGAAATTTCTAAGATTAAAATATAAGTCCCTTTTGGTGAGATTCTCAAGGTAAATGAATATAGAAGCAGGATTGTCAAAATTTTGAATTCACAACTAGGATTTGTTGATATATTGAATGTACTAGAGGATCATCCAACCATATACTTGGGTCCAAGACTAGAATATGAGTAGAATGAGGAGGTGCCTCCTTTTTATGTGAGCCTTAGCATTCACAACATGGCATTGAATAATGCTATGTTGGATTCAGGGGCCTCTCACAATCTTATGCCCAAAGTAATCATGGAAAGAATGGGGTTAGAAATAACTAGGACATATAAAGACTTGTTTTCTTTCGATTCGAAAAGAATTCAATGCATTGGTTTAATTAAGGATGTTGTTGTTGGTCTAACACAAATTCCTGCTAAGACAGTGGTCATGGAAATTGTGGTATTAGACATTCCACCAAATTTTGGTATGCTATTATCAAGGTCATGGGCAGCAAAAATCAAAGGTACAATGTAGATGGACCTTACTTATGCCACCATTCCTATTTTTGGTGAGAAAATAAGACTGTATCGAGAGACAAGAATGGCCTACATGGTGAGTAGTAAAGATAAACCCCAAAAGTTTCCAATTTATGCTCTTGATACTGAACTTGGTTTTTCTATTCTTTTCAATGAGTTTACTAATGAAGCAGAAGAGGAGAGGAAAGCAGAAAATCAGAGTTCTGAAATTCAGCAGTCTGAAAATTAGCAAATAGAAGATCAACAAGTCAGTGATAACGAGGTGGAAGGTTGGTGGTCATTACATTTTGAAGGATCAGCAGGCAGAGAAGGAGCAGGAGCAGGGATTTGGATCACAATTCAAAGTGATGAGAGTAAGTTCTTTTCCTATAAATTGAACTTTGATTACACGAATAACATGGCTGAGTATGAATCCTTGATTTTGGGCTTAGAGGTTTTGAAAAGAATGAATGCTCAAAACATTTATGTTTTTGGATATTCAGAATTAGTCATTAAACAAGTTGAAGGTGTTTATCAAACAAAGGATATAAGGATGAGGGAATATAGGAACTTGGTTTTGGACATGTTGGAAAACTTTCAAGCTTATTCATTCATGGTCAAAACTAGAGAACAAAACTCCATTGCTAATTCTCTTATTGTCTCTGCAAGTATTTTCACTATTCCGATGCATTCCACAAAAGAATATGAGGTTGAGATTCGCCATAGTCATCTATTCCTGATAATATTACTCATTGGCAAGTTTTTTAATATGATCAACAAGTGAGGAACTTTATTGAGCTGAAAGAAGAGTTTGAAAATATACAAGTAGATCAACAAATTATGCTTGTTGAGTCTAAAGGGAAGTCTGAAGTTTTGAAACTAAAGAAAAATTCCATACCAAAGGGACTCATACCTCTTGAAAACTTTTTGATCAGAATGTTGTTTTTAAATCCCCTAAAATACATGTTGATGATGAAGAAGTTGAGAGTTGTAACCTTGGTATAGTAGCTATTCCCAAAATGTTTAACTTTCAAATTTTCTTTCAGCTGATATGAAGTTTAACTATATTGAAATGATGAAGAGATTCATAGATGTGTTTGCTTGGAATTATGCAGATTTGAAAGAATATGATCCCACTATTATTCAACATACAATTCCCATAAAAGAAAATGAAAAGCCTTTCAAGCAGAAGTTAAGTAGGATCAATCCACTTCTCATGCCATTGATTGAGAAGGAGGTCAAAAAACTCTTTGATGCCAAAATCATTGTCCCAATCATATTTACAAATTGGCTTGCAAACTTGGTTCCAGTTAGGAAAAAGAGTGGAGAAATCAGAATATGAATTGACTTCAGAAATTTGAATAAAGCCTCTCTGAAGGACAATTATCCTCTCCAAAGATGGACCAAATTTTGCAAAATATTGTTGGTTCAAAAAGAATGTCTATGCTTGATGGTTTTTCAGGTTATAATCAGATCCTTGTACATCCTGATGATCAGGAAAAAAACAACCTTTACTACACCATGGGGTACTTTTATGTACGTCAAGATGCCATTTGGTCTCATGAATGCAGGAGCTACTTTCCAGAGGGAAATGGATATTTCTTTTTCTGAAGAGAAAGACAAGATGGTGGTTGTTTATCTTGATGACATAACAATCTTCTCAAGGAGGGAAGAAGATCACTTGAAGCACCTAGAAAGAATTATGTTGAAGTGTAGAAGGTTTGGCATCTCTCTAAATCCCACCAAAAGTATTTTTTCTTTAACTTCAGGTAAATTACTTGGACACATAATTTCTAAATATGGGATTAATATTGATCCAAAAAGGGTCAATGCAATTCAGAAGGTGGATTTTCCAAGAAGCAGGAAGGAGATTCAATCTTTCCTTGGAAAGGTAAATTTTGTAAGGTGATTTATTCCGAATTTTATTGAGATTGTGAAGGACATAACAAGGATGTTGAAGAAGGGAATTGACATTAAGTGGACAGTAGAAGTTAAGCACTCATTTGAGGATATAAAAAGGGCACTTACCCAAGCGCCGGTATTGATCAATCTTTATTTCTAAAAAGAATTTCTAATTTTTACTATCGCATCAGAGAATAATATTTCTAGAGTTTTGCTACAAAAGGGACAACAAGGTATTGAACAACCTATTTCCTTCTTTACTAAGACATTAGCTAACTCTAAGCTGAAGTATAATATCTTAGAGAAGTAAGCCTATGCCTTGGTGAAGGCTATCAAAGATGTCAGAATTTATATTCTGCATTCTCATATTGTGGCTTTTGTTCCTAATACTGTTGTGAAAGACATCCTCACTCAAGCCGATCTTGATGGTAAGAGCGTAAAATGGAATGCTAAATTTTTGGAGTATGATATAGAGAATAAGCCAAAAAAATTGGTCAAATGGAAAGGCTTAGCAAATCTGATGATGCAGTCAAACTTTGACTGTCTTGACATAAACTTGATTGCAGAAATTTCAGAAATTTCAGATGAGGAAGAAGAACTAGTCCCTATTGAAGAGAAATACATCACTTTAGATTGGTACAAGGAGGTTGTTTTTGTCCTACAACATCATAAAGCACCTGCTGATCTAACAAAGTCTAAGGCAAGGTTTTTAAAGCTAAAATCCTTGAGATATTTTATTTTTGACAGAAATCTGTTTTGGAAGGATACTGGCAGAATTTTGTTGAATTGTTTGCTGGAAGAAGAGGCTGATAAAGTAATTGAGGAGTACCAAAAAGGATATTGTGGAGGTCACCATTATTGGAAGGCCACAATGAACAAGATTCTTAGAGTAGGGTATTATTGGCCTACAATGTTTAAGGATGTCTACAAAAAGATTGTTACCTACCATGAATGCCAAATTTTCAAGGGCAAGAAGAAGCTTGTACCTTTACCTTTAATGCCTATCTATGTGGAAGTGCCATTTCAGTAGTGGGGGCTAGAATTATTAGAGAGATTCATCCATCATCATCAGGTCAACATCGCTGGATTCTCATAGCGACTGATTACTTCACCAAATGGATTGAAGCAATCCCAACTAGGCAAGCAAATGATTCTGTTATTATTTATTTTTTAGAAAATAATATATTGTATAGGTTTGGTTGCCCCATGAAGATTATAACTGATAAAGCACAAGCATTTAAGTCTAAGAAGCTGATCAATTTCTGTCATCAATATCATATTACTCTTGGGCATTCTACTGCATACTATCCGCAAGGGAATGGTCTTGCTGAATCTTCTAACAAGAGCATTGTGAGGATCATCAAAAAGGTGTTGCAGGAGAATAAGAAGGCTTGGCATTTAAATCTGAAGTATGCCTTATGGGTTGATAGGATATGCACAAAAAGTTCAATTGGAACCTCGCCATATGAGTTGGTATATGGGGCTGAGGCCATTTTTGCTACATCTCTAGGGGTACCTGTCATGAAGCTAATTCAAGGGTTAGAAGAGGAACCAAATGCAATCCAGAGGAGAATAAATCATCTAATAGCTTTGCAGGAAAAGAGGAATGAAGTTTATAACAGCAATCAACAATCTCAAAATAGAATCAAGAGGACATTTGATAGGAAGATCAAGGAGGAAAGTTTTCAAATTCAAGATGAAGTGCTGAAATGGGAGGCCGGAATTGAAGAGAAAGGCAAACATGGTAATTTTGAGAACTTATGGAAAGGTCCTTTCAAGATAGTTGCTTTCCATGGAAACAATTCTTGCATACTACAGGAGATGGATGGAAAATCATATCCTGGAGGACCTGTCAATGGCAGGTTTTTAAAGCATTACTCTTCCTAAAATATGATTGATCATTCATGTCATTACACATATTCCATTTTATGATTTTTTTTCTCCTAATATGACAAGCTAAATCAGCAAGCTTGAGCTCGAGGTGAAGGCCATTAGAGCTTGAGGAGAAAGCTTGGAAATTTCAAAGTTTTTCTGTTTTGGTGAAGAAAATGGATAGCAGGACTAGAACTGCTGGTTCTTAGTGTACCTAGGGGCACACTATCCCAAATGGAGCCACTGTTATCACCTAAAAAAAAATTCAAAACATCATTGTGTCAAGTTTGCTTTTGGTCACGGTTCAAAATTGGGTTTAGAAGTCAATTTAGGATTTGATCAAGGGTAGGTTAGATTTTCATAAGTTCAAAGCCCATCCTTAAGTTCAAATAAAGTCTTTTTTAAGGTCCATTCATTTTCAAATATCCATAATTTCCATTTGTGGGTCATTTCCTAAAGTTTCATGTCAAAACTATGAAATTAGCCAAGAAACCTCGTTTTCATAGCGCCACTAGTTCAAAAAAATTGATTTGCACTACGAAAGCGCTAATAGTTTCATAGTGCAAACAAAGAAAAATACACTATCGGCGCTAAGAAATCACAGTTTCTAAACTGTCTTGTCATTTGAGCTAAAATATGTCAGAATCCATTGGGAAATGGTAGGTTAGTGGTATGATGAGTCAGTTAATGATGAGATTCAGTGTACTAACCCACGTTGCAATCATCATTGTCATGATAGGGTATGAATGAGGCATCATTCAGTTATGAGATGACATTTTAAATTCAAAATCTTTCCTAATTAGTCATTTCATTTCCTTTGACTCCATTCGAGTGTCTAAGCTCTGAAGTGTCAAGCCAAACCTGTGGCTGTTCTATACAAAGGTTTTTCACATCTTAATCAAGCGAGGCTGAGAGGTTTTATGTGAAGCATGGAAGAGGAAAAGAAAGTCCACAGAGGGGGACACTGCTTGAGACATGAGCCTGAAGATATGAAGGCCATAATTGAAGACCCAACAGTGATGGAGGCATTCAGAAGAGTAGGTTGTCTTCAGTTTTGTGAAAATTTGCAGGGTTGCCACATACAGGTTTCCAAAGAATTTTCCTTGAACTTCAATGGAACAACTACCAAGGTTAGGATGCTAAGTGTGTCAATTTCACCAAATATTATTGTTGTTTTGATATAGATACCAAGAGGTCAAGAAACTTGGTTTAAAGGTTTCAAATTTGATATGGAGCCATGCAAATAATTCCTGAAACCTGAGTATGCAGATATGGACCTCAATAATGCTATCCCTAGAAGCTGCATCAAATACACTTATGCAAAGTTGATGTTCAACATTCAGAGGTATTTTACATGTGAAGGCAGATATCATAAGGATTACACATCATTTCAAGATGCTTCTACATTTCACTGGTAAGATTTCACTTGATTTTCCCTTTTAGTTGCATAGAAGTCTTGCAAAAATGGCTGATAAAGTACAAGCCAAATCTGAAGGTTGTGAAACATCTTTGTTTCATCATGGTTTGATGAAGTTATTGATTTTGAATGAGCTTCAGAAGATAGGCAGGGATTATTCATCCTTTTTATTTATAAATGGTTTTGAGTTGGAAACCCTAACTCCTGCTAGAAACCCTAAAACTAAAGGAACTCCATCACCACCAGTAGTAGAATCTAGTCAACCTGTGGTTGAAAAAACAAAGGAATTTTCAAAACTAAAGCTAAGGAAACAAGTTGATAAAAGGATAGAGTAGACACAAGTGCTTGATACACCAACTCCATCACCTGCAAAATAGAGGTCAAATATTGTCAAAGAGGAAAAATGAAAACAAGATGTCAGCAAGCAGGAAATCAAAAGAGTAACAAGAAGCCAAGCAATGGCATTAAAAGGAAAAATAGTTGCTACAGCTACAGAGGACAGCCCAATGATAAATGGAAACTTAGATGGCATCCTGCATGCTATTGACATATAGGAGACACCCATTGTTAAAGATGAGTTCATTGGAGAAGATGAGCATAAACATAAGAAGGGTAAGTCTGCAAAGAAGCTTGAGTTTGAGGGTGAAAATGAAGCCTTCATCTTTCAAGAAATAAAACCTATAACTAGGCATGCTAAGAAATTCAAGGAAGGCAGCAAGGAAGTTCAAGAACCTATTGAGACAGCTAAAGCCCCTGAAGAAGTGGTTTATCTCTCATCACCTACAGTAAAGCGTGCACGCAGCAGAACAAGGAAGGGGAAAGAAGAAATGACAGAGTTTCAACATCTTGAGGATAAATTGAGTTTGGAAAACCAAGAAATTGTTGTGATGAGAAAGAGGGATAGAAAGCACAGTATTGAGAAAGCAAAGTTCAAAAGAATGAAGGCACTGTGGGAAGGTAAAACTGGTTCTATTTCTGAAACTCCAAGCAATGTAGAACAATTTTTCACATGGACAGTCCCAGCAATAAAGGAAGCCAAATTTGTCAGAGTAATAAATACTCACTTGAGAGCTAATAACAGGAGACTTAAAGATCAAGTGGAGGACTTGGAGTAGCAGCTGAAATTGACTCAGGATGAGTTAAAGAACAAAGGTGTTAAAATGACAATCATTAAAGAGTCAAAAGCTAAATTAAGTGAAAATGAAGAAAGGGCCTCATGAAGGCTGAAATGACTATGTTTTCAGTTCATATGGCTTCTTTTTATGATGGAATAAGTTTTATTTTGAGTTTTCGTATATTTGCAATTTTAATTTGTAAAATTTTGAATAAAATTGCTCACTCAACAGTTTCGTAGTGCAGACAGTGTAAAAAGGGAGAAAAGTGCTAGAAACTGTTGTAGCAACTTTTCTTGCCCTTTTTCATCAAATTTTGAGAGGTAAAAACATGAATCAAGAACTGAAAATGCTGAGGAGGATGTATTTAAATATAATTAAGCTATTTTTGGAGGAAAGAGGTCAAGATTTTGAAGAAAAAAGGGTAAAAGAGCAGCGCTACGAAAGGCGCTACGAAACTGTGTTGTTTTTGTAGTGTAGTGTATTACAGCCCATTTGAATAGTTTGGAGATGGTTTTCGACAGTTGGAGCTTAAGGAGGAGGTTTGGCATGTGTTAATTCAATTTCTAACAGATAAGGAGCTCGAAATAATGAAGTTCATGGTGGTTAGAATGTTCCAAGAGTGCAAAGGACCCTATACCTAGAAAACAGGGGATTGTTTCCTACTTTGATAGAGGTCAGCATTATGGTCATAAATATTTGAAGCTTATCATCTAGATTTGACCATGTGTGAATACACTTAGCAAATGATTTAATTTAGTTTAGATAAGGTTGTTATGGATAGAGATAAGGAGTTTGAATCTTATTTGTGATAGGATTGTTTAGTAGATTAGCTGTCTTTTTGTAATAAATACCATGTTATATGGTTATGCAAGGTGTCAAGAGTTAGGAATTCAATGTATCTAGCACAAGATAAGATTATTTCATGTTGTAAATGGTCTATAAAGGACTAAGAAGTCGAATGTACCAGGGTTGGCAATTTTTAGCAAAAGACTGTGCTTATTGTAATTGACTAGTTTTCAGCTAAAACAGAGATTTATACTTAGCCAACTTGAGATTCAGAAGGAGTTCTAGTGTGTTCTTGTTCTAATTGCATATTTATTATCCTATTACAATGATGTTTGTCTATGTTACTCAGAATTCATCTTTGATGCTCTAAATTCCTATATTGATAAAGTGATTGTGTTTTTTACAGTTTCACATGTGTAACTCTTGACTATAACTTTGATATGCCTCAACTTCCATGTTAAGTAGATTTATTGGTTTACAAAAACTATTTTGACTCCATTAGCCCAATGTGTACTTGTTGATGTGATTTTCAACCTACATTTATCATCTATCTGATTATTACCCTACATAGAGTTAGCCATATATATTTTTATCAAAAATCATTAACCCTTTGAGAGAGCCCTCTCAGGTTGAGGAGGCTAAGCCTCAATTAAAAGATTTGTTTGAAATAGTTACATGATATTGATTTAATTAGAAGCTTATAAGGTCCAATTTTGTGATAACAGGTAACTTACCTCAAAATTTCCAAGAAACATGCATTCGACAAGCCAAAATTTACTTTCAAGCTGTACAGTAGCATCGAAGTCCCCAACTGGGTAGACTTTGACTGACCGCTAGGTCCAAAGAGAGGGGTGGTGGAAGCAAATTTAAGTTTTTCGAAAAAGGTGTCAACGATATGAGCATAATCCCCTAGCTGATCATCGTTTTGGAATGCATCTAACAACATTGTCTCCATGACAAGTGTATCCCTTAAGTAATCATCCATACCAACCTCTATCTGATTGCCTCCATTGCCAGTTTGTGAAGAACTACTATTGTTGTAGTCATTCCTAATTGGTGAATCTGGACATAGCGGGAATTGAATCGGTGGTTGATTCAACCATTCTTGGTATCGTTCCTCTTTGATTTCTTCTCTTAATTCAGTCTTCTCTCGATTTGACATTTTTGTGGGGTGTAACAAAAAATGGTAGGTAGGTCTCTCATCATCACTAGAATAATTTAAAAATATATATTTGAACATGATTAGTACAAAATATATGATATTAATTAGTAAGCACGTTGACGATATTGCATGATTGATTGGTTTGACATTGAAATAATTACATTAATAAATATACCAAGCAATTATAATTATTACCATCATTGTCCCAGGATTGTGGCTAGAAGATGCAATATTGTTACAATTGGCAGGTTGAAGCGGCTGTCCATTTTCATCTACCAAATGCGCCTTGCGGTATGCTGCTCCTGATAAGAGCTTCCGACGTTTTGGAATTGTTTGAATATTTTGTGCATCTTAACTCGATTTTGAATCTGCATAAACCTACAAATTTGTATACATTATAAATTTAATTAATTTTTTCATGATTTACATGGATAAAAAAACATAAATTCAATTACATAATGTCAATATAAATAAAATATGAAGTAAATATTACGTCTCAAGATGGATAGGGAGAACTCCATGATGGACTTTGAGAAATATTATGGAACGAGCTGGATTTTGAAGAATTTTCCATTCGATATAATTATGATATTTTCTCCCTACATTTGAAAAAAATTAACAATTTATTTTGGTGTACACACCTAAACGTAATTTCGATGCCTTAAAATAGACTTCTTGTAATCGATGCTAATGTATAGATAACCGCATCGGTGCATTTTAGTTACTGTGCACCGGTGCCGTGTTATCAATGGACACACCGGTGATGAATAATCGCAAATAAAAAAAGTGCAAATCTATTTTCTTTAAGTGAAAAAAAAATGGTAAATTGAAAAATGTGCGGAAAAATATTTTCGAAAATATAATTTCATTAAACAATTCTTTAAATACTAAACACTTTTCATTATTTCACTATTTTTGCAAAAAATTTCAACCAAAGATTTGCAGGAGACATACCTGGAGCAAGAGAGCACGAGAGCACTATGGAGCAGCGTAATACGTTTGAACAAAAGTATTCAGAAAATCAGAATTCCAAACCTCCGGAGATTCAAACCCTGTAGCATAGAATTTCAAACGATCTTGTGATTAATTTTTATTATTTTTTTAACTTTTTCTGTTGTTTTTTTTACGCAATAAAAAAAAAAATCAATTTGTTTTTCATTTTCAGAAACAAAAAAAATAAAAATCCATTTTTAACCTAAACCCTTCATTCTTTTTGTTTCTGCCCTTTCTTTTCCCAGTTTCTGTGATTTCAAAATTAGGGATTTTCATTTTAGATTTATAGGGTTTGTATTGCTATATATAGGCCTATGACATCCAACCCATGGGATGACTTGCATAGTCGAATCCTAGTCCATGTCGGCCCTTGTGTGAATTTTTGAAAAAAAGAATTTTTTTTTATCGGTGCCCCCGACATAACCTAGCGCATTGATGCACTGGATAATCCCAATGCACCATGAAAGTACTGTGTGATAAAAAAAATTAAAAACTTTTTTTTTAATCAGTGCGACGTATGTAAAATAGGGCACCGGTGTGCTATTTCATTATGGCGCACCACGCACGTGCTGTTTTGCAAAAAAAATTATTGTGTTAATCGGTGCCCCATGTAACATATAACGCACCACACCGAGTCTCCTAGTTGACAGAGAGCACTGTATGGTGGTCCCTTGTTTTCACAAGGCGTATATGCTACAAAAATAACACTGGACGATTTTTATTATTATTTTTTTGTTAATCGGTGTTGTGGTTAACATGTAATGCACCGGTGCTCCTTGTTGACATAGAGCACCGTATGGTCTATAAGACCCCCACGCATCGACATCGATGCGTACACCATGAATGGCGCACCAGTTTCTTGAGAATTATTTTTTTACCTGAAAATTTGACAATTTATTTATAAAATATATAAATGAATAATATGGTACAGGTTTCATATTGATAAATAAATGGCTGACAAGAGATCAAGTAACAAAAATATTGATAACACGTCAAGAAAAGCAAAAAAGGAAAGTTCTTTGTAAATTCTTTACAAGAAATATTATTTTTGAACTATATGTATGTTTAACTTATATGTATTGTTTACTATGCATCATGCAAAGCCATAAATGACGAAGTTTGATAATATTATTTCTGATTTAGGACTAGAAGAGCGTAAAAGCTTGATGGAAAAATTGCAAAAGGATGAATCAGGTGAATGAAAAAATACTATCAATCCAATATGAGTTTCTTTTTTTAATTTTCACTAATAATATACTTAAAATTAGATAACATGTGTCAAAAAATCTATTAATTTACATATGTTTAATGTTCTACAGGACCAACAACTTAGAAGAGGAATGTTGTTCTAATAAAAGGAAAAAAAATAGAACATGCAAATGAAAATGAATTTCTTCTTAGCTCATCTGGAGTGGTGCTGGAGGTTAACAAAAGGGGGGGAAACTTTTACAAAACTTTGAGGGATCTAGTGGAACGAATGTATAGACGTTCTTTCCACTTACAATACAAAAATCAATGCAATGATTCCAAGAACCAAATTTTATCTAAACTACAAGAAGAGTTTCCAGAGAATTGGTGAATGAGACATGTCCAAATTTTAATAGAAAAAACGTACATCAACAAAAAAGAAGGAATAGAAAACTAATATTCCTTTAAATGTTTGTCTAGAATTATTTATAAATATGACTTTTTGTTATATTTACTTTTCATATATCAATATAAAAATGAATAGTTTACTGTCATGTTACATTTTCAGGAAGATTATGAAAATCTCAAAAGATGAACGAGTTGATATCATAAATATGCCAGTAGGAATGTCCAAAAAGGGGTACAAGGAGATGGTCAAAGAAATGGACAAAATTTCATCATAGGAGGAGCCATCTCAACAACGTGTTTCAAATGTAATATGTAATCATTGAATTTTTCGATCATTAGGTACAATAAATAAATAAATTAGTATTAAATATTAATTTTCAAGTATTTTCTTGTAGAAAAAAAAAAAAAATGGAATCCATTCAGCACATAAAACGGGATGACAAGGAAGAAAAGGGTTGATATCTAAGTTTGTGAGTAATTGTTAATTTTTTATAACAACTTAACTAGATTTCATTTTTGTATTTTTTAATTTTTTAACAAAAAACATCATTTAATGTATTCAAGCATGTGCTAACATACAAAGAAGAACCATCAGATGAATTGATTGAGATTGGGTTAAATATGGGTTGTGAGTATATATTGGCATGTTAGAAATTAATTGTGGAATTTGCAAGCATCTATCGATCTTATTTTACTTAACTCCATCTATAATTAATATAACAAAAAAAACTTTTATATTAGATATATGATTTGTTATGGGGTATAAAAATTGCGGGAAACAAAGTATGGAACTGTGCCAACAGATGAAATTTTGAAAGATGGCATACTACATGGTTTTGAAAGAGTGTGAATAGTTCATGAGTAAATTGTTGCTATGGTACGTCATTTTTTTTCGATTTACATTGATGTATATTATTTAATATTGCAATTTTCATTATTCTCACCAATGTATATACACTCATTACAGTTTATTTTTATGTTTGTATATGGAAGGTGAAGAAGAAGAAAACAATCAACACCATGAACCAAACATTCCTGAAAATAATACAAGTCATGGAAGTAGCTCTAGCAGTGATAGCAGTTCAAGCGAAGAATGATGATCACTATGTTTGGATATCAAAGCAAGGCGTTGTATTTTTTGAAATATTTTTCTGCGAAATCATACATTTTGTTTAATGTAATGGACATAATGTCTCAATTGAAAGACATAGGGATACCAATAAATGTCCCATTTTGTATGACAAATATTGTCTTATATATATATATATATGTATTTGTGTGTGTGTGTGTGTGTGTGTGTGTGTGTGTGTTTTAATTTATTCTATTGTGTTCTCCATTGTCGCTGTGAAATGTAACACCACTAATTAAATTTATGGATGATTAAATATTATAATGAAGAGATGTGAAATTTGATGATATGATATAACAAATTAATCCAAACATCACATTCAAATTCACGAATAAAAAATTAATTCATATGAATATTGTTATAAGATATATATGTGTCGACTTTTGATGAATAATGAATTTTAAAAAATCACAATAATTATGATATGATATATAAAATTATCCCAAACATCACATTCAAATGCATTAATAAAAAATTAATTAATATGAATATTGTTATAAGATGTGTCAACTTTTGATGAATAATGAATTTTAAAAAATCACAATAATTGCACTGTCACAGGTCGATGTTTCTAAAAAATACAAAATGAATACCGGTGCATGTCAGTTACTGTACACCAATGTGTTTGTATGACACAGCGCACCGGTATGTTTCTATGACCTATAGGCACTACACAAATACCAATACCAATTATAAATCTCGGTGTGTTTGCAATACTGTGCACCGATGCGTTTATGTGAGACTACACACCGATGCACTTGTACGACCTATGGGCACCGCACAAATACCAATACGAATGAGAACAATCGGTGTGGTTGTCTAATACTGCACAACGGTGTGTTTCTATAAGTCTACATATCGGTGTGTTGAGACTACATATGGCCACCATACAAATACCAAGACCAATTTGAACGGCCCAGTGCATTGTATCACCAACACTACGCCCGGTGTGGTTTTATACCTTGACAGCCCAGTGCATGCACCTTCGACCACCCTAGGCCACCTTCTATATGACATGCACTAGTGCGTTGACACCTTATTAGTGCACCGATGAAAAAAACATCTGTAATAACCTCTAACCGCCCAATTTTTTTAGTTGTGTTGAATTTCTGTTAAAAGCTCCGCCAAAACCTCTGTAATCGTAAACGTATGATGTAGCAAATGTTTTTTTGTCAATTTTGGCCAATTTTATAACACCAAAAACCTCCTTTATAACCTACGATAGAGGGTATTTTCCTTGTATTTTCTTTGTAAATGTTCAAGTTCATGACATACCTATTCATAGTCATACTCCTCGAATGTGTGAAGAAACTTTGTAATAAGTTCGTTCCAACTGTGAATAGAGGAAACTTTGAAGTGATTCACACCATATTTTGGATTTACTTGTGAAAGTGAGAGTAAATATCATGCATAGAATACCTTCATCAATATCATAAAAAGTAAAATTTGAATATTTCTGAATAAATTGAAAAACATGATCAAATGTGGAAACTCTGCTCTTACCATCAAACTTTACCTTCGACAAGTGTGTTACAATTTTCATTGGATTGGTGGTAGATGCATGTCTATAAATAAAACTCAAAATTGGAAGTTTTTAAGGATTCATTACAAATCAATAAAACTTTAAAATACCCAACTCCAAAAGAACAACTTACCATTGCTCTAGCACCAAAACTATTGATGGACGAAAATGACCGAAATCAACAGTGGGGAGATCACCTGGTCAAGGCCCCAATTAAGCCCTTATTATTTTAGGATGATGATTCTGAATGGTTCAAATGGGTCTAGTTATCCCTCAATCTCCATTCTAATTTTTTGATCTGAAATGATCGATGAGTAATCCAGAGGATCCAAAAGATTCTCAAGTTCTAGAAAATGCTCTAAAATCAATATTTTTAAATGATTTTCAAACTAGCTCCATTAGGTAAATTTCAACATTCTGAATCTAACGAAACTTGAATGGGTGAAAAATGATATCATATGACAAAGTCACAGCCAGTCAAAGTTTGGGTCCAAGCATGGCAAAATGTCAAACGTCAAAAGGTCAAAGTCAATGCTCAAGGTTCCAGAGGTCAATGGTCAACTCATGGTTCTGGTTGTGAGGATTCTAGGCTCATGGTTCTGGCCAACACATGGCGCATCCAAGTTTCGACAAGTGTCATTGCGTGGTTGTTTGATTTTGGACCAATCCTAAGGCAACACCTAGCTCTGTCACATTGTTCATATTTTTTATGGATTGACCAAGGGAACCCAATGGGATTTGAACAAACAACCTGTTCGCCATCAATTGCATGACTTACCACTATACCACTAGTGCTTCTTGTCATACAACAGATGCAGGTTCTATTTTAAGTGTAGTGGCGCCACATATGGGTGAAAGGGATATGGCGGGAGCCCGCCATATCCCACAGTTATCCACGAACCAACCATTGTTTAGCAATGGATTATGGGTCAGACATGTTGATTTATGATCAGGAGTTCATAAATTTTCTCAAAATTAAAAGTTACAAGATTGGGTTGAAGCTAGGATGGTTTCGTAGATCTTGTCTTTCTGATTCTGGCAGTGTGAACAGTTCTAAAAATTGATGTCGTATGAGGGATATATCACGTTCTGATCGAAATGAAAAACAGGTAAATTTTTTACAGTTTGACTAGGTTTGACTGGGATGCACAGTCAGCAAGGTGGAGGTACAGTCAGAGAAAAAAAAAGTAATATTCTCAAAATATTCCTTTTCACCAGGCCAATCATGGTTTGACAAGTGTCCCAGTTTTATTCATTAAATGGTTTTGGAGGGCCATTGAAAAGTTGCCACGTGGCCAGTCCTAAGGCTGCCATGTGGCCCTGCAACCGTATGCTAAAATTGTGTTGGAGGCCACAGGAATCGACCCCCGAACCTCCTGCCCAACATACGCACGCCTTACCATCTACACTACAAGTGTTTCTTAACTACAATGGGTTGTGGGTTTATGTTAAAGTTTAATGAAAATGAAGTTGGGGGTTAGGAACCGCCGGTGGTCCCAACCCGCCAGCGGTTCTCGGGAGTAGTCACATGGAAACATAACGATAACATCTGCCATCGCAGTCTATACGTTAACCCAACAGTTCAATCCACCGGAGGTTTCGCAGAGTTGTCACATGGCCACGTTTTAAAACAAAAACTCTGCGGTCAACGCTAACACGTCATTCAACCCACAACCTAACCGCAGTTCAAGTTTATTACCACAATTATTACTGCAGGTTCTGCTAACCACCACAATGACCACGGGTTTGTGGTTGGCATGTGGCCACCCCAACCGTCAAGTATAATGCCACGGTTAGATTCAGTGGGAAGTTTTGCAAACATGCCATTTTGGGAAAAATTGCCTAATTTAACTTCAGATAAGTGGAGTTCTCCACTTTTAGTGGAGCTTTTCTAGGTGAAACTGGGCAAAAGAGTATGAGACTCAATTTTCGCCCATTCTGAGTGAATGAAGAGTCGTTTTTGACTAATTGGAGCATTCTGGAGCCATTGGTGTAGAGAAAAAAAACCATTAGAGCACCGTAACTACATGTAATAGCAAAATTTTGAGCATAATGGAATATGGACATGCCATTGGGAGATGGACCAGCAGATGCAGCCTAGGAGGGGTGAACTACTTCATCATGCCCGTTGTGTAAATTTCATGTGGTGACTTATTTCTCTATTTTACATTGTTGTTCAATGTTATTTAAGCTTTTTTTATGCTTCTAATTCACTAAAATAATCTACATTTCATGGACAAACATCTCAATCCCTATGCAAACTAATGAACTGATTATGCACATGTTTATAAATTGTAAATACACTTAGTACAGAAAAACTAATACAATCATTTCATATCAGATTGGTATCAGAGCTAGAGTTTATTCTTTGGTGTTGTTTAGTGCAAATAATTGTTTAACTATTTGCAAGTTCTAGATGCTTACTAGGCTCAAGCTCAAAGAGGAGAAGGAAAATTGGTGGAAGCATAATGGTCTCAAGAAGAGCCAAAGAAAAGGAGAGAAATATTGCCACGATATCCACCACCTAGTTCACCTCCTAAAGCAGTAGAATTTCCATTAAGTACGCCTCATGAGGAAGGAGAAATCCATGAAGAAGTTGATCCCAAGGAGGAAGAAAGGGTGTTCAGGAAAGCATTTCTTGACATGAATGAGATGTTTATAATCCTTTATCAAGAAAGGAATGAGAGACTGGAAGGAGCAGGATCTAAACTTCACAAGGAAAGACAAGGATATTCAGGAGGTCACAATGATGAAGATAAGTCAAAGAAGGGAAATGGAGGAAATGGAGGCAATGGAGAGCCATCATCCTCACCCTCATCATCATCATCCTCTACTTCTTCTTCATTACATCGACCACACAAGTCAAAGAACATTGGTAAAAGTCCTTTTTTAAAACTTTATGTTAAGTTTAAATTTCCAATGTTTAATGGTGAAGTTAATGCAGAAAATCTTGATAATTGGATTAGGAAATTGGAGGTCTATTTGAGAATCCAAAACCTTCAAGATTATGATACCAAAATTCAATTAGCTTCATTGAGAATGGAAGGTGTAGCACTTTTTTGGTGGGAAGCCAAGACAAAGAAGGAAATCAAGAAACATGGTAAGATTATTCTATCATGGTCAGATTTCAATACTGCTATTAAACAACAGTTTTATCCATTAGATCATATGCAGAAAGGCATCATGAACTGGCAGAACTTTAGGCAATTAAAGGGACAAAATGTGCAAGAATACACCCAATAATTTAGGAGAAGAGCTCTCTTATTAGGGGTAGATTTGCAAAGCCAAGATACTTTGCTTAAGTACATAGGAGGCTTACATAGCTACCTAAAACATACTATTCTCATGTTTAACCCCACCAGTCTAGATGAAGTATGTGTTCAAGCCACACATCTAGAAGATAGAGGGAAGAAAATTTCTGAAGAGGGTAGAAAGAAACCTTTTAAGGGTAAAGCCAAAGAAAAGACCTCAAAAGGTAAAAACAAAAAGAATGAATATGTTAAGAAAGAGGAGAAAAAGTGGTTTGTAAACATTTTTCAAAAGAAGACCATGATGAAACTCATTGTTGGAAATTACATCCTGAAATGAGGCCAAAGAAACCAAATAACAAAGGGAAACAAAAAAAATGTTGCTACAACTCAACATGATTTAGGATCTGATTCAGGTGATGAATCTAAAATTACAGCCATGTGATTGAAGAACATGAAGGGAAAAGAAATTGAAACTAAACCCAGTACCAGTACATCAAACTATCACATAAACACTCCAAATGAAGAAGAAAGAATAGAATTGTTTCATGTGAGGGTCATATCCAAGCATACCATGTTTGACAGTGGGTCACAAGAAAAATTCGTCTCTGAAGACTTGGTCAAGAAACTTAACCTTGAGACCATACCACAACCAAAACCATATCCATTGGGTTGGATTTTTAAGGATGCAAATCTACAGGTTTCAAAGAAATGTATATTGTGGTTTTCAATCACTGCAAATTTTGTTGACACAGTTGAATTAGATGTGGTTCCACTTGAAATCAATGGTATTGTATTAGGGAGTCCTTACTTGTATGACAGGAAAGCGATCTTCTATTTCCATGAAAACAAGTATCATTTATTCAAAGATGGCAAGGAGTTCATTGTTAGAGCTCATCGCAAGAAGACAAACATTGCTATGGTAAATGCTGGACAGGTAAAGAGGTTGGTAAATTCAAGTAAGAATTTTGTTCTTCTTATGATTAAGCCTAAAGCTGATGTTAATCATGAATCATTTGAGGGATGTGATCCTAAGTTGAAATCATGTTTATATGATGTAGTTAATGTGCATCATGAGATGTTTCAGGAGCCAATGGGATTGCCTCCAAAAAGGGAGATTCAACATGAGGTTCAGTTGCAGCAAGGTTGTCCTCTTCCAAACATCGGTATGTATCGCATGTCGATAATGGAGAATACTGAAATAAAGAGGCAAATCAAAGTGATGTTGGATAAAGGAGTCATAAGTCCAAGCACCTCGCCATGCGGTTCACCCATAGTCTTGATACCAAAGAAAGATGGGACTTGGCGCATGTGTGTATATTTCCGAGCTTTGAACAAGATTACGATAAAAAATAGTTACCCACTCCCAAGAATAGATGATTTTCTTGATCAGTTGAAAGAAGCAAAGTTTTTCACTAAGTTATATTTACGAATTCGATATCATCAAGTAAGAATTGCAGAAAGTGATGTATGGAAAACTGCATTCCAAACCAAACAAGGACTCTTTGGGTAGCTAGTTATGCCTTTTGGTTTGTGTAATGCACCGTTAACTTTCATGCGAGTTATGGATAGTGTTTTGTGTCCATTCCTTGATGAATTTTTTATTGTCCACTTAGATGAAATTTTAATTTGCAGCAAAACAAGACAATATCATGTCTTGCATGTGAATAGAGTGCTTGATATTTTGAAGAAAGAGAAAATGTTTCTTAAGATGTCAAAGTGTGAGTTTGGAAAGATTTATTTGGTTTATTTGGGACATATTGTAGGAGGAGGAGATTTTAGGATTGATCCTTCTAAAGTGGAAGCCATTGTGAATCGGCCTACACCTAAAATAGTAACTGAGGTAAGAAGTTTCGTAGGTGCAGTTCAATATTGGAGAAAGTTTATTGCTAACTTTTCTTCCATCGCAGCTCCTATGCATGCAGTGACAAGTGTGAAGAAAGGCTTCCAATGGGGAGGCAAACAATAGAAAGCTTTCGAATCTTTAAAATACAAGATCATTTCAGCTCCAATGCTTGCATTACCAAATTTTAGACAACCATACGAGATTCAAATCGATGCTAGTGATTATGCCATGGGTGCAGTTCTTTTGTAGCATGGTAAGCCTATCGCTTTTCATTTTGAAACTTTTAATGGTATTGTGACTAATTATCCTACATATGAAAAAGAATTATATGCTTTGGTACAAAGTGTCAAGAAGTGGAAACACTAATTGATGGGTAAAAAGACTCTTGTACATACCGATCACCAACCATTACAGTACTTGCAGTCGCAAACAAAATTGTAGCAATCAAGACATTTCAAGTGGATGGGATTTCTTCAGTAGTTTCACTTGGTTATAAGGTACAAGAAAAATATTTTCAATAAATTTGCTGATATTATTTCAAGACCAATCATTAGTGCATCTACTTTACTCAAAAATGATTTTGTTGTACATGAGAGTTACATAGAACAATATGCACATTACATTGATTTTCAGGATGTGTATGCTAGTTTGAGCGAAGGGAATCAAGTTGAAGAAAAATATTATCACATGCATAACAACTTACTGTTTCATTTGGCCAAGTTGTGTATTCCACAAGGAGAGAGGCTAAGTGTCATGCCAGGCCAATAGCAATACCTCTGTAGATGCGCCACTGTTTTGTTCTATGTGTGTAACAAGTAAGCCTAGTAATAGGAAGCTTGGGTTGTACATGCCATTACTGGTACCATCAAGGACATGGGAGAGTGTCTCCATGGACTTTAGTGGAGGTATACCTATGTCGAGAAAATGTCATGATTATATTTATGTAATTGTGGATAGATTCAGTAAAATGTGTATAATTATGCCATGTAAGAAAACCATTACTGCTGAACAAACTACTGAACTTTATTTTCAACATTTTTGGGTTCATTTTGGATTGAAAACTTCTATTGTTAGTGACAGGGATTCCAGGTTCATTAGGAAATTTCGGTCAAATCTATGGAGAATGATGGACACAAAGTTGAAAAAGAGTACCGCTTTTTATCCACAAATAGATGGACCAACCGAGGTGGTGAACAGAACCGTTGTGCATCTATTGAGCGGATATTGTAGAAAACATCTTGAGTTGTGGGATGAACAACTGCATTACATTCAACACACTTACAACTAGGAAAAGCACTCTTCAACACAAACCTCACCTATTGAAGTATGCTTTGGTTATTTTCCAAAATCACCATTAGACTTCATCTTTGGGAAGGATGTTGCAATTGATGGCCATAGTGACATTGATAAGGCTCAAAATTTCATTGAGAAAATTCAGATTATACATCAATAAGTTCAAGGACAACTTGAGAAAAGTCAAAGAAAATACAAAGAGAGGCATCACAAACATGGGGTTGATCACAAGTTTCAAGAGGGAGATGAGGTATGGTTGCACATTAGCAAAGAAGGATGCAAGGGGAAGGTAAAAATCTCAAACCCATTCATTAGGGTCCTTTCAAGATCATAAAACAAGTTGGTAATAATGCATTCCAACTTGACTTGCCTTCTTATATGCAAATGTGTTCAGTTGTTAATGTTGAAAAATTATGCTTGTATGAGTCACCTTTGATCGATGATCAAGGAAGTGATGTTCAACTACCTTATATTGAATATTTCTCGCCAAAATTTCTGGATGAGCTTAAAGAAGATACAATTTTTGACAGGAAGACAAGAGCAATCAAGAGGGGAAGTGTTGACTACCTTCGAGTTGGGCTCAAAGGCACTAAACCAAGCAAGGAAAAATGGATGGAGGTTGGAAAGGTCAGGGAGTTGTACCTTCATCTACTGAACATGTAATAAAGTATTTTGGGGTCCAAAAGCCTCCCAATGGGGAGGAGTGATCAGGAGTTCATAATTTTTTCTCAAAATCCAAATTTACAGGATTACATTGAAACTAAGATGGTTGCATATATCTCGTCTTCTTGATTCCGACGTCGTGAATGGTTCGAAACAACTGATGTCGTATGAGGGATATATCGCGTTCTAATCGAAATTCCAAACAGGTAAATTTTCGACAGTTTGACCAGGTTTGACTGGGATGCACAGTCAGCAAGGTGGAGGTATAGTCAGAAAAAAAAAGGAATATTGTCAGAATATTCATTTTCACTGGGCCAATAATGGTTTGACAAGTGTCCTAGTTTTATTCGTTGAATGGTTTTGGAGGGCCAATGAAAAGTTGCCACGTGGCCAGCCCTGAGGCCTCCACGTGGCCTTGCAACCGTATGCTAAAATTTTGTTGGAGGCCACAGGATTCGACCCTCGAACCTCCTTCCCAACATATGCACACCTTACCGTCCGCACTACAAGTGTTTCTTAACTACAATGGTTTGCGATTTTAAGTTAAATTTTAATGAAAATGAAGTTGGGGGTTGGGAACCGCCGACAGTCCCAACCTGCCAGCGGTTCCCGGGAGTAGTCACATGGAAACATCACAATAACATTTATCGTCGTAGTCTATACGTTAACCCGATAGTTCAATTTGCTGGAGGTTCTGCAGGGTTGTCACATGGCCATGTTTTAAAACAAAAACTCTGCTATCAACGCTAACACGTCGTTCAACCCACAACCTAATCGTAGTTCATGTTTATTACCACAGGTTATGCTAACCACCACAATGCGCGCGCGTTTTGGGTTGGCATGTGGCCACCCCAAACGTAAATTTTAATTCCACGGTCGGATTCAGCGGGAAGTTTGGCAAACGCGCCATTTTGAGCGGAATTTCCTAATTTAACTCGAGATAAGTGGAGTTCTCCACTTTTAGTGGAGTTTTTCTAGGTGAAACTAGGAAAAAGAGTAGGAGACTCAATTTTTTCCCATTCTAAGCAAATGAAGAGTCATTTTTGACTAATTGGAGCATTTTGGAGCCATTAGTGTGGAGAAAATAGCCATTATAACACTGTAACTACATGTAATAGCAAAATTTTGAGCATAGTGAAAGATGGACATGCCATTGGGAGCTGGACCAGTAGATGTAGCCCAGGAGGGGTGAACTACTTCACCATGCCTGTTGTGTAAATTTCATGTGGTGACTTATTTCTCTATTTTACACTGTTATTTAAGCTTGTTTTATGCTTCTAATTCACTATAATCATCTACATTTCATGGACAAACACCTCAATCCCTATGCAAACTAATGAATTGATTATGCACATGTTTATAAACTGAAAATACAATTAGTCCCTCTATTAATAGTGTAGTCCCTTATTATGTTAGTGTAGCCCCCCTTATTTTTATTTTTCTACCCCTGTAACCCCCATATTGTTAATATTGTGCCCTTACATTATTATTGTTAGGTCGGCTAGGGTTACATTGTGGCCCCATGGACTCCTATATATAGAAAGGAGGTTTTGTCATTTGTATCACCCAAGAATTGTTCATTCATGTAATGTATTGGAGGTTTCCCCCTCGAAGTGGCTTATTTATAAGGCGTTGATATCTCTTTTCTTCTATTTTTGGAGCTAGTTTCACAACATTTGGTATCAGAGCTTTGGATTCTAGGGTTTCGCTCCCCCAAATAGGTCATCGTGGAATTTTAGCTATAACCTTTTTTCTACGAAGGTTCAGAAGCTGAAATGTTTAGAGTACAAAGCCGAAATCATGAGGAACATCGTCGCAAAATTTCAAAGCTTGGTTCGCAATATTTTCAAAGATATGATCTGTGGAAGTTAGGGCTTTTTGCAGGCTCCTGAATTTCACTTAAAAAAGTCATCGTGGAATTTTTGCTATAACATTTTTTCTACGAAGTTTCAGAAGCTGAAATTTTTATAGCACAAATCAGAAATCCTTAGGAACATCGTCGCAAAATTTCAGAGCTTGGATCGCAATATGTTCGGAGATATGATATGTGGAAGTTAGGTGTTTTTTAGGCTCTTGAATTTCATCTCAAAGAGGTGATCATGGGAAAATATTCATAACTCTCTCTCTGAGAATCAGATTGGAATTATGTAAAAAGTGACTAGAAGTACACGAACTTTATTTTCCTTTCTATAAATTTCAGAGCCAAAGGAGCAAACAGTGACACGTGGCAAGTCGTACAAGTTCGCGCTAGTGAACCAGTCCATAATTAGTTCATTGTGGGAGATTGGACATAACTTTGCCTTGAAGAATCCAAATCAAGTCAAACCTATGGCAGTCAAAAGAGGATTCAAAGGGCTACCTCAGGGCCAAATTTCATATATTGAAGATCCTAAATCACAGAGATAATTCAGTTTCAATATCGAGCTCCTCAAAAGCAAGAAAAAGGTGTGTATTTGGTTTTTAAAATTGCATAACGTTTGTTTGAAAAAAGCAGTTTGAAGTGATTCCAAGGGAATATTTTAGAATTTTTATCAGTATTGGGTTCTATAATGCCTCCAAAAAATAATTCCATACCCATTAAGCCCTCAAAAAGCTATACTATGATGCATGAAGAGGAAGAATTGCAGTATGAGATATCAAAATTACAGTACCAAGTGCAACAAGTTTTGATCTTACGAATAGCAACCGATGATGACATAGATGGTTTAAAAGTAGAAATTGAGGCTAATTTGGACGGTTTGAAGGATCAAATAATAGCTAATATGGATGATAAATTAGTGGAAGATCAAATCGAGCATCAAAAACAAGTTCTCCAACTCTCAAAGGATAACCTAACCTTGGTGCAGAATCTAATGAAACAACAAGAATATCAACATCACATCAAAAGAAGTTATGAATCAGTCATAGAAAAAAGAACTTGAAAAGCACGATCAATTTCAGAGTATCTCAGCAAGTGGAAGAACTTTCCTGTAGAAGATTCCACATGGAATGATGAGAATTTTATACAAAAGCATCAAGAAATAATCAAGCGTTGAGGACAACACTTTTTTGAAGGAGAGGGGCATGTTAAGTCCCTATATTAATAGCGTAGTCCCTGATTATGTTAGTGTAGCCCCCCTTATTGTTATTGTTCTACCCCTCTAACCCCCATATTTTTAATATTGTGCACTTACATTATTATTGTTAGGTCGGCTAGGGTTACATTGTGGCCACACTAGGATTACATTGTGGCCCCATGCACTCCTATATATAGAAATGAGTTTTTTTCATTTGTATCATCCAAGAATTGTTCATTCATGTAATGTATTGGAGGTTGCCCGCTTGAAGTGGCTTATTTCTAAGGCGTTGATATCTCTTTTCTTCTATTTTTGGAGTTGGTTTCACAACAGTTTTGGGTTGGCATGTGGCCACCCCAACCATCAATTTTAATTCCACGGTCTGATTCGGCGGGAAGTTTGAAAAACGTGCCATTTTGGGTGGAATTTCTTAATTTAACTCCAAATAAGTGGAGTTCTCCACTTTTAGTGGAGCTTTTCTAGGTGAAACTAGGAAAAAGAGTAGGAAACTCAATTTTCGCCCATTCTAAGTGAATGAAGAGTCATTTTTGACTAATTGGAGCATTCTGGAGCCATTAGTGCAGAGAAAAAAACCATTATAGCACTGTAACTACATGTAATAGCAAAATTTTGAGTGTAATGAAAGATTGACATGCCATTGGGAGTTGGATCAGCAGATGTAGCCCAAGAGGGGTGAACTGCTTCACCATGCCTTTTGTGTAAATTTCATGTGGTGACTTATTTCTCTGTTTTACACTGTTATTTAAGCTTTTTTTATGCTTCCAATTCACTATAATCATCTACATTTCATGGACAAACGCCTCAATCCCTATGCAAACTAATGAACTGATTATGCACATGTTTATAAACTAAAAAGATACTTAGCACAGAAAAACTAATACAATCATTTCAGATAAATTTATTAAGGCATTGGGCCATAAAACTTTATTATATTCGTTGTATATGGTTACGGTGAAGGGTGGTGGGTCTGTTGACCCCGCCACCAAATCATTTCATTTTTTTATATTATATAAAATGTAATAACCATAATATGAAAATGGAAGTATTTGTTAATGCAAAGTATCCATTTCCGTTTAATTAAGTGTGCAAAGTGTTTCCCATGAGTTGCAGGTTAAACAAAGAAGTTTTGGTTATGTTTTTTAGTCTTATGTGTAAGTGTATGTTATTTAAATTTACTGTTTAACATATCATATTAGCAATACACAGCAGAATAACTTCAACATAACATGACTCGGATATTTAGTGAGCATTTCACCCCTCCTGGGCTACGTCTGTTGGACCAAGCCTCCCAAATTGGCTTGTCCTCTTGTATTAAAATGCTCCAAAATGCTAATACAAGTTTAAAAAATTACTCAATAGGAAAATTTGACTATAAATACAGAATCAAAAGACATTAAAATGCTAAAAATTCCTTTCCATTTACACTAAACAGTTGAAAATTACCCAATAGAGTGCCTTCTTTAGCAAGGCCCTAATGGCTCTTTGAACTACTCGAAAGATTTTTGGGCTGTAGAAGTCCTCAAACAGTTATGAAAACTCTTCCATTAGGTTCAGAAGGTATAAAATAGTCAAAAATGGTTTTTGGTTCACCTCAAACAGTGAGGTACAACTCAATACAGCTCCATTTCCCCAATGGCCCTAACGGCTCTCCAAACTTCACTGAAGCAAAAATGGCTATAGAACACCTATACTACCTTTGGAACCTGTCCCAAACACTCCAGAATTCTCATAATACCCAAAATTGACCAAAAATTTGTCCAAATTGGTCCAATATTGAAGAATTTATGACAAAAACAAACTTTTTGCCCAGTCTCAATTGAAAACCCCACTAATTGTGGGCTAACTCCAGATAAGTGCACTAATTTGGCCAACTGGCCGAAAATGGCGGACTGGCGCTAAGTTTGGGCGGGACCATTTTTTTTTATATTAATTATTGGGCTGGTGGCATGTGGCCACATCGAATCAACCGTCGCATGAAATGTCGGATTCAAAACTGTCGCATTTAATTTTATGGGCGGTCACATATGACCGTTTAAACCATTAGTAAAATGGCTAACTGTTGGGGCGGATAGACAACCGTCGGCTTAGCTCTTGGACATGGGCTCTGGTCACGTGTGCTCTGGGCTAGCCCTTTTCCCCTCTGACGGATTCAAACTTAAACTTTAAATATGTTTTGTAACCGCTTATGGTTAAGACTCATCGAACAGCCCATATGGTTGGGTGCTTGTGCTTGCGGCGGTGAGGTCCGGGGTTCGAACCTCGCGGACTCACATATATTTTGGAATGTCATTCAAATGCGGCCTGGGGCCACGTGGCGGCCTCTGGGCTTGCCACGTGGCACTCGCTGATTGGCTGAAATACAAATAGTCAAACCATAATCCAATATGCACTTGCTACTTGTCAAAGTGTGATAGGCCCGCAGGGAATATTCCCGAAATATTCTTTTTTTAATATTTTCCATAGTCAATTCAACCTTGGTCAAACTGAATTTTTGAAGGATACTGAAAACTTCCAACTTGCATAACTTTCACATACGATGTCAAATTTGAGTGTCGTTCATGGTGCCAGGATCGCAGCGACGAGGCCTATCCGATTATTCAGGTTGCAAGTGAATTTGAACGCTTTCAATTTTGAGCTTTTTCCATAGCTTGGACTTGAGCTCCTGATCAAACCACCACTAAAATATCACAATAAATTGCACCCATTGTGGATTTAACCCCCGACCTGGGGTTATATAACCAATGTGCTCAACCATTGAGACAAAAAACTCATTTGTTGAACATTTTACCATGTCACTTCCTTTTAACTTGCAACAAAGAGTGTTTTTGGCTTATTGTGGCCATTTGGAGACTGTTTTGAACATGGAAAGAGTCAAAATACGGGTTTTGAGGCCTTCTAAATGCATTGGCAGTATTATTTTGATGATTCAAATCTTATATTTTTATGTACAATATTTTTTATCATTTTTAATAAAGAGGCCTCCCCACTGAAGACCGGACCCAGAGACGTAAGCTTAAAGATAGCCAAACTCCATCATTAATGTGTCTGTGTCATTGTATCTTATGTGGTTTGTTGTTAATGTTTATTTTCTGCAATTTACTTTCAATTTCCCTATGTCTTTTTGATTGAGCTCTTTTTTAATGGTGATTTTAATTACATGCAAACACTTTTAAAAACTTAATAAACCAGTATCAATTTAAATCGGGATTCAAATCAATTGGTATCAGAGCTGGTTATTTATAGTTTGGTTTAATTGTGCATGATCACTAGGAGAAAATCAAAGCGTGGTGAAGGATAACTTGTTTAAGGAGATCCAGAAGTTGTCTTGAGAAGAAGGATAACTCGAGGAGAAGAGATGGTTGAATAAGGAAGTGTTGATCATCCTTTCGGATCTAATGCAGACTTTGTGGATGCTTTCATGACCTTGCGATCCATGGTTGAGGAGATGTACCATGAGTTCAAAAAGACAAAAGAGGAAGATAAACCTAAATATGGGGAAGCTAATGAAACACATTCTGAAAATCCTAAAGATGAAGGACCATGTGATTCAGGTAAAAATATAAAAAATGATGATCATGATAAAGATCCTTTTTATTCTCTTTTTGGTGGTCAATCTGAATCGTCTTCTCCAAAACCTTTGCTTAAATTGGATGTGAAATTTGACTTACCCATGTATAATGGTGAAATCAATGCTGAGAAACTTGATAACTAGATTAGACAGATGAAGGTGTATTGTAGTGTGCAACAAATTTTTGGCGATGTGGTCAAAATTCGATTGGGTTCGCTTCGTCTAGAAGGTACCACACTCATCTGATGGCAGAGTAAGTTATAGCATGGGACTCAGCAGATTGGTAATATTTTTCCATCATGGAATGATTCTGTTTCTTCACTTAGAAATCAATTCTACTTGTTAGGATATAAGGAGAAATCCTTAATAGAATGACAAAGTCTAAAATTTGAGAAAGGACAATCAATGCAAGAATACACATGAATTTTGCAGGAAGGAATTAATCCCTTACATACACAAGAAAATCCAATGAAATATATGTGAGGATTACCTTAATATATTTGTATTATTGTATTCATGTTTAGTCTTACTAACCTGGATGAAGTGGTTGTTCAAGCAACTTACATTGAAGCGGGAAAATATATATTTGGTGTATCATCGAAATTAGCATCCAGAAAAGATGAAAAAGGAAAGGGAAAAGCCAAGAGGGAAAATTCTATTAAGATGGAAGAGGAGAAGCTCTCTTGCAAGAATTGCAAGAAGGAAGGGCATTATTAAGAACATTTTTGGAAAATACAACCTGACAAGAGACCAAAATGTTCTAAAGGAAAGAAGGGTAAGAAAAAATTTGCAGCAACAATAGCATCAACAAATTTCGATTTAGAATCAAACAATGGGCTCAAACTATAGTAGGTTTGGCAGGTAAATATGATGATGATATTGATTTTTATAATTCTTGTGATAAGAAGATATGCAAGTTATTTCATATCAGGGTCATTATGAAGAAAAATAAGATAAACACTTTGAGTGATAGTGGGTCTCAAGTTAACTTAATTTCTGAGAAATTGGTTAAGCAGTTGGGGTTAAAAACTAAAATGCATCATATACCTTATACGTTGAATCTGATGACTAGAAGCCATAAGTTGCAAGTAACTAATCAGTGTGTGTTACAATTTGCAATTACATCTCAATTTGTGGATAAGGTAACATGTGATGTAGTACCACTAGATGCATGTGGAATGGTATTAGGTAGTCCATATTTATATGATTGGAAAGAAATATTCTACATGGAACAAAATTAGTATCACGTGTTTAAAAGGGGAAATGAATATAATGTGCATTATCATCCTATAAATGCAAATCAATATTTTCAAATAGTGGAAAAATTAAATAGGGAAACTTATGCAAGTAAAACTATGTTTGTACCATGAACGACACTTAAGCATAAAACAACTAAAACAAATCAAAAAAATGTACTTAAGGAATCAAAAATTATACAACAAGTATTGTTATGTGGTAAGTTGAGTTGTGTTACAGTTATGAGGAGTGAGCAGGGTAAAGTTTCATTTATTTCAGTATGTGACATCTTGTTATTCAGCTTCTTTTTATTTAGTAGTTTGTGGTTGATAACAACAAACGACTGTAGATATGGATGGAAAAGGGAATAGTGCACTTTGAAATTTTTATGTTGTACTAATGATTATGTGGATAAGTAACATGTAAATATTTAGAACAGGTTGGCCCAAAGATATTGAGCAAGTGGAGAGACATTGTCCTCACCTTAAAATAGTGTAGAAAACATCTTGGTGGTCCAAAAGGTCTTAAAGGGGAGGAATGATCTGGAATGATCAAGGAGTGATCTGAAGGATCCAAAATATTCTCAAGTTATAGAAAATGCTTGAAAATAAAATTTGTCAAATGCTTTTCAGACCAGCTCCACTACTAGATTTTGTCGTTTTGAATCTAATACAACTTGAAAGGAAAAAAAAGGATATCGTATGACGAAGTTACAGCCAATCAAAGTTCCCAAGCAGGGAAAAAATTCAAAGGTAAACATGTCAAAGTCAAAGTCAACGCTTAAGGTTCCACATGTCAAAGGTCAAATCATGGTTCCACCTGTCAGGGTTCCAGGCTCACAGCTCTAGCCAACACATGGCACATCCAGGTTTCAACAAGTGTTGTTGTGTGGTTGGTTGATTTCGGGCCAATCTTGAGGCGACACGTGGCCCACTCAGGAAAGGCCATGTGGCCCTATCACATTGGTAAAAAAAATTATGGATCGACCAAGTGAAATCGATAGGATTCGAACCAACAACCTTCTCGCAATCAATTGCGAAACTTCTGGACCACTAATGCTTCTTGTTATACAACAGGCGTAGGATCTATTTAAGGTGTAAAGGCATCGCATATGGGGGAAAGGGATATGGTGAGAGCCCACCATATTTGGTGGCTCCACCATATCCCACAGTTATCCACAAAATAACCATTGTTTAACAACGAAGTATGGAGCAGACATGCTAATTGATTTAGGCCTTGGTCCATAAAAAAAATTTATATTCGTTGTATATTGTTATGGTGAAGGGTGGCGGGTCCGTTAACCCCACCACCAAATCATTTCAATTTTTTTATATTATATCCAATGTAACAACCATCACTGAAATATCACAATAAATTGCACCCATTATGGATTGAACCCCTGATCTGGGGTTATATAACTGACACGCTCAACCATTAAGCCAAAAAGCTCATTTTTTAAACATTTTACAGTGTCATTTCCTTTTAACTTGCAACAGAGAGTGCTTTTGGCTTATTGTGGCCATTTAGAGACAGTTTTGAGCATGAAAAGAGTTGAAATCGGGGTTTTTAGGCCTTCTAAATGCAATGGTGAAAATATTTTGACGATATGGAGCTTATATTTTCATGTATAATAATTTTGAACAATTTTAATAAATAGGCATCCCCACTGAAGACTGGGTCCGAAGACGTAGAATTAATGATAACATAACTCTATTATCAACGTGTTGGTGTCATTGTCTCTTGTGTGGTTTGTTGTTAATGTTTACTTGCTGCAATTCCTTTCAAGTTCCCTATGTCTTTAAAATTGAGCTCTTTCTTAATGGTGATTTTAATTACATGAAAACACTTTTAAAAGGTTAATAAACCATTATCAATTTCATTTAGGATTTAGATCAGTTTTGATGTCTCAAATTAACATCAACAAGAAGATAGATATCAGATTTACCCTCCTTCATATAACTTGAAAGAAAGCAATCCTTAAGCTAACATAAGGGCTCAACCAAACAACAAATGCAATCGCTCCAATGAAAGGATACTTTTAAAAATGCAATTAATTAATATAACTCTAAATCTAAATCTAAATGTAGTGTGGAATAATAAACAAAAATACTCTAAACGATACCTAGGAGATAGCTCCTAAATACCAAGTGCAAATATCAAAAGATGATGGAGATTGAACATGTTTTATGATGAATATTACGTTGTTGAAGTAGTTCTAAAAATTGATTTCTTTAATGCATGACATGTTATGTTCTAGCGATCGAAATGACAAAAGATGAATCATTGAATTATGGAAGTCGTTCACACAATTTAATGACACTTTAAATTGATTTTTAATGATAAATTTATGAGTAAATAGTTACTCAGAAATTTGATTAAATGTAAGAAAAATCCAAGAAATCAATAGCAGATCCATTTAATTATAAGATCAGATAATCTAATAACACAAATACTCAAATTTAAAAATAGTGTAAAATATGGAATCATTGGCACAAATATGCCATAAAAATATAAGATTATATTGACAAATAATAGTATTTGAATATAAACAAAAACTTGGATTTCGTGCTCTCTCTTTGTAATTAATTACTCTAATAGTCTTAGCAAGATCATCAACTCTATTAGCAAAGAAAAGAGTCGCAATAGTGCAATTTATGCTTCTACAATAGAGATTGGATCTCAAAAGAAAAATCCCCAAGGCTCAGATATGAGTATTCCTCTCAACCTACAAAAAAAACCTCTCTAAATTAGTGTAAAGATTCACCTTACTTTCAGCTAAATGAAACCCCTTCTCCTTCTTCCAACATACATTTATAATTTACAAACTAAATTCTCCAAAGGATAGTTGTTGAAAGATGGTTGAGATATATGTTTTCTTAGTTGGAAAAAATCCCTCTTTTCTTCATGCTAGTGCAGTTGTGATTCTCCAAAATTTCCTCAGCCTAATATTCCAACCAACTCTTAACAAACTTAGAAAACTAATTTTTTGTTGCAAATTTGGAGCTATAAATTTGCTAATTTTTTAAATAATTAAATGACCAAATTTGGTCAATAAAACACCTCTAGATATTTCTCCTAGCAAGTAGCTTTGCAACAAGCTCTTATCTGCCTCATTTGGTTGAGTTAAACTCAAGATATTGTCTTCTAAAGTCTAGGTTCCAAAATATCTTCTTGCCAAAAATTATGCATTGTTGAGCAATTAGTTTTATTGTTTTAGTTTTATTTAACTTTTTATTAATTTTAATAAATTTGAAATTAAAAATAATAATAATAATAATAATTAATTAACTAATTAATTAAATTAAATAATAATAAAAATAAAAACAAATTTTATAAAATTAAAATAAAGAAGTGTACTTAAAATATGGTGCATTGTCTAGGTTTAATACATGGGAGAGGTTACATGGATGAGAGGGGAGAGGGGCCCGAGGAAGTGGAGAGTGAGCCCATCCACTCACCTCATCTTCACACTATTGGACTTATCAATGCACTCAATGATTTTACATTATACTTATGCCCCTTATGTCATGGTATATGCACACTACTACATTTCGCGGAAATTCCGACACCTGTTTCCGACGCTTTTGACCAAATGTCGGAAATTTTCCCAAATTTTTTCCATCCCGCCCGAAACCGTCGCTATACCGACGTCTATAGAAAAGTGTCGTAATACCGACACTAAAACTAGTGTCGCAATTACGACGTTTAAAGGAAGACGTCGCAATTGCGACACCATGGCCCAAAGCGTCGCTATTGAGACGACTCTAAACGTCGCAACGGCGACACAATGTCTAGGTGTCGCCATTGCGACGTTTGGAGGCACCGTCCTAAGAGCGACACCTTTTCCGCCGTCGGTATAGCGACAGTTATTTTCGCGCTACAAAAAAATACCAAACTTATATGGGCGCTACATAAAATTCGAAACTTATATGCGCGCTACATAAAAATGTTTGGTATTTGTCGCAATAGCTACGTTTGATATCACGCGCGCATTCGCTCTCTGGTCTTGCAGAACAGCATTTTCGGTCAGCATTCGCGCTCAGCTCTTGCAGAATAGCATTTGCCCTCAGCATTCGCCCTCAGCGTTCGCCCTCAGCTCTTGCAGAACAGCATTCGCCCTCAGCGTTCGCCCTCAGCTCTTGCAAAATGGTAAGTTCTTACTGCAGGCCCTTCCTCCTATAGTAGGGTTGACTCTATTTGGGTTTTTTTGGTCAATTCCATTGGATTTTGTTAGGCTGTAGGGTTCTCTGTAGATGTCAAGAGTCAAGATTCAATAACCTCTATTATCTTCATCACCCAATACAAGATTTAAATTTTTCCCAAAGAAACGCTTATTAATTTGGCAGCCATTATTTCTCCCTGCTTTAAAAACCCTACATTTAAATGAAACAAGCATTGCATTTCAACTACAAAAATCTATTAGTGTTCAAATGTACATGTGTGCTACATTAACGTCCGATGTCACGCGCGCTCGCCCTCCGCTCTTGCAGAACACCATTCGCCCCGCATTCGCCTCTCTCGCCTCTTGCATCAACATTTCGCCTTCGCATTCGCCCTCCCGAGCTCTGCACGCATTCGCCCTCGCATTCGCCCCGAGCTCTGCACGCATTCACCCCGGATTCCCCTCGCCTCTTTCAACAAAGATTCGCCCGCATTCGCCTCGCCCAGAACAAATTTTGCTCTCGCATTCGCTCCTCGGCCGTTCGCCTCGTCTTGCGTAACAACATTCGCCCTCAGCATTCGCCCTCAGCTCTTGCAGAATAGCATTCGCCCTCAGCTCTTGCAAAATGGTAAGTTATTACTGCAGGCCCTTCCTCCTATAGTAGGGTTGACTCTATTTGGGTTTTTTTGGTCAATTCCATTGGATTGTGTTAGGCCGTATGGTTCTCTCTAGATGTCAAGAATCAAGATTCAATACCCTCTATTATCTTCATCACCCAATACAAGATTTAAATTTTTCCCAAAGAAACGCTTATTAATTTGCCAGCCATTATTTCTCCCTGCTTTAAAAACCCTACATTTAAATGAAAACAAGCATTGCATTTCAACTACAAAAATCTATTAGTGTTCAAATGTACATGTGTGCATCACTTGTGTAGGGTATTCCTTTCCACTTTCACATTATCCAAGAATGTGTGCAGTATAGTTCATATTTTTTGTGATTTAGATTGCCTTGAAAAAGGAAAGGTAAATTATTTCCCATGGAAAAAGAAGGTTTTCCCTTTTTATATGTTGTTTGGACTTACGTGGAAAAATTTATGGTATGCCTTTCATATTATGTAGTTTAAATTTGAATTAATAGATTATTCTACATGAAAATATAATTACCTATGTGATGTCCTTCATCACTAATTAAAATTATAGGCTTTCAATTTCCTAGACTCTAACTCATCTGATGCTAAATTCTATGTTCTCATTGGTGGATCACTCTTCCATTGATTTCCTTTCCCTCTGGATCTTGTCATACTTTAAAAGTCATCAATGATACATATATTATTTCAGGTATCCCAAAAGGCTTTATAGTAGAACATATTGTGAAGTTTTTTTGACACTTGAGGATTCTTTTTAGAACCGCAACGTGGTCTATGCTATCGAGTTATATATCAAGCAACTTGTCCTTAATAACCACACTATGAGGTAGGTTCAACCAGTTTGAACTTGTTGGGACATAGCATATGAAGTTGTGTGATGAGTCCATATCACAGGTCTATTATGGTGAAAAAAGTGAAGACATGTAATGATAGTTATTATGTTAACATTACTAGGAACATTTTCGAAATTATCCATGCTATCAAGATGTCAAAATTCCAGGCATTAGGTGTCAATACTCGTAGCTAATAGATAATAATAATAATAATATAAAAAATCACAACTTTATTCTTGAAATATGATTGTTACACATTGGTAACCTAGTTCATGAGTTACTATCACCCAAAGACTGCAAAACAAACTTAAAATATAAATTAAACCAACATGAGAATCCAACTAAGGGTTTCTCGACAAAATCATGCCATAACCTGGCATTTTGAATCCCAAATTTGAATCCATCATAAGTAATACAATGCAAACTCAGATGGATTTTCAATGCATGTTTGCATGCTACACTTATTCTCTGTCTAGATATCATTTTTTAAATGGAACCATTAGTCAAGCCCACAATCCTTTTTATGTGAAAAATTTCAGCTCTATTTGAGCTCTTTTTTGCTCCACCACCTCCATAAACTAGTGTTACACGGGGTCTCGCCCCCCCACCTAGGGGTCTAGATTCCTCACCCCCTCGCGCTCCGGGGTCTTGGGGAATTCTAGGGGATGTTTCCCTCACGTCCCCTCACCGCCCCTTTTAGTTTATGGTTTCGTGTTAAAATTTGATGTGCCACTTAGCATATTTGAGAATCCAAGTGATTCTGATTCAGATGGTGACATGGTTGATCTTGATATATTCGTGCAGAAGTTGGATGCAGAGACTAGTGGGGCATTAACTTGAGCATTTATGCTCATTTATCATTAGGATGATATCATTTGATATTCATATGTTATGTTTTATGTTTTATGTTTCAGACATAACTTATTTGCGTTTAAGTTTTATGTTTCAGACTTGAGTTGTAAACTTCAGCTTAAACTCTATTTTGAATCTTGATATAATATGTCATATGATATCTTAAACTTTATTTTCATTGTACATTGTTAGTAGTTACATTAATGATTATATAGTTACAAACTTACAAACTTACATGCATGATTGTATGATGTATGTTTTAACTTTTTAACTTTTAAATTTGTTTCAATTATATGATTCATCATTCATCGATTTGTAATTTTATCATTTATGATTTATCTTTCATGATGCAAGTGTATGATGACTGTATATACATTCTTTGCAAAAATATAGTTACATTTTAAATATTAAATTTTATAATTTTTATGACCCCGACGTCCCCCCACGTTTCCTGAAAATTGGTAGGGAGCTTTTGCATAGGCCGCTCCCGCGCTCCCTCGTCCCCTCGCTCCCACCTCCAGGGGACTTGGTGGAAGATTGCCATAAACATATGCAAACATATATCATGATCTTGGAATTCCATTACATATGTATGTGCCAATGTTCCATAATCTTGCCCCATTATCAATTTAAGAAATTTCCATTGACTATCAAATTATGGAGGGGGGGAACTTTTTGCTGCAACATTTGGCTCAAAATCAGGGACCATCTTCATATGAGGTGAATGAGAACTATAGATATTTGAAGAAGTAGATTAGTGCCTTTTCCTCTAGCCATGGAGTCATATACAGTCATCCATCACAAAAATTTGTCTTTGTTCATTCCCACCTTGAAAGTTGCAAAAAATCATGCCCTAATTGAAACGACACTAAATTTGAAAGATATAATAAAAATGCAAGCTAGAAGTGCCCTATTAATACAAAGGGAAAACCTTCCTACCTACCCTAACTGAGATAAATTTTGATTTAATAGGAAACATGATATTTCCTATGGAGTTGATCCAACAACTTGTTAAATGTATGGGACTAAATCATGCATTTGATTTCCAGGGAAACATGCGCATGAAGAGAAAAAGTGCAGAATTAATGGAAAATCCATACATGCCACTTATAAAAACTACACCGAAAGGTCAAAAAATACTTAAGGCCTTAACTTAATTTGAATCCAAAAATGACAAAACAGATTAGTGAAAACACGAGAGTGGTGTGGGTGAACAACATAAATAAAAAGTGAAGATACCTTTCCCCAAGATGCCTTTGTCACCATTGTATGAAAACATGTTTTCCTTTCCCTTTATACATGCAAGTGAATGCATTATAGGTATGGTGTTTTCCTAGAATAGGAGAAGCCTACTTAAATATATCATTTGTGGATTGAATGTTTGGGTGCCTTAATGTGCAATGACATGTTTCCAGGACTGAATTCAATGCAAGGCATATTTGAAACTCTAACTCTCTCTTCCGGTGTCTTATTAGAAATTATTTCAGTTTTCATTTTGTGTTTTCAAGTTAGATATTGTTTTCAAGTTTTTACATTTATAATTTTATTGCAATGTAGCAGACTGATCAGAGCAGTGCAGGAACAACCCCGAGACAGGATGATCGCGGAAAGAGGCCAGCGGAAGAACATGTAAAGTGCCAGCATTGCTCTATCTTTAGGTATTTTAGCTATTTACATAATTGAAATAATATTAATTTTGTTCAAATATGCAGACACCTAGCCATGGTACGCCTGATGATTCCCTCTTTGAGGAAGAGCTTTTTTCATCCCTATCTCCAGTGTTGTTGTTGCAAAAAAGGCACGAGATGCAACGTCGGAATTTAATGCTTTGATAGATGCGCCTCAAACACCTGAAACAGAAGAGAGGATACAACATCTTATGAGGCAGCTAAATAGATATCAGGTAATAATAAAAAGTCAAAAGGATATCTTTTTTGTTCTGCATGAGATGAATTGTGATAGTTTGATTTTTAATTTTTACATTGACTAAACTAACAAAAAGTTCTTTTGTATGTAGCGTCTTCTGGCATTTGCTGAACCCGGTGTTGGTTGTAGTGGGACACAAGGGCAAGAGATTGCCCAACAACCCTCTCGTACACCTTCTACTCCTTTAGGTGCTAGCCAAGAAACACACCCGCCTGCCGACACTCACCCAATCGTCGAACGTGTTGGCAAAGATGAGGTTGATATGGCCAACTACATTATTGTGTTTCCTGGAGCTACACGTGTCCGCTCCACAGGGACCATTAATGGCACGTTGTTGGTGAACGATGAAGGTGTCCCTATAAAGCATGTACAACTCCCAGGTAAATTTTAATATTTTAACTATTTTATGTACTTTATCTAAAACATATTTATCATGATTTTTATTTTTAAATTAATGATAATATCTTCTTTTTCTTTTGGTTTTATTCTGTGTAGGAAACAATGAGTTCTACAGGATTCTGGAGAGCCATGCGTTGGTAATTTTTGGCTCAACCATACGTACAGGGTGGAATTCTCAGAATTCCAACCTGAAAAAATAACTTTTAGATTATCTAGAAGCCCTTTTTGGGGTCGGCACATTTGACAGAAAAGCGGTGGCTCAGGTAGCCGGCAAATATTTGAAATATACCAGGGACACCTATAGGACGCAATTGCAATTTAACCCTAGATATGAGCGTCCTCTCGCAGCTTCAGAGAGTGAGTGGAGAGCACTCATCCATGACGGAAAAGAGAAAAGGGCAAAGAAAGAAGGAAAAATGCCAACTGGACCCGCAAGGTAAATTACAACTTTAATTCAATAGCTTTAATTTTCTTTATGTCTAAAATAAAAGTGTGCTACGTCATATCTGACTTCAATCTTTTGATGCTAGGTTGCCCGACACCTCAAAGGCAACCAAAGCTAGGATAGAGAAAAAGGGCCATCACAAGCTCGGCCAGGGTGGCTACTTGAAATTAGCTGCAAGAATTGTAATTAAGTAGCTAAACATCTTATAATTAATTGTATCGCCTTCCAACGTTTTTGTAATCCTATCCTATATGATTAAAAATACACAATCATATATAATGTAGGGTGATGACTTTGGAACAATAACTACAGAGGAAGATAAAAATATTGCTTTCCGTTTTGGCTATCAAGCTGTAGTTGAACGTCGCAGAAGCTTGGGGCAGGTCCCAAGATCTACAATGCCCGATAAGGTAAAACATTAACCTTTCAATATTTTTGTTTTCGTCCATAAATTTAATGTCTAACAACTTTGTTTAAATCAGGGGAGCAACACTACCGACGAGGTAAATAACCCAGTTTTAGAGCCACATGTAGATGATCCTCTCGTGCAACCTGATCATTGTAGTGGGGACCAGGCCGACAATGCTGCTATCAGTGAGGGCCGTGACGGTAATTAATTTCCACTTATAATTTTTTCTAATTATACCTTGATGGTTGTCCTTATAACGTTTTTTGTTTATATGACAGAGAATGTTTCCCTTGAGGATCTTACCACCAGAGAGGAAGACAGGGCAACAGTCCCAACGGCGACAACTGGTGCACCATGTAAATAATCTCATTGCAATTTTTTTTATTAATATTACCGAACTAGTTCAATGATATTTAAAAACTGATAATTAAAATTTAATTATTATCTGTTTTTGGAGGCGATGCCCCGTCACTGGATGAGCCCAGACATCGGGACAATGCAACTAGGTCAGCGGCGACAACTGGTGCACCAGGTAAATAATCTCATTGCAATTTTTTTTATTAATATTACCGAACTAGTTCAATGATATTTAAAAACTGACAATTAAAATTTAATATTATCTGCTTTTGTAGGCGATGCCCCGTCATTGGATGAGCCCAGACATCGTGAATACGCAACTAGGTCAGCAGTGCGGGTCGAAAGGCACGAAACAGGAGCAGAGCACGATGATATTGATGATGTAATTAGGAGCTTTAAAAATAGGAAGAAGAAAAAGAAAGTTTGACAATGTAAAATATTGTATTATTATAAGACAAACGTTACCATACTTGGAACATTTTTTTGCGTTATATAAAAAACTCATTTATCATACTATTTTTATGTCAAGCATTAATTGTAATGTTTCCTTGCGTACTTTTTGTTGAATTGTTTTTTTACTAGTTATTGAATATTTTTTTTTATGCTCATGAAAGTAAAAAATGAAATATAGATTGGGTATTAGGGAATTGAGAGTGATGTGAGGGGGGGGGGAGGGGCCATAAGAGCTTCCACCTTCACGTGGTTGGCCCTGTTTAGTAGAGAATAATTTATTGGAGCAATTTAATTTTGGAGCAAACCTCCCTTGATCCAGCGTAGCAACAAAAAAGTCACTGTTGACTTAGTTGCTACTCTTTCAGATCGTGGGAGGCTTGTTCCAAGTTCATGCGACTCCAATAAATTGTTCTTGAAACGAAGAGGAGCTTCTTCAGGTATGTTTTGACATTTTCAACATATGTTCTAACATTATCATAATAATGCATCTTAGAGTAAAAAATACTACATCAATTACTTGTATTTATTGTATAGATAATGATGGATTTTGATTGACTTGGCAGTGCAGGTACAAATCCTCTTGCATCATGAGCAATACAACTTGTCAACCAGGGTCACGTCCAAGATATTTTTGCTTGTGCGCTTGACATTTTGTAAGTTCCTTTACAGTTCATAATTCAATATTAAGCTTGTGCACGATTATTATCTAGGTTTTTTGTATGTGTTTTTTCATCTATTTGATTGTAAGCAACTATGCATGTTTCCCGTTGTTCACTATGATTTCTCCCATTACCACTCCCAGGATGAATCCGACTTTATTGTTACATAGGTTACTTTATTGTTACTATGATTTCTCCATTTACGACTTCATAGGTTACATCATGTAAAGTTGTCAATCTCAGGTTGGTGATGAGCTTTAGTTCTCCAGATTTGGGGCTTTTCTGATATTTTCTCCCTCATGTCATTCCTGCATCACCTCATTGTTTGAGCATGCCAATTGTCTACCACTTGTACCAATTGGCACATGTCAATCTCTGAGTGGTGCCACATTTCACCTATTTTCAGTGAGAGTTTAGGGTTTCTTTAACATAGCTTCAGAAATCCGATTCAGTGCCTGCTTGAATATTGTCACATAATACTTATGGTTTGGATTGATGAGCATGTTCTGAATGGTTGGTTGATTCATAATAACCACCCATAAATCTCCCTTCCTCTAACACACAGAAAATAAAAATTTCTTTGACAGGAGACAGAGTTTCAATACTTTGAAAACAAACTTCTATTCCCTTCAATAACTCAAAAAAAACTATTACACTACTTCCTCACTGAGAGGGATTACAAAATTATGAATGCTACAAAACGCAGTGCATAAAACCAACTCACTGTATGTTCAAAACAAACATACTCTGTCTCTAAGACACTCTGCTGTGTTTTTCCCTTTCGCACTGCTGTGCATACACACTTAAAAAGTTACACTCAATTTTTCACTTTTTACACACTGCTATGTACTAAAAAATTTACGTACTGTCTATAAAAAAAACTACCAAGCTTTTTCGACCTTTTTATTTTTATATGCCGGAACATATAAAACATATTATAATAAACCCTCTTTAAAAAAAAATAAAATTAAAACTAAATTCTATGGCCCACCTTTCATTTCGCATATGATATATATATAACATATGTATATATTAAACTATCAAAACATTAAAGAACCCTTTCCGTCTGACTTCAAAAGTCTAAATAGATTGAATTTCAAACCAAATTCGCGTTCCAAAATGGGATGCTGACGTCTGCCTAATTTTAACTCGAATTCTCAATCCAATGTGCCCTATGAAAAATTCGGGTCCGGTTTTCAGGTTTTCAGATTCCCTTCAATTTCATGCGATCCAATATTAATGCTCCACGTGTCCTCCTTTTGAATTTACAAAACTGTCGGGTAAATTTCTGTTTGTTTAATTTCTGGTTGGTGAATTGAGTTAATGTTGGTTGTTGTGTTTAAATACAATCCCGTACAGAAATATGGCTGCAGCCGTCTACAAAAAAAACTTGCAGGAATTTTAAATGCTGAATTAAATTTCTGGATGGCATGCAAGCAACCTCCAAAAAAAAATGTTGCTACTGCATCCGTCCTTCTGCTGCAGCAGTTGAAGTTAAAATTCAACAGCACATGGTTTAATAAGTGAGGGTGTAAAGGTAACTTTTTGTCGATAGTACTGGATTAAGATCATCTATTCATTTTTGTAGGGTCTTATGGTGTTTGGTTTTTTAGTTTTAGGTTGGGCTTATTGAGTCTAAGATAGTTTTTTGAGTGAAAAAATTGCTATTAGGTATTAAAAAATTTTGGTTCTTTTGTCAAAATTTATGAGCTTGTTAGGAAATACAAAACTGACAATGGTTGTATCTTAAATTTGTGGAAAATAATTTGAAATGAAACCTTTTTGTTTAGGTTGTTGCAGTAGGTGCAAACCCTATTCAAATTACTAGGGGCATTGACAAGACAATAAAGGCCCTTGTTTCGGAACTCAAAATTTTGTCAAAGGAGGTAAACGCTTGCCTTTTGAGTAGGTTGGTTTTCCTTTTTGTTGATGGTTTGGTGTATCTAATTGAATTAGTTGCCTAAGGTATTTTTGGTTGCAAACTCCTTTTCATTTTTCATACATTATTGGCCTTGTGGAATACATTTGATTGTGTGGTCTTGTTAGATCTACAACATTTGTAGTTGTTTAGTCTTATGGCCGAGGTGCACTTTTATTATGGAAATAGTTGATGCAATATTGTCATTTAATCCTTACTGCAGTGTAGCATGTTGAGAAGTTTTTTGTGAAACATTTGGTATTCAAAATGACACTTGATCCTATACAGCATCATGCACTTGACTTCAAAATTTATATTCAAAGTGTGCCAGACAATTCTTGCAAAATTTCAAATATTTAGGTTGTTTTAAACCAAAATTTCAATCACCCTCCAGACTTATGCTAATTATCTGCCAATCGTTTAATTAAACAATTTCATTATACTCCGGCCCCACCTATATATATCAATAACCAATCAAACACTCGTATCGTACCTGGCTATCCTCCGCACACCTTAGTTAACCTCTGGGCAAGTTCAACGTGCGACCACCGTCTGATGGCCCTTCTCCAAATCAACGACTCTTGGCAATTTCGCTCGGCTTCCAACGTCGGGCTTTAACGTGCGATGGCGTGGGTTAAACGGTTGTTTGCCAGGGTCACTTCGCCACGTGTCGCATTCCCTATGGAATCGCTCGCGAATAGGAAATATCGCCTACTCCGCAAAAGCGGTGCGATATGGGCAACCAGCTTTTGTGATTCCGCTCGTGGTTTTGGTAGAGGGCTTGACCACGGGTGCATGTCTGGTTCCGCTATTCTTTTGTTTGTTAACTCATGTCCAATCCTCGGGTCAGGTTCCGAAAGCACAACAATTTTGTCTCTTTATTAATTGGGATTTTAATATGTGTATTATCAAAGAAAACCAACACAAATTTTATAAGAAAATTGTTCAAAAGTCGAGCCCGCCGGACTTCAAACGGCGATAAACCATAATTCAAACCAAATTCGCGTTCCAAAATAGCCTGCTGACGTCGGCCAATTTTGTGACGCAAATTTCTTATCAAATTCGCCCTAATATTTTACGGGTCCGTATTTCCACTGCGCGAGCGGCCCAAACAAAGATCTGCTCCAATCAATTTTTGCCACGTGTCCTCAATAAAAACTTGCCCTGCTCCTGGCTGCGGGTGCATTCGATGGCGTTTAAGGCGATGGGACATGGATATGGCGATTTCATATCATTCGCGTTAACATTTAACGCTGTTCAATTAAGTTTTCACATCAAATCTAGATTAATTAATTTTTAACACTGTTCAAGATCGGACCTCCACTCCTCTGAGCGATTCCGCACGCTCCAATTTGATCCGGCCTTCGGCTCTCATTATTAATGATCAGAGATTCATTATGACGGTTGTCCTTTGATTGCATTGCAGACGGGTCGACATAAAAAATGGCGTTTAGCCATGGTTTTTCAGACAAGTCGGTTGCTGGATTACACTGTCTGGTAACTGCGATGATAAGGAGAAGTGGCCAGCGGAACTTCTGCCTAGACTTTGCTGCATATTTCCATTTCTCTCGGTTCTATCTCTGTCTGTCTTCCTCTGTTAATTGGAATTCTGCTTCTTCGTCTCTTGTGCCCACTGCGATTGCACCCATGCCTCGCGTGCGTCATAGGATGCGTTGTCGCAGGGGGAGCACTAGAGGTCAATCCCGGCGCGCTCCCTCCAGCACCTCAACAGAGGCTAGTTCACCTTCTCCCACGACGCGCACTGCGCAATTTTCCTTTGATTGCACCCTCAACCGCCCGCGAATCACAGCTGTAGTCACTGTGGTCTTCCGCGAGGAGGCCCAAACGCAGGAAGAATGCACCCGTCCGGCGGGTCTGAGCGGGTTTTAATTTGTGTTTCTTGCTTAGCAGGCCCAGTTAATTGGGCTGCTTTTAGTTTATTTTACTGTGCTGGACCTTTAAGTAATATTTTTGAATTCTGTAAATTAAACGTTCAAGACTAGTTTCCCCGTATGAGGGCAGTCTTCTTAATTTTTTGATTTTTTTATGACAAATTTGCCATGAGTATGGCCAGGCAATGTTTTTGACTTCGGTGTAATTTTATTCGCAATGTTAATAGATTAAGTTTACTTTGAATTCTCACATGATTAGCGTTTTTCTTGATCTGTTCAAGGATTTTGGGTACTTTAATTTGTATTTGGAACAATGGACGTCGGTACTCTATCTGTTGCTTTACTGCTCTACATACTACTATTTCACTTTCTTATAGATGCCTCGGGCATATTTGAATGCTTTCTCAGATTGTCGATAATCTCCATGTGGACCGTTACTGGATTTTATATCATGTCCCCGTATGTGACATGGGGTATTTTTCTATCATTGTCTGGGGTGGGACTTCCACTTTTCTGGATGGATATTTGGGTTCCAATCTTCAGATGTGAAAATGTAATGACTTCATGGACTTTTTTACTTCATATAATATATTCAAAATAGCATTTTTTCTCTTCTGAAAAAAAAATGATTAATGTTTATCATTCTGCCTTCAAAACTAGCGATGCGGGTCTATGTTGCTGGTTTATTGATATGGTCTGATGGTCTTTTTATATTTTGGACATATCACACTCCTCACATGATTAGCGTTTTTCTCTGTTTAAGGATTTTGGGTACTTTAATTTGTATTTGGAACAATGGACGTCGGTACGTACTCTATCTGTTGCTTTACTATTCTACATACTGCTATTTCACTTTCTTATAGATGCCTTGGGCATATTTGGATGCTTTCTCAGATTGTCGATAATCTCCATGTGGACCGTTACTGGGTTTTATATCAAGTCGCCGTATGTGACATGGGGTATTTTTCTATCATTGTCTGGGGTGGGACTTCCACTTTTCTGGATGGATATTTGGGTTCCAATCTTAAGATGTGAAAATGTAATGACTTCATGGACTGTTTTACTTCATACAATATATTGAAAACATCGTTTTTTCTCTTGTGAAAAAAAAATGATTAATGTTTATCACTCTGCCTTCAAAACTAGCGATGCTGGTCTATGTTGCTAGTTTATTGATATGGTCCGATAGTCTTTTTATATTTTGGACATATAACACTCCTCACATGATTAGCGTTTTTCTCTGTTGCAGGATTTTGGGTACTTTAATTTGTATTTGGAACAATGGGCGTCGGTACTCTATCTGTTGCTTTACTATTCTACATACTGCTATTTCACTTTCTTATAGATGCCTCAGGCATATTTGGATGCTTTCTCAGATTGTCGATAATCTCCATGTGGACCGTTACTGGGTTTTATATCAAGTCCCCGTATGTGACATGGGGTATTTTTCTATCACTGTCTGGGGTGGGACTTCCACTTTTCTGGATGGATATTTGGGTTCCAATCTTCAGATGTGAAAATGTAATGACTTCATGGACTGCTTTACTTCATATAATATATTCAAAACAACGTTTTTTCTCTTGTGAAAAAAAAATGATTAATGTTTATCACTCTGCCTTCAAAACTAGCGATGCTGGTCTATGTTGCTGGTTTATTGATATGGTCTGATGGTCTTTTTATATTTTGGACATATCACACTCCCCACATGATTATGATTAGCGTTTTTCTCTGTTGCAGGGTTTTGGGTACTTTAATTTGTATTTGGAACAATGGACGTCGGTACTCTATCTGTTGCTTTACTATTCTACATAATGCTATTTCACTTTCATGGACTGTTTTACTTCATATAATATCTTCACTTTCATGGACTGTTTTACTTCACTGTTGTAGGGTTTTGGGTACTTTAATTTGTATTTGGAACAATGGACGTCGGTACTCTATCTGTTGCTTTACTATTCTACATACTGCTATTTCACTTTCATGGACCGTTTTACTTCATATAATATCTTCACTTTCATGGACTGTTTTACTTCATATAATATCTTCACTTTCATGGACTGTTTTATTTCATATAATATCTTCACTTTCATGGACTGTTTTACTTCATATAATATCTTCACTTTCATGGACTGTTTTATTTCATATAATATCTTCACTTTCATGGACTGTTTTACTTCATATAATATCTTCACTTTCATGGACTGTTTTACTTCATATAATATCTTCACTTTCATGGACTGTTTTACTTCACTATTGCAGGGTTTTGGGTACTTTAATTTGTATTTGGAACAATGGACGCCGGTACTCTATCTGTTGCTTTACTATTCTACATACTGCTATTTCACTTTCATGGACTGTTTTACTTCATATAATATCTTCAAAACAGCGTTTCTCGTCTTTTAAAATTTTAATTTTTTTTTTAAAATTGAACCCTCCGTCGGTCTACCGACGCCTTGTAGACGTCGGAACTGCGACAATCCAGAAACGTCGGACGAGAGACAGTATGAAAACATCGGAAGCGCGACGTGCTAAACGTCGGAACTGCGACCACCCAGAAACGTCGGAAGAGAGACAGTATGAAAACGTCGGTAGCGCGACGTTCCAAACGTCGGACCACATATCGTCGGAATTACGACATCTTCCAGACGTCGGAAGAGTGACGTCCAAAACGTCGGACCACGTTTAGTCGGAATTGCGACAGTTTACAAGCGTCGGAAGAGCGACGCCAAACCGTCGGACCACGTTTAGTCGGAACTGCGACGGTTAATGAGCGTCGGAAGAACCACGTTTAAAACGTCGGAGCCGCGACGGTTTGTGAGACGTCGGAAGAGTGACGCCTGTTCGGAACGTCGGAATAAGTGTCGATAGTGCGACACTTTTTACTTGCGTCGGAACGGCGACGGCAGGAGAAACCACGATTTGTCCGCCCTTGAACTGTCGCTCTTGCGACGAATATGTGTCGGAATAGCGACGAATTGGCCGTCGGAATTTCCGCCAAATTCTCTAGTGGCATGTCTTTCCACCGAGGTTAGATTAGATAAATAATTTCCACTAAGCTCTTACAATATACTTATGCCCCTTCTGTCATGGTATATGAATGTCTTTCCACTAATCCATGAGGGAATTAGCCAAGCCTAATCTTACTGATCCGTCCTCCTATTATGTATTGTGAGCCCCCCGTAGCTAGGTCTGATACTTAGTAAGCTTATAAATTCGAGCTGAGGGTCAAAGAGGAGGCATGTACAGTTCTCCCATGATTTAAGGGGGTCCAATTACAGTAATTTGTGAGTTGTAATTATTTAACTCAATTAATTGAGTTAAAATTAGTTTAAATAGTTCTAACTGAGAGATGAGCTAGTTATAGGTCCAGTGAATTAAATCTAATCTAATTCACAAGTAGTGATTAATCAGTTAACTGATACTTCACTACAAATAGTTGTTGAATGTCAGTTCTAAGGAAGACCCAGTTGAGATTGGAGTTAAATGGAAGTGTACTATCAGTTGTATAACCATCCAACTTGTACATATGGTGCATACAGTCAGAAGAAGGCCTAAAATAAATCATTCCTTAATTAGAGATAATTTCCTTTAAAATGAGGAATGAAGGCACAAGTTTAATCATTCTTTTGGTGAGCATGAGTTGGTGAGACTAAGAAATAGGAAGCACAAGTTTGTACATGGAGCTTGTGAGAGAAAGGTGTGCAAGATAAGCGTGTGCACAAGTTGGTAGTGAGATATTCATTAGAGTTCAGAGGTTTCTCAGGAAGAGAAATAGCATTGTATTGTTTCATGGTCATGACTTTATGCAATATATAGATAGCGAGGTTTTGAGCAATTGCTTTCCCCAAATACATCTTGTGTTGTGCAATTAATAGTTTATTTCTCTTTCTTGTTCATGTGATTGTGCGATCGAAATTGGTTTCCGAAATTTGTAGAAGGATTAAGTTTTTTTTTTTTAGTACATTACAAGATCAGTTGAATCCCATGGATAGATTTTCTACATGGTATCAGAGTAGGAATTTTTTGGGCCGTGAGTTTGCAGATCAGATCTGAAAATTTTTATGAAATTTTTCCAAAAAAAATAGTATATTTTTATTCCTTGCAAAAAAATACCCAAATTCATTAAAAAAAATTGGTCGAATCAGAGCTCAAATGAAGGAGATATCGTCGATTTAAAATCAACTCTTTTTTCAGAAAATTTTGTGACGGTGGCACAATTATAGTGTGTATGATTCAAGAACCTGTATGCACTTGAGGTACAAGATGCATGAAAGATTTTAGGAGCAAATCAAAGGTTATATACTTAGTGGTTGAGAAGGAGCATAAATTGCCTCTCAACATGCAGCCTCAGAAGAAGTCTCATAAAGTTGTGGATAAGCCACAATTGGAGAAGCTGAGAGGAGCTGAGTGGAGGCATCCACTCAAGAAGAGACCTCTAGTAGGGGGGGATTTCAAGCCATATGGGCAGAGGGAGCACATGAAGCCATACCTCCAGGTGAGAGGTGTGATGATGTGAAGACATAAACCCAAGAGAAGAAATTTGGGGAGGATCCATTGAGATGGCGTGTCTCATGGATCAAACCTAGCTACGAGGGGCCACAATACACAATAGCATGATGTATCAGTAAGAATGATGCAGTCAGATATCAAAGTCATAGATGCTAGATATTGGATCACATATCAGAGTTGGAAGCAGTGCAGATGACACATATGCAAAGTCAGCATTAGCACAAAGTTTTCAGTAAACAATGCAGCAACTGGTAGCAGTCAGAGACTTTGATGACAAATGCATCATACTAATTCAGTTTGGATGTTTTTGCAGTTTCAGAAGTTGTAGCAACAAACAACACTAGAGAATTTTTGCATGTATAACACTCCAAAGGTATCAGATCGGGATAGATTGAATCTCTTTATTGTTGAGAGGGAGTGTTGAAAATGGAAATAAGAAATATTGAAAATGGCACCGAGAAATGGCACCCAAGAGGGCTTCTAATTTAATTTCGCTTAATTAAATTGGAAGAGAAATTGTAATTTCATCTCATGGAAACTTGTATTAGTTAACTGAGTTAGGAAGACTTAGTTAGCTTAGTTATTTCGAGTTGAGGGTCAGAGAGGAGGCATGTATATTTATCCCATGATTTTAGGGGGTTCAGCTACAATTATTAGTGAGTTGTAATTAGTTAACTCAATTAATTGAGTTAAAATCAGTTTAACTAGTTCTAACTGAGAGATGAGATATTGATAGGTCCAGTGAATTAAATCTGATTTAATTCACAAGTAGTGATCAATTAGTTAACTAATAATTTTCTATAAATAGTTTTTTCATGTCAGTTCTAAGGAAGGCCTAGTTGTTGATTGGAGTTAAAGGGAAGTGTACTATCAGATGTATAATCATCCAAATTATACAGATGGTGCATGCAGTCAAAAGGAGGCCTAAAATAAATCATTCCTTAACTAGATAAAATTTCCTTTATAAGGAGGAATTAAGGCACAATTTTAATCATTTTTTTTGTGAGCACAACCAAGCAATCAGAAACACAAGTTTGTACGTGGAGCTTGTGAGAGAAAGGTCTGCAAGAGAAGCTTGTGAACAGGTTGGTAGTGAGACAGTCAGCAAAGTGCAGAGGTTTCTGAGGAAGAGAAATAGAATTATATTGTTTCATGGTCTTAACTTTATGAAATATACAGATATCGGAGTTTTGAGCAGTTGCTTTCCCCATATACATCTTTCTCTTTCTTGGTCATGTGATTGTGCAATCAAAATTGGTTTCTGCAATTTGTATAAGGATTCAGTATTTTGTTTTAGTACATTACAAGATTAGTTGAATCCCTTTGGATAATTATACATAAAGGAGATTTTTACATAGAAAATATATTTTTATATTTTTATTAAAAAAATATGATGTTGTTATTGTTATTATTATTGCTTTTTTATAATTATATATAGATATTAGTGTGTATTAGTGAATAAATTTAAAAAAATTAATGTTTTTTCTCGTTAATTAAATTTGTATGGTCAAAGTTCTCATCAATTGAGTGAAATTCTAACTTTTAATAAAAAAATTATTCAAATTAGGAAAAACATTTAACCCAAAAAAATTGAGTTTATTTATCAATTAACATACTTCACAAATAAATAAGAAAATTAAATATATAATAATATACACTTTACATATATAATATTATGCACTTTATAACCCACAGAGGGTAGAGTAGAAGATGAAAGGGTGTTTGTGGTGTAAAGGTTATCAGTTCAAAACTTTTCAGGAAAAAATCCAACCATGCTATGGGTGACGTGGAGGCTGTTGGGGTTCCTATGTTTTGGCCAGATTGGAAAAACCAAAAGATAAGACAACATCAAACCGCTTTTGGATTCAAGGATATAGCCCTCCTGAATCCAGAGAGGGATCTCTCTATGAATGAGTTTAAAGATGTGATCTTTAAAACCTGAAATGTGATGTTAGACTAGTTATGAAGAGCATGGGTTTTGTTTTTTTTTTGGTTGGGCAAAGACATGATGAAGGTGAAGGCAGTTCAAAATAAAGGGTGAAGATGTATGCAAATGAAGGAACGATTCAACTGACAGAAAAGGAAAAAACAGTTTTAACCCATTGGGCTACGGAGTCATAGGAGGATTTTAATTGGACAACAAGGTTCAACAAGGATCCATGGGGCAAGTCACTTATGTCAAAAGGATCTCTTAAATTGATTTTTTGGAATGAAACAGATAGGAAATGGAGAACAAAAAAAATGAAGGACAGTGAACAACCTAAGATCAAATAAGTGTCTTCAAACTATTTTGCTTCGGCATGTACTTAGGGAAAAACATAAAAGTATTCTGAGATCAGGTAAGTGCTTTAAAACTAGCCTGCATTGAAGTACTTTCAGTTAGAAAACATTTTAAAAACAGTTGGAATAGCTTAAGATCAGTTGAGTTCTTCGAAACTACCCTGTTTTCAGCATATTCTAAAGGAAAACACAGATAATAATCACAAAGAGCAATCTAGATCAGGCAAGTGCTTTGAAACCAACCTGCTTTAATATACTCTTTAAAGAGAACTTTCAAATGAAGAAAACATAGAAATAAAGCTTTCAGTAAGAGTAGGTTACTGTTGAGAGTAAATCCTAGCTCTATCTTTGTTGTTCTTTATCAGAGAAAATGGACAGAGTGAAAACATTAAAGAGAATAGCAATTGACAGTGAGGAACACATCACCATTGACATAAATCAAGATCCCATAAATTAGCTCAGCTTGTATTTGATGTTCAAACCAATTACAATCAGCAAGCCTAGTGGGTCTCTACAACTTAAGACATCTCATATCAGCTTATGTATCTTCAATTTGCAAACAGGGCATCAGTAGCTTCAGAAAACTATTACATGCAATCACATGTCCAGAGACCAACGATTTCTCATCTTCTACAAAAGTATTTATAGAATAATGAGGAGGTGGGATCCAATAATAGATCTTGGGAGTCAATCAATACAGACTTAATACTTCTCGGCCTTTGAGGGGCTCAATGAAGAAGTTTACAGATGATCTGTCTGTATTAATTGATTTACATTTATGAATTAAGCTCGGTGGGAGCCTTTGTTGACTTTTGAGGCTCTGTGTCATGTTGAAGTAACTCTATTTCTGCTCTTCGAGGCCTAATGATCGAACAGATTTGTTTCTGGGCTGTTCTTAATCTTTAAAAATAGTTTTGTCGACACTTAGAGATAAGATCTTTGATTTTTATTAATTGTCCAGTTGTCTTTAGGAAAACACCTCTTGTTTAGGTAATTACTAGATCTTCTTTGATTTCTGTGTGGCTGCAGGTGTCATTGGCATCTGGAAAGGTTGGCTTTTGGCACTGGCAAGGGTTCAATTGGCCTCTGTTGTGGTGGTGGAGGCTTCTCGGATTGATAGATTTCTTTGTTTTATCCTAAAACACCTTTAATTCACTTTAGTTCAATGTTTTAGGACAGATTACGCTCGATCTGTGTCTTCGATCTTCATGTTGTCTTTAATTGAGTGGATTAGGCGTCTGATTGTCAATTAAGGCCATAATCCCTCCAACTGTCTTCAATATGATGTTCTGTTGTGTTTTGTCTTTGACACTGATACTCTTTTTAATTATTTTATGTACTGTTGTGTGTCTGGTTGATGTGCAGGGCCGCCCAGGGCTTGTATGGCATCAATGCCCATGAAGCATTGATGAGGCATGGAGTAGAACCCTATGAATGGTTCCCTTTGATGAATCAAAGGTGTGGGAATCATCATTACCAGCCCTCGGCTTTCTCTTTAATATGATAGAAAACTCATTCAACACCTGCAAAATACAAAAAACTATTTTATAAAATCCTGCGTTCTGTGGGTAAACTACTTCAGAGGGCGTGGGGAGAGAGTGTGGCCGTTGGATGGCATCATCCAACGGTTGGGATTAGTTAAGAGAAGGTTAAAAAGGAGAGCATAGGGGAGAATAAGTTGGAACTGTCGATCACGAAATGATCAACGGTGGTGAATAAATCAGGAATCAGTGATCAGAGGGGGGAAAAGTAAAGTAATTAGACGCACCCAATGGAAAACCCCGATGCGATTAGATGAAAACCGTCGATCTACAGATCAGATCGACGGTGGGAAATGCGTCGAGAGATCGTAATCGGTGGGGTAATGAACTTGGAGTGCGGCGGAGCAATTGAGTGTTGGCCGTTGATTTTAGGATCAGATCAACGGTGGGGAGTGAATCGGAGGGATGGGAATCGGAGGTGGAGAAATGTAAAGGAGTAATAGAAATCATCGATGCAATTGCGCGATCGGGAAAAGGCCGATGCGATTGCGTGATCGGGCCATCGCAATCAGGAATATGATATAGGTCTTTCAATATAACCATTTGAAACTTGCGATGCGATTAGCGTAGGCCATTTGATCATATGTAGATCAACAGTCAATATCGTTTACAACTTTGCACCAGCGGAAACCCTTTATGATATATGAAAACCCAAATTTTCAATATAATACAAAGTTTTAATGCATCAGGGGCGGGATATATATTTATGATATGGTTTGGCGCCCGACTGCGGGGCCCGTGGTCTCTATGTAATATAACATGCCCGGGGCGTATACAAAAAAGGGCTAATCGCAATCGGGACTTCGGTCTTGGTCTTTCAATCTAACCATTCAAACTTTGCGATGTGATTAAGTGCTTGAATGGTTCAGCGCTTGGTTCCAACACCAAGGCGTATGGAGGGGAAGTGGTTTAAGACTTAGCCCAAGGGGGCTTAAGCCTTTATACAACAATATGTATTTTTCATGAAATTTTTCAAGTTTTTCAATGGATTTGGAGGTTTCAACAGAGTTTAAAAAGGAGTTTTAAACTCTGTAAAGGGGTTATATGAAGGGGAGATAAGGAAAAATGGAAAATAGAAGAAAATGATGGGGAAAAAAGAGAGTAAAAATGAAGGTTAGTTTCTGAGTGGAGGAAGGGGAGAAAGGGGATTTTGCAGCAGTCTTTTCTCATGGAATTTTAGCAGAATTTCTGAAATCTGAAGGGAAACAGCAATGAAGATTTTAGAAAAGGGCATGAGGTCTTCAAGAGGCTTCAAGAGATAACATTTTGGCAATAAAACTGTTTCTTTAAGGCTAAAAAATGTTTTGGCCACCTTTTGATAGAACAAATTTTATAGGTGGCCAACAGTGGCTCCACTTGGGGATGGTGCCCTCTTGAAGGCATCAAGAACTTCAGACCTGCATTTCTCTGGGAGGCTGATCAGTGCCTCATCTATTGGGCTGCCTTTATTTACTTGAATGATCTTCTTTGCTCTGAAACATATTAGCAGCCGTGAAAAACAATGGATCTTTCATCAACACAAGCTTTCTACCTACCCAATCCTACTGATCTAACATTTTTTCTTCTTTAAAGTGCACTTGGATTGGCAAACTCTTTTCACCACATTTTATTCTTTTGAAAGCAGGAAATCTAATCTATTTATACTCCTTATCTCTCCATGAACTCAGATTAAGCAGTTGAATTCACATGTTTCTCTACCTAATCTACCATCTGTTGGGATTAAACTGTCCAACAGATTTTATTCTCTAAATTCTACAACAGAAATTTAAAAACAGTCAAGTCAAGATTAAGCTGTTTGACTTGCTGTGATCTATGACATAAAAACAAGCTGCACATAGACATTTATTTTGCAGAAAATTTTAAATCAAAATGGAAGGCTTAAGATCTGAAAGTTCAAGCACTTCCTTCACCTTTCACCGCTCTGTATTTACTTTTGTTTGAACTGTTCCTTCTTTTTCTGACTGGTTCAGATTTTGAGCTGATTAGAACCAGATTTACCTCTGTTTTGACTTAGAATTAAAAATAGATTGGAGTCAATTATTTCTTGGAAACTTAGGTTCAAGTTTTGAGCATGTTTGAACCTTTAATTTCTATCCTAATCTATCTACTGATAAGCCAAGTTTAAACAATTTGGAAAATAAAATTCACTATCCTATCAGCAGTAAATTTAAAACTAATTAGTCAAGATTAGGCTGTTTGACTAAATAGAAGTGTGTTTTTCAGGAGTGGAATTTAGGCTTGCACACTTTCAGATTTGTTTCTCTTTTTGCTGGTATGGGGCTATACCTTTATTGTTTTTACAATCTGCCCTCTTTTCTATCTTTCATTGTTTTTGTATTTTTCTTTTTTTTGAAACTGAACAAAGCAATGGTATTTACAATGGAAATGAAAGATTTAAAATTGAACTCAGCAATAGTAATGCTTGAGTACCCTGCCATTGACAGGACCCCCAAACAGATCTGTGCCATCTAACTCTTGCAGAAAAAATGCATTTGGACCAATGGTGGACTGAATAATGTAAGGACCTTGCCACAAACTGTCAAATTTGCCATGTTTACCCTTATCTTCTCTTCTGGAGTCCCACTTGAGTACCTTGTCTCCAATGTTGAAGTCACAAGACTTTGTTCTCTTGTCAAACAACTTCTTTATGTTCTCTTGCACCTTCTGAGCTCTGTTGTAGACCTCTTCCCTTGTCTGTTGGAGATGTATTGTCTGATTGATCCTCCTTATCATGTTGTCCTCTTCTGACTGTATTTATTGGACTAATTTTATCACTGGTACACCTAGCCTGGTAGGAAACACTGCATCTGCTTCATAAACTAACTGGTAAGGGGGCATCCCAATGGACTTCTTTGTGGTCAATATGTCTGCCCACAAAGCATGCACCAACTTCTTATGCCATGATTTTTTATTCTCCTCAAGCAACTTCTTGATGATGGTCACCAAACTTTTTTTGATGATTCTACTAGCCCATTACCTTGAGGGTAATAAGCAGTAGAATGACCAAGTGTAATCTGATACCTATGAAAAAAATCAATCATCTTTTTGGAACCAAAAGCAGCAGCATTATCAGTAATAATCTTCCTAGGGCAGCCAAATCTAGACAGGATATGGTCTTCAAGAAATTTTATAATGACAGAATCTGTGGCATTCCTAGAAGGGATGGCCTCTATCCACTTTGTAAAGTATTCAGTGGCTGTGAGAATCCATTTTTGTTGGGCAGATGAAGTAGGATGGATTTCTCCTATGAAATCTAGGCCCCACTATTAAAAAGGAGCTTCAACAGTGATAAGTTGTAATGGTAAAGGAAGGAGTTTTCTTTTGCCCTCAAAAATTTGGCATTTGTGACAGGCATTTATCATTTTATGGACATCTTGGAAGAGGGTGGGCCAGTAATAGCCAGCTCTAAGGATTTTATTGGCTGTGGTTTTCCAGTAGAGATGACCTCCACACTCTCCTTCATGGAATTCATGCTTGATCCTCTCTGCATCAACTTCAGGCAAACATTTAAGCAATAAACCATTAGCATTTTTCCAATATAAACATTCATTTAAAATGAAATAGTTCCTAGCTTTCAACATTAAAAACCTTGCCTTTGTTTTTGATAAATCAGGAGGAGCATTAAGATTTGTAAGCACCTACAAGATGTCAGCGTACCAAGGTGAGTTTTGGAACTACTCTTCCACAGTGGGAGCAGGTGATTCTTCCTGTTTATCCAAGGCATCTACCATGTTAATGTCAAGGGCTTGTAGATTAGATTCAGCCATTAATTGAGCTAAGCCCTGACCTTTAATAAGTTTTTTGGGTTTGATTTCCAAATCATACTCTAATATTACAGCAATCCATTTTCCCCTCTTTCCATCCGAGTCTTGTGACAAGATGTCTTTTACCACTATGTTAGGCACATAATCAATGATGTGGGAATGCATAATATACCCTGAAGTCTTTTAAGGCCTTTACCAAAGCATAGGCCTGTTTTTCCATTATGTTATATTTCAAGGGTGCATCCCTTAAAGCCTTGCTGAAAAAAGCAATAGGTTGTTCCTGTCCCTTTGGGTTTTTCTGCAACAGGATTGCAGCCACGGTATGCTCTGAGGCAAAGGAGAAAACAAGGAAATCCTTTGAAAAGTCAGGGCTGATTAGGACTGGTGCCCGGGTGAGTGCATGTTTTACCAATTTGAAGGATCTTTTGGCTTCTACAGTCCACTTCACTCCTACTTCTTTTTTGAGCATATTAGTCATGTTTCTAAGGAGCTCTGCTAAGTTGGGAAACCTCCTTAAGAAGTTAATTTTTCCAATAAAGGACTGCAATTATTTTATGTTCCTTGGTTGGCTAATCTGTATTATTCCCTCAACTCTTTTTGGATCTATTTTAATCCCCTTTTCTGATATAATATGGCCAAGGATTTTACCCTCTTGTAGTCCAAATACTGTCTTTTTGGGATTTAAAGATAGTCCAAACCTTCTGCACTTTTCAAGGACCTTTCTTAGATGTTTAAGGTGCTCTTCATCAGATTTGGAATAGACTGTTATGTCATCAAGGTAAATTACAATGAAGTGCCCTATTTCCTCTGAAAATGCAATGTCCATGGCCCTTTGAAAAGTGGCCCCGACATTCATTAATCCAAAAGGCATTTTCACATACATGAAAGTGCCCCAAGGAGTGGTGAAAGTTGTCTTGAGTTGGTCTGCTGGGAGTACTAAAACTTGGTTATACCCTGAAAACCAATCTAACAAAGAAATCCTCTTTGAACCAACTACCCTTTGTAGGATGTGTTCCATTTTGGGTAAAGGGTAATTGTCTTTTAGGGAGGCTCTGTTAAGGTTTCGAAAATCAATGCACAGTCTGATTTCTCCTGTCTTTTTCCTCATGGCTACAAGGTTAGAAACCCAATCTGAAAACCTCACAGGCACTATGATTCCTGCCTCATACATTTTCTTGATCTCCTTTTCTACTAGAGGCAGTTGTATTGGGTTAATTCGACGCAGTTTTTGCCTAAAGGGTTTTCGGTTTTCTTTCAATGGGATCTTGTGCTGGATGATTTCTGTATCGTAGGATTTTAAGTCTTCATAGCTCCAGGCAAACACATCGACAAAATATTTAAATAAGTCAATGTATTTCTTTTTCATGTCTACTGGAAAGTACCTAGCTAATTTAATCATTTTAGGCTTATCCTCGATGCCTATGTTGCATTCCTCGACATCAGACTCGGCGTGTTCTATAGTGGGTTTCTTTGCTACGTCGTTAAAATCAAAAAGGTCCTCTAATGGTTCTAGCCCCCTAGGTATGTTCTTGTCTTCTAACGGCAGCACCTCAATGTCTTCGTTTTCTGCGTCCTCATACTCTTCAATATGAGTTCCAAGTTTTTTAGTTAGCATGTTGATTTTTACGGAACTGGACGGTTCCTCTTCCTCAGAGGGCTCTTCTTTCAAGCAATTTTCATTGGATTTAGAATCTAAATCAGATAATTCGAACTCATTCTTGCCAAGCAGGAAATCCTCTATCTGCTTGTTGCCCTCAAAGACCAGCCAATATTTCTCATTATCTGGCACTGCAGGTCTATATTTTGTTCGAATGATGATCTGTTTGTCACTAAGTGATTCCTGACATGAACTAGCAGCACATGCCAATCCATTTGCAATTATGTTTTGACTCCTTGGGACAAACATGAGCTCATATTTTGTAAATGTGTTCAGGAAATCTATGGCATTATTTCGGTATACCCTTAGTCTAGGATGCTTAACATCATACTCTCCATTTGGTTGTTTGATGACTAATTTTGAGTCTCCCTAAACAATTATCTTCTTGGCTCCTAGTTCTTTCAATAGACGCAATCCTAGGATGAGAGCCTCATACTCTGCGATGTTGTTAGTGCATTTGAAATCTAGCCTGAAAGCATGGCTCTCGGAGTAATTGTTTTCAGTGTCGACCACCCATACCCTAGCTCCCGCACTTCTTTTAGTGCAAGACCTGTCAAAGTTCATGCACCATAAGGGATTGTTTGTAGGGTTAACATCGTTTTCATCCCTATTTCCTTGTTCATCATTATTTTTTGTTCTGAGATCCGCACCGTGTCGTGATGGGTCTCATTCCTCAGGACGTTCATGGAGTTTCGTGTGACGGGTAGTTTGTTGTTTGCCATCTTGGCTTGGTTCACTCTAGTTTGTTGTTTCAACGCACTGTTCAAAAGTTTCTCTCTCGTTTTCTTCCATATCTAGAACCACCATAATTTCTAGATTTGGGGCCTCTAATTGGTTATCGGAGTCGCTGTCTTCGAGCTCTGGCTTATTGATGGATTCATTATTGTAAAGGATAAACGAATCCAGGTCATTATGGACAGAGTAAATGGGGGAATTTTCAAGCTTTTCTGGGCTATTGACCATGAATTTCATGTGCACCTCTCTGTATAGTCTTCTAAGCTGGCTAAAGGCAGGGATAGTGGCATATGTCTCATCCATCTGCATTGTACCTTGCAGCTTGGAACCCCATGATCTTGACAACAACACGCCATACTTAGGAGGCACATCAGCCACCACAACATCCATAACCATGCACTTGGCTGGGATTTGAGTCAAATTCACACAAAGGTCTTTAATTAGGCCAAGGCACTTCACTCTGCTAGAGTCAAAAGAATATAAATCCTTATAAGGTCTGGTTATTTCTAGTCCTAGCCTTTCCATTATCACCTTTGGCATAAGGTTGTGTGAGGCTCCAGAGTCATGCATAGCATTATGCGGGATTTTTTCATGGATATTGAGGTTGACATAGAAAAGAGGTACTACCCCTTCTTGAAATTTCCCTTCAATTTTTGGGCCGAACAAGAGAGTTGGTTGCTCATCATTCAAATTGACGATGTCACTGTTTTCTCCTAAGTTTAAAGCTTTCAAATTTTGACTCTTATATACATCTTGGGTGGCCAACTCAATGAGAGGGACAGAAATTTTAATTTTGGAAATCTCACTTTCCAAATTAAAAGCAGACTGACTCTTTGAAAGATTCAATTCTGTCTTGTTGGGCACTGTTTTATTAGTAATCTCAGCTTGCTAATTTTCAGTATGTATAATGTTTGAATTTGTTTTATCAGGAGCATTAGCTACATTGCTAGTGCTGCTAGGTTCTCGACTTGATTTGTCACTGGTTTGGATGTCCTTATCTTTGTTTTTACCAGAATTCTCAGCAGCTGATTTACTGCTTTCAGAAGTCACTTTGGGAGTCTTTCCAGGCTTTTTCTTAATGGTGATTTTAGAGGCCCTTGGTTTGGGATCATCTATGTTCTTTTTGCTCCTGAGGTCATATTGTTCTCAGACCTGCATGATGGCACTTTGGAATCCTAACATATAGTCCTCAGTTTCCAATCCTTCCTCTTTCCTATGTGAGTATGAGGTCTGGTTTTCTTCTATGGGAAAGGTGTGGTCTAGTTCATCCACATCCATCATATTCATGTCAGTTTCCTCTGACTCCTCTACTATTCCTTCATCCTCATCAAGGAAGTTCTCTTGGAATGGAGGGATGACATTTTGATCAGAGTCTCTTTATCTATTCGAGGGGTTATTTCTCCTAAAGTTCTGGTTTTGATTTTGGTTCCTGTTTTGATTGCTAACTTGGATAGTCAAATTTTCTACCATTTTTCCTAGTCTCTCCATGGTTTTGGCTAGACTATCATATTTGGGATCAGATGCAGAAGTTGTGTTGTCATCCCTATAGGTTACCTTTTTCTCAGCCCTCATCCTGGCTCTTTTCTCAATCAATTTTGCCTCAACACTCACTGCTCCTTTCTGCATGTCTTCCAATGTATTATAATCTCTCTCCCTAAGCTGGTAGGCCATATCAGCATCAAAGCCTTCAGGGTATTTTACTAGGGCCATTCCTTGGGGATGTTTCATGTGTGGTGGAAGAGCATCATAGATACTGTTAAATCTTGTAGAATAGTCCTGGACACTCTCTCCTGGATTTATTTTAAGATTCTTATATTCGGCTAGGATTTGGAGAGGGTTTCTTCTAACTTCCCATTTGTTTATGAAAGTTTGATGTAAGGCGGGAAGATCATTAATGCTATTAGGAGGCAAAGCTTTAAACCACTTCTTCACTTCTCCTCCTAAACTCTGAGCAAAGATCCTCATATTAATTGTTTCATCCTCTATTTCCATGTAGTCAAAGGCATCTCCCATCCTATCTACATGGTTTTGAGCGGTGGCGGATTCTTTACCAGTGAAATGAGGAATCTTAGACTGATATTCATTAGGTAAAGGAGCTAAAGGCTGGGGCAGCACCAAAGGGGCATACCATGCTGCCATGATTGGAGGTGGAGGTGGATTCACAAGAGATGGATTAACAAAAGGGACAGTGGGCTAGATTGGAGTGGTTTGGACAGTGGATGTTATATGAACAGATGTGGATGGGCCAGGGATATATTGTTGAGCTGATCTTGGATGAGAGACACCTAAATTGAGAATGAAATGCAAATCAAGTGGCGTGGTTTCTCTACTACCAGGATGTTCACTTTGTTCCGGGGATGAAAGTGAAGATTGTGAATCTAGCTGATCTAAATCGTCAAGTGACCTTGTTCTAAATGGATTTCTTAGATCTACTTGTGATCGCTGTAGAGCTGCAAGATTTTCGGGAACTGAATTAGCTCTCAAGGATGATTTGAAAACAGTTGAGAATTTAGGATACTTCCCAAGTAATCTTTCAAGGTTATCAACTGTCTCAGGTGGGTTTAGGTTAGGGTGAGCTCTAGTATGAATCTTTCTAGGAGCCACTATGTTGTGTCTTTCAGACCCAACTAAACAAGAAAGGTGTTAACCAGATATGACAATCTTTAAGATGTTAACTGATCTTTTGCTAAGAAAAATTTAATCCTAAAAGCCTTCTTACTGAGTTTGAATGATTTTATAATGATCACGGGTCCTCCCAGTGGAGTCTTAAGGTCTGTAGGATTGTGGAGTCGCCAAGTGGAAGTTTTTAGCTCTTTTGGAGGTAAAAGGTTTTATGGCCCACTACCATGTTTATTGACTACCAATCTGAGATATTTTTGGGTTTTCTGAGTTTCTATGGTTGTATGGAAAACTAAGGAGTTTATAAAAGTTAGCCAAGCAACTATGAACTCAAAATATCCCCAGTGGAGTCGCCATTATGTTGGCGATGACAATGGGACACATACCAATGTTAGCAGTTATGGACTCTCAGATTTATCCCTAGTGGAGTCGCCATTATGTTGGGGTTCCTATGTTTTGGCCAGATTGGCAAAACCAAAAGATAAGACACCATCAAACTGCTTTGGGATTCAAGGATATAGCCCTCCTGAATCCAGAGAGGGATCTCTCTATGAATGAGTTTAAAGATGTGATCTTTAAAACATGAAATGTGATGTTAGACTAGTTATGAAGAGCATGGGTTTTGTTTTTTTTTTGGTTGGGCAAAGACATGATGAAGGTGAAGGCAGTTCAAAATAAAGGGTGAAGATGTATGCAAATGAAGGAATGATTCGGCTGATAGAAAATGCAAAAAAAATTTTAACCCATTGGGCTATGGAGTCATAGGAGGGTTTTAATTGGACAGCAAGGTTCAAGGAGGATCCATGGGGCAAGTCACTTATGTCAAAAGGATCTCTTAAATTTATTTTTTGGAATGAAACAGATAGGAAATGGAAAACAAAACAAATGAAGGACAGTGAAAAACCTAAGATCAAATAAGTGCCTTCAAACTATTTTTCTTCGGCATGTACTTAGGGAAAAACATAAAAGTATTCTGAGATCAGGTAAGTGCTTTAAAACTAGCCTGCATTGAAGTACTTTCAGTTAGAAAACATTTTAAAAACAATTGGAATAGCTTCAGATCAGGTGAGTGCTTCGAAACTACCCTGCTTTCAGCATATTCTAAAGGAAAACATAGATAATAATCACAAAGAGCAATCTAGATCAGGCAAGTGCTTTGAAACCAACCTGATTTAATATACTCTTTAAAGAGAACTTTCAAATGAAGAAAACATAGAAATAAAGCTTTCAGTAAGAGTAGGGTACTGTTGAGAGTAAATCCTAGCTCTATATTTGTTGTTATTTATCAGAGAAAATGGACAGAGTGAAAACATTAAAGAGAATAACAATTGACAGTGAGGAACACATCACCATTGACATAAATCAGGATCCCATAAATCAGCAGCTTGTATTTGATGTTCAAACCAGTTACAATCAGCAAGCCCGGTGGGTCTCTACAACTTAAGACATCTCATATCAGCTTATGTTGTTGGCAATATGATGCAGAGTGTTGTTCTTGATGGAAACCTACTTGATAAAGTTGATGGAAACCTATTTGATGAAGTTGTTCTTGATGGAAACCTACTTGATGAGTTAAGGGGGAGATTGTTGGCAATGTGATACAATGTATTGACTTTGATGGAACCTGCTTGATGAAGTTGTCCTTGATGGAAATGATGTAAATCTGATGTATCTACAGATCCGTTCAGAAGTAGCAGAAGAAAGAAATTCAGAAAGTGCCAGAATAATGTTGAACAAGGTATGTCACAAGGCATACGCGGTTTTATTAAGGAGAAGTCGCGTATGTACGCGGAAATGAACGTGCCAAGTCGCGTATGCCAATTTGTGCTCTATTTTTATAAAAACAGGGGGAACTACCATGGTATTGGCCCAAAGTATTGAGCGCTTGATTATCTATTTGATCCCGTCCAGGAATACCATCAGTGGTTGAGTGGTTTTGACTCATGGTATTGATAAAGGCCAAATCTATTTAAGGAGAAGAAAATCATAGTGCAAGGGGGTGTGCAAGTGTCTGGGCATTAATGAATACTTCACTCTGATGTATATCTGCATGGTTGAACTATGTTCTTAATTGATAGATCTGAATCTATGATGCACCTATGAATATGATGAAGGTTCAAGATCTCTAGATCTAGAAATGATGAATCTCTAGGATGATCTGAAAAGAAGTGATGAAGACCTGGCACAAATTTGATGAAGAAATTGAAGAAATCTGGGTAAGTTCATAGATCTGATCTGTTTTGCAAAGTTTATCTTTTATAGATCTATACACAGGTTCGTTTCATGAAAAGCGCGTGTATACGCGGATCTGATTCAATAAAAGCGCGTATGGGAAGTGAGGGTTTTCTGAAAAATGCACAGATGTATACGCGGGTTCGTTTCATGAAAAGCGCGTGTATACGCGGGTCTGATTAAATAAAAGTGCGTATGGTATTTGAACTAGTGATTTCTCAAGGTTGAATGTATTTCTGCATATCTATTCTGAAGTCTGGGTTATCTCTGATATTCTGGTTACAGTGGTTTCACTGTTCTGTTTGAAGCATTGGGCGAAGTATATTTGTTGATAAGTGAAGGGTTGTGTTGAAGCTATTTGATCCAGTTTGAAAATTGATGAAACGTGGTCTGCAGTGGTGCTGAGGGTCGAAGCCTTCAGTGAGGGGGTAGTAGCTCCCTTCCAGTGGTAGCTGGTAAACAAGAGCAGGGGGTAGTAGCTCCCTTCCAGGAGAGGCTGGTAAATGAGAGTAGGGGGTTGTAGCTCCCTTCCAGGAGAGGTTGGTAAACGAGAGAAGGTTGTAGCCTTCTGCAGGTGGGTGCCTGCGTGCTGGTATGAGTCTGCGCCAGTACATGATTGTAAGAAGTTTTCTTTATATAATAAATATTGAAGACTGAGACGACGGCAACGGTGGTTTTCTCCCGAATTGGGTTTCCACCTTAAATCATGGTGTTCATGTGTGTCGCTTATGTGTGGTGATTTATTATGTTCTTATTGCACCTATTTACTGCTTACTAAACATCTGATGAATGAATGATGCAATGATCTACGTTAAGAATTAAATGCATATTTAGATCTCTGAGCATATGCGAGTTTACTTAAGGATATCCACGTGTATACGTGAGTTGTGTTCATTAAAGTAGCGTATGGGTTTAAAAGCAAGAAAAAATTAAAAAAATTTCAGTCAGCACTAAATACTGATTCACCCCCCCCTCGCAGTATTTTTCCCAACAATTGGTATCAGAGCAGGTCCTTCTGAAAAATCTTAGCCGCTAGAAGGAAGATCAAGCAAGATGAGCAATCAAGATGGAACATCATCTATCAAGCCTCTACTCTTTAATGGAAGAAATTTAATATTCTGGAAAATAAGGATGAGATCCTTTCTTTAGTCTATGGGAGCAGATGTATGGGCCATTGTTGAACGAGGATATCAATATCTAGCTGCAGTACCAACAGATCCGACTGAAAAGAAGAATTATGAAACAAATGCAAAGGCAGTCAATGCTCTAACAGGAAGTCTAACTTATTATGAATTTGTCAAAGTTATGCAGCTGAATACATCATTCTAAGTTATGAAGGTGATGCAAAGGTAAAAAGTGCAAAACTTCAAACTCTCAAAATTGAATATGAAAATTTAAGAATGCATAGTGATGAGAATATTGCCAATTTCTTTCTATGTGTCGATGACGTTGTAAATCATATGATAAATCTGGGAGAAACAATAACCGAATATACTTTGGTTGAGAAAATTTTAAGATCGCTAACAGCAAAATTTGAGTCAAAAGTTTCTGCTCTTGAAGAAAAACAGGATCTTCAAAATCTTACTGTGGTACAACTTCATGGCATACTAACCGCATATGAAATGAGAAGAGGAGGACCATCTGAAGTCAAAGAGGATGTCTTCAGAGCTTCTACAAAAGGGAAAGAAGTACAAGAAGCAGAAGGATCAGGATATATCTCAGAAGAAGACGAGGCAAATTTTGTAAAGAAACTCCAACTTGGCACAGGACGGTTCAGAGGTAAACTTCCTTTCAAATGTTTTGAGTGTGGAAGAGTTGGTCATTATGCTGCTAAGTGTCCTAAAAAAGAAACACCTTCAAAATGGAAGGAAGTAGCAAGAAGGAATAAGAATCGATTTAACACTAGAAAAAGTTACTATACTCATGAAGACAGTGATGGGTTATCTGATAGTGAGGAAGAATGTGAACAAGATCTTAGACTTCTCATGGCATTTGAATCTAGAGAAGAAAAGGATACTTTCATGGATGCTCTAGAGGACAATGATTTTCTTGAAGAAAACAATCAACTCAAAATACACTTAGAAGAAAGGAAAATAACCATAGAGACTTTGGAAAAGCAGGTTGAAGAAGAAAAGAAACACATTGAGAAATTAGAATGTGAAGTGGTAAGTTTAAGAAAAGTTTTTGAGAAAGTAAAGGCTCTGAATCTTAGATTTGCTAAAGGATCTGAAACCTTAGATGAGATTATCAAGGTACAACGTTCTCCTCTTATAAAGACAGGTCTTGGATATACCGGAGAATCTTCTCAGGCTTTAGCACCAAATTATCTAAAAGCAGCTACAGCTGGTTTACAAAATTCTGCCACTCAGCAAGGGAATAAAGAATCATTACAGGTAAAGCATGATCATCTCAATTCAAAGAACACTAACAGGAATATCTCTCAAAGAAACACCAATCAACAGGTAAATTCAAGTAGAAGATTTCATGATCGCAGAAATTTCTTCTTCAATGGACAATGTTTTTCATGTCACAATTTTGGTCATAAAGTTGTTCAATGTGTTGCATATAAAACCATCATGACTAGAGAAGCAAGAAAGAAAAGGATTGAATTTGAGAAGAATACCTATAACAACTTTTATCCTCCTTTAATTGAAGTTGAATGTGCATATTGCAATAACTTTGGGCATGAAGAATCTGAATGCAGGAGCAAAGTTCAGCCAAAAGAGCATTTTCCATCAAGTTCCAAAGTATGGAAAAAGAAGGAATTACAGGTTGAAAATTATGGCATAGCGTTATTTGCAGAAAGTGAAAAAAATCAATGGTACATTGATAGTGGATGCTCAAGACACATGACAGGTGACAAAAACAAACTTCTTGCATATAGTGCTCTAGAAAAGGAAAAGAAAGTTACATTTGGAAATGATACTCCTGCTGTAATTAAAGGAAAAGGGTCTGTGTTTCTAAAATAAAAGGTGAAGGCTAATGATGTCATGTATGTGGATGGATTAAGGCATAACCTGTTAAGTGTAAGTCAAATGTGTGATCAAGGAACTGAAGTTGTCTTTAGTTCAAAATAATGTGTGGTTCGTGATCTTGATACAGGTAAAACTATTATAAAAGGAAAAAGAACTCCAAGTAACCTGTATGTATTAAATAACTGCAAAGAAAAATGTTACTTGAGTAAATCTTCAGAAAACTGGCTATGGCATAGAAGGTTGGGGCATCTAAGCTTCTCTCAAATCAACAAATCAAGCAGACTTAATGTTGTTCGTGGTCTTCCCAATATTACTCTACCTGAAAGTATCATATGAAAATCGTGCCAATTCGGCAAGCAGACCAAAGTGCAATTTAATGCCAAGAAAGGATCATCAAGTAGGCCTCTTGAACTCATTCATACTGATATATGTGGACCTATGAGGAAAAATTCACCTCGTGGTGAACAATACTATATCTTATTTATTGATGATTTCTCTAGAATGTGTTGGATTGAGTTGCTTAAACACAAAGATGAAGCATTTGAGAAATTTCAGATCTTCAAGGCTCTGGTTGAAAATGAATTAGATCTAAAACTCAAATGTCTTAGATCTGATCGAGGAGGATAATATACTTCAGATGAATTCCTTGAATTTTGTGAACAACATGGCATAAAAAGACAGTTCTTTGTAGCTGGCACTCCACAACAAAATGGCGTAGCAGAAAGAATAAATAGAACAGTTCAACAAATGGCTAGAGCTATGCTTGATGATTCTAGAACACCTGACACATTTTGGGGAGAAGCAGCACATACATCAGTAAACATTCTCAACAAGGCACATGTTCGTGTAAATAGTGACAAAACTCCATATGAACTCTGGTATGGTAATTCTCCCTCTGTGAAGCATTTTAGAGTTTTTGGAAGTAAATGCTTTATCAAAAATAATGATGAAAAACTTGGAAAGTTTGAACCTAGAGCAGATGAAGGAATACTTCTTGGTTACTCCTCTACGAGTAGAGCATATAAATGTTACAATAAAAGACTTCGGAAGATTGTTGAATGTATTGATGTTGTTATTGATGAGTCTCCTGCAGCCCCAAAAGAAGAAAAACAAACAACAAATGAAGACGATGGTGACTTATGTCCTTTTACATCAAATAGAAATGATATAGACTGTGAACCCAATGAAGAACCTGAAGATGATTTATCTGAAAAAGCTCCATCCAAATATGTTCAAAAGAATCATCCAGAATCTCAAATTTTGGGAGATAAGGGATTAGGTGTACAAACAAGAAGGACTCTTGTGGGATCTTCTAGCTATCTGGCATTTCTATCCACTATTGAACCACACAATGTCAATCAAGCTAGCAAAGATGAATGTTGGGTTCAAGCCATGAATGAAGAGCTTGATCAAATTGAAAAGAATCACACTTGGGACTTAGTACAAAGACCTCATAACAAAAATGTCATTGGAACTAAATGGATATTCAAAAACAAGTTAAATGAGAATGGGGATGTTGTAAGAAACAAAGCTAGACTCGTTTGCAAGGGGTATACTCAACAAGAAGGTATAGACTTTGAAGAAACTTTTGCTCCTGTAGCTAGACTTGAAGCCATAAGAGTGTTTCTTGCTTTTTCAAGTTTTCAACAAATCAAAGTTTATCAAATGGATGTCAAATCTGCATTTCTCAATGGTGATCTAGAAGAAGAAGTTTATATAGAACAACCAGAAGGCTTCATTTTGGGAAATGATGAAAATCTTGTTTGTAGACTTAAAAAGGCTCTATATGGTCTCAAACAAGCTCCAAGGGCATGGTATTATCGCCTTGACAAATATCTTCATCAACAAGGATTTTCAAAGGGGTCTGCTGATAGAAACTTATACACAAAAATTGAAAATGATAAACTATTGATTGTGGTTGTATATGTTGATGATATCATTTTTGGAAGTAATGAAGAATCTATGAGTCAGAAATTTGCTTCTGTCATGCAGCAATAATTTGAAATGTCTTTACTTGGGGAACTAACATTCTTTCTTGGCTTGCAAGTGCATCAAACTGCAGATGGTATATTCCTATCACAAGCAAAATATCTTAAGCAAATTCTGAAGAAGTATGGCATGGAAGAATGCAAACCTGTAAGTACACCAATGATAACCGGATGCAATCTCAGTTCTCATGATGATTCTCCCACGGTGAATCAACCAGAATACAGATCAATGATAGGAAGTCTACTTTATCTCACTGGGACTAGACAAGACATTATGCATGCAGTTGGGATTGTTGGACGATTCCAAGCTAATCCAAAAGAGTCTCACCTTCAGGCTTTCAAAAGAATATTCAAATATCTACAAGGAACTCAAGACTTTGGACTATGGTATCCAAAGAATGCTGATCTCACTCTTCATGCTTACACTAATGCAGATTGGGCTGGAAATGTTGATGATCGGAAAAGCACTAGTGGTGGTGCATTCTATATGGGGCCCCGGTTAGTATCTTGGTTCAGCAAGAAGCAAAGCTCTATTGCCTTATCTATAGCAAAAGCAGAATATGTGGCTGTTGCATCATGTTGCACTCAACTTCTCTAGATGATGCAAACCTTACAAGACTTTCAAATCAAATGTTCACCTCCTATATCCATTATGTGTGATAACACAAGTGCCATCAGTATCTCAAAGAACCCTGTTATGCATTCCAAGACCAAGCACATTCCCATCAAGTATCACTTCTTACGTGAACAAGTGCTTGAACAAAAGGTGAAGTTGGAGTATGTTCCCTCCAAAGAACAAGTTGCTGATATATTTACCAAACCTCTGCCCAGGGAAGCGTTTGAATATCTCAAACAGAAGATGGGAGTAGTTTCTGCCATGCAGAAGATCATATCTGCTTAAATGCAGAAGATTAAATTGGATACGTGGATTTCATGAAAGACAGTCGCGTATATACGCGAGTTTATACAGATAAAACAACGTATGGGTGGTTGCTGAAAATTTTTCTCTGGGTCAGCATTCTTCAGCACAGCTATGGTGCTGTTGGGTATCTCTGGTGATGTTTCAGCTCTTATATTTCTGTTTCATTCTCTGATATTGGGTGAAGATGCCTTGATGATTTGCTGTTGAAAGTGTTCAGGATGCACAAGCTAAGGGGGAGATGAAGGAGTGAAATGGCTCAAGAATAGGTGCACAGTTTCAGGGGGAGCATTAGCCTTGCTGAATGTAATGCATTGTTGGCATTATGATGATTCTGAAATATGATCTCTCTTGAGGTCTTTTTGATATTGGTTATAAAAATTCATATGTGTAATTTGATGAAAAGGCTATGACCTATGATTTAAATTGTAATATTCAGTCATGTAAAGGGCTCGGTCAAATTTGTAAACCCACTTGGTTGGGTAGTTGAGTCAAATTGTGTAAACCCACTAGGTTGGGTACATGAGTCATATATGTAAATCCACTTGGTTGGATCTTTGATGTAAGTATGAGTCCTTGGTTATAGATTCATGTACTTCATTGAAAAATATGTTTGAAGATTCAGCATGAACTCAGGGGGAGCATGGTAACTTCAGTGCACATCAGATCTACAGAGCTCTTCTTTCTACATGAGAAGAAAAACCTTGTTTTGGTTTTGATCTGCCCTTTGCCCTTGATGTCAAAGGGGGAGAGTAGTATCATGGTGTTTGAATAGGGGGAGAATTGGTGCTTGCATAATGATTATAATCAATGTATCTATCTGTTGCGATGATCAAACACCATCATGGTTGCCATCAAGTCCAAAGGGGGAGATTGTTGGCAATATGATGCAGAGTGTTGTCCTTGATGGCAACCTACTTGATAAAGTTGATGGAAACCTATTTGATGAAGTTGTTCTTGATGGAAACCTATTGAACTTGATGGAAACCTACTTGATGAGTTAAGGGGGAGATTGTTGGCAATGTGATACAATGTATTGACTTTGATGGAACCTGCTTGATGAAGTTGTCCTTGATGGAAATTATGTAAATCTGATGTATCTGCAGATCCGTTCAGAAGTAGCAGAAGAAAGGAATTCAGAAAGTGCCAGAATAATGTTGAACAAGGTATGTCACAAGGCATACGCGGTTTTGTTAAGGAGAAGTTGCGTATGTACGCGGAAATGAACGTGCCAAGTCGCGTATGCCAATTTGCGCTCTAATTTTATAAAACCAGGGGGCATTACCATGGTATTGGCCCAAAGTATTGAGCGCTTGATTATCTATTTGATCTCGTCCAGGAATACCATCAGCGGTTGAGTGGTTTTGACTCATGGTATTGATAAAGGCCAAATCTATTTAAGGAGAAGAAAATCATAGTGCAAGGGTGTGTGCAAGTGTCTGGGCTTTAATGAATACTTCACTCTGAAGTATATCTGCATGGTTGAACTCTGTTCTTAATTGATAGATCTGAATCTATGATGCACCTATGAATATGATGAAGATCTAGAAATGATGAATCTCTAGGATGATCTGAAAAGAAGTGATGAAGACCTGGCACAAATCTAATGAAGAAATTGAAGAAATCTAGGTAAGTTCATAGATCTAATATGTTCTGCAAAGTTTATCTTTTATAGATCTATACGCAGGTTCGTTTCATGAAAAGCGCGTGTATACGCAGATCTGATTCAATAAAAGCGCGTATGGTCAGTTAGGGTTTTCTGAAAAATGCACAGATGTATACGCGGGTTCGTTTCATGAAAAGCGCGTGTATACGCGGGTTTGACTAAATAAAAGCGTGTATGGTATCTGAACTAATGATTGCTCAAGGTTGAATGTGTTTCTGCATATCTATTCTAAAGTCTAGGCTATCTCTGATATTCTGGTTACAGTGGTTTCACTGTTTTGTTTGAAGCATTGGGCGAAGCATATTTGTTGATAAGTGAAGGGTTGTGTTGAAGCTGTTTGATCCAGTTTGAAAATTGATGAAACGTGGTCATTAGTAGTGCTGAGGGTTGAAGCCTTCAGTAAGGGGGTAGAAGCTCCCTTCCAGTGGTCGTTGGTAAACGAGAGCAGGGGGTAGTAGCTCCCTTCTAGGAGAGGCTGGTAAACGAGAGAAGGGGGTTGTAGCTCCCTTCCAGGAGAGGCTGGTAAACGAGAGAAGGTTGTAGCCTTCTGCAAGTGGGTGCCTGCGTGCTGGTATGAATCTGCGCCAGTACATGATTGTAAGAATTTTTCTTTATATAATAAATATTGAAGACTAAGACGATGGCAGCGGTGGTTTTCTCCCGAATTGGGTTTCCACCTTAAATCCTGGTGTTCATGTGTGTTGCTTATGTGTGGTGATTTATTCTGTTCTTACTGTTGCTTACTAAACATCTGATTAATGAATGATGCAATGATCTAAGTTAAGAATTAAATGCATATTTAGATCTCTGAGCATACGCGAGTTTACTTAAGGATATACGCGTGTATATGCGAGTTGTGTTCATTAAAGTAGCGTATGGGCTTAAAAGCAAGAAAAAGTTAAAAAAAATTCAGTCAGCACTAAACACTGATTCACCCCCCCTCTCAGTATTTTTCCCAACATATGTATCTTCAATTTGAAAACAGGGCATCAGTAGCTTCAGAAAACTATTACATGCAATTATATGTCTAGAGACCAACGATTGATCATCTTCTACAGAAGTATTTATAGAAGAATGAGGAGGTGGGATCCAATAATAGATCTCGGGAGTCAATCAATACAGACTTAATACTTCTCGGCCTTTGAGGGGCTCCATGAAGAAGTTTACAGATGATCTGTCTGTATTAATTGATTTACATTTATGAATTAAGCTCGGTGGGAGCCTTTGTTGACTTTTGAGGCTCTGTGTCATGTTGAAGTAACTCTGTTTCTGCTCTTAGAGGCCTAATGATTGAACATATTTGTTTCTGGGCTGTTCTTAATCTTTAAAAATAGTTTTGTCGACAATTAGAGATAAGATCTTTGATTTGTATTAATTGTTCAGTTGTCTTTAGGCAAACACCTCTTGTTTAGGTAATTACTAGGCCTTCTTTGATTTCTTTGTGGCTGCAAGTGTCATTGGCATCTGAAAAGGTTGGCTTTTGGCGCTGGCGAGGGTTCAATTGGCCACTGCTGTGGCAGTGGAGCTTCTTGGACTGATATATTTCTTTGTTTTATCCTAAAACACCTTTAATTCACTTTATTTCAGTGTTTTAGGACAGATTACGCTCGATCTGTGTCTTCGGTCTTCATGTTGTCTTTAATTGAGTGGATTAGGCATTTGATTGTCGATTAAGGCCATAATCCCTCAAACTGTCTTCAATCTTCTGTTCTGTTGTGTTTTGTCTTCGACACTGATACTTTTTAATTATTTTATGTACTGCTGTGTGTCTTGTTGATGTGCAGGGCCGCCCAGGGCTCGTATGGCATCAATGCCCATGAAGTATTGACGAAGCATGGAGTAGAACCCTGTGAATGGTTCCCTTTGATGAATCAAAGGCGTCGGAATCGTCATTACTAGCCTTCAGCTTTCTCTTTAATATGATATAAAACTCATTCAACACCTGCAAAATACAAAAAACTATATTATAAAATCCTGCGTTCTGTGGGTAAACTGCTTTAGAGGGCGTGGGGAGAGAGTGTGGCCGTTGGATGGCATCATCCAACGGTTGGGATTAGTTAAGAGAAGGTTAAAAAGGAGAGCAGAGGGAAGAATAAGTCGGAACCGTCGATCGTGCAATGCTCAACGGTGGTGAATAAATCGGGAATTGGCAATCGAAGGGGGGAAAAGTAAAGAAATTAGACGCACCCGATGGAAAACCCCAATGCGATTAGATGAAAACCGTCAATCTGCAGATCAGATCGACGGTGGGAAATGCGTCAGGAGATCGCAATCGGCGGGGTAATGAACTTGGAGTGCGACGGATCGATTGAGCGCTGGTCGTTGATTTGAGGATCAGATCAACGGTGGGGATTGAATTGGAGGGATGGCAATCAGAGGTGGAGAAATGTAAAGGTGTAATAGAAATCGCTGATGCGATTGCGCGATCGGGAAACGGCCGATGCAATTGCGTGATCAGGCCATCGCAATCTAGAATATAATATAGGTCTTTCAATGTAACCATTTGAAACTTGCGATGTGATTAGCACGGGTCGTTTGATCGGCTGTAGATCAACGGTCGATATCGTTTAAAACTTTGCACCAACGGAAACCCTTTATGATATATGAAAACCCAAAATTTCAATATAATACAAAGTTTTAATGCTTCGGGGGCAGGATATATATTTATGATATGGTTTGGCGCCTGACTGCGGGGCCCATGGTCTCTATGTAATATAACATGCCCGGGGCATATACAAAAAAGGGCTAATCGCAATCGGGACTTCGGTCTTGGTCTTTCAATCTAACCATTCAAACTTTACGATGCGATTAAGCGCTTGAATGGTTCAGCGCTTGGTTCCAGCACCAAGGCATATGGAGGGGAAGTGGTTTAAGACTTATCCCAAGGGGGCTTAAGCCTTTATACAACAATATGTATTTTTCATGAAAATTTTCAAGTTTTTCAATGGATTTGGAGGTTTCGGCAGAGTTTAAAAAGGAGTTTTAAACTCTGTAAAGGGGTTATATGAAGGGGAGATGAGGAAAAATGGAAAATAGAGGAAAATGATGGGGAAAAAAGAGAGTAAAAATGAAGGTTAGTTTCTAAGTGGAGGATGGGGAGAAAGGAGATTTTGCAGCAGTCTTTTCTCATGGAATTTTAGCAGAATTTCTGAGTTCTGAAGGGAAACAACAGTGAAGATTTTTAGAAAAGGGCATGAGGTCTTCAAGAGGCTTCAAGAGATAACATTTTGGCAATAAAACTGTTTCTTGAAGGCTAAAAAATGTTTTGGCCACCTTTTGATTGAACAAATTTTATAGGTGGCCAACAAAGGCTAGGTGTGATCCCAAGTGATTTTAACAGTTTAGACACCCCTAGGTCACGACTACTCAGACCATAAATTAAGTGGATTAGTCATATTAAAACTCACATTACCTACGCACTTTATAATGCAATATCCGATAAGTATGTGCGTAAAAAAATATATATATAATGTTGCAAAATTTTTATTACTATTATAAATCTCCAACAAATATATTTTTCCCTATGTTTTATTTCTAAAAATGAGAAATGGAAATCCTTATTTACTTTATGAGAAGTAAAACCAATGAATGACACTCACTTATATTTCTCTTTATAACCATTTTTAATTGGAATTTGACAATTTCTTCCATAATAAAAAATGGTGAAATTTAGTGGTTAAGATTGGGTGTCTTAGGATTTTTTATTTATTGATATTATATAGTGAATGAACTCTTGGAATTTAACACTAAAATTTAACAACTTTTGACCTTATTTCATTAGAATTATAACATTTATTTCTCCATAGTGCATACCATGAATGCCTTGAGGATTCATGAGAGTTGGCCTCCACCTAGAATCACTTATACCATGTGTGGCAAGTCATTTATATTAGTAGTATCCATATGGCAGAGGAATTGGAACATTAAATTCGCAAGAGTGGGGATTAGGCATGATTGTTTGGAGGGTTGTTGAGATATGAAATGGTTTTTTGGATCAAGTAAGGTAGTGAGATTATACATGGGGATGGATATGGATGGGAATTGTCCTAATAGGATATTGATCCCTATTTATGACCTCACTACTTTACATATTCTTGGGATGCTAGCTTTCTGAGAGAAGCTTTATGCTTGGCGACTACTGGGTTTTTTCTTTCAACTTAGGCTTGTGACTACTAGTCCTTCTAGTAGGCTTTCTATGTTATATACCAACTCTTTCCATGAAGTAGGATAGCAAACATTTCAGTTGGTTGTAGGGTGGAAACATTCTATCATCTTGCATTCAAGATCCACCTTGCTTTGCTATCCTCTCAACATGATCAACCTAGACGTTATAGCTTGCTTGCAGAAAGGTATTTTAATTCTGGTTTTTGTGCCATCCCTAAAATATTTGGGTCGCGCTAAATTTGGTTACTAGCTATTGTTAAATGTGAAAACTAGTTTGTGTCAGGTCATTTATCATTTTTTTTCACTGATTTTAGTTCTGTTTAACTTGCAATTTCATTTTTTATGCTATCTAAAGCCTGACCATAGGTCATTGTTCCATTGTGTTATCATATGGTTTTTTTATTAAGGGTTACGATGTAATATCCCAAAAGGGAGAATGCAGTAATACAAAAACACAATTGATGAACAATAGCAAAGTAAACAATTAATCTAAAGACAACATAAAAATGTACAGAATAGCTGAGCCATTTTATTATGTGGGAGGTGGATAAACCTGTACAACAATGCTCAAAATATGATACACTTAAGCCAAAGAGATGGCCTAGAATGACCCTGCTGCAACTATTGGGACTACAACTGCTAGTAAAATATAAATGTAGATCTAGGCAGTCTCAAGCACTAGTTTTGGTATTACCACAATTGCAGTGACCCTTTGAAGTGGAAACAAATAAAAGTGGGTATGCTATGAGAGTTGTCTTGATGTAGGGAGGAAGGCATGTATGCTACCATTCTAAAGTATTTCATGGGGCATTCCTTAACTACCCTACCTATGATAAGGAGCTTTATGCCATGGTTTAAGATGTGAAGAAGTGGAAGTACTATCTGATGGGAGAGGAGACAATAATCCACACAGATCACCAGTCGTTACAATACTTGCAGGCCTAGAGTAAGCTACAACATACCATACATTACAAGTGGATGGGGTTTTTACAACAATGTCATTTATTGATCAAGTATAATAAGGGTGACATAAACAAGTTGGCCAACATGCTTTCAAGGCCACCCACATAAAAAATCACAACTTCGGGGACTATTATGCACATGGAGCCATTCACCCATGATGCATACAAAGAGACATATTCAAAAGATGAGGACTTCAAGAAGGTGTATCAGCAGTTGCGGAGTCAGAGTCATATGCACGATGGCAACAACAATTTTGACTATCGTCTCCAGGACGGGTTACTCTAAAGGCTAGATAAGTTATGTGTTCCTAAAGGTGATTGATTGCAGCGAATTAGAGAGGCTCACACCTCCAAGGTTGTAGGGAAGTTTGGTGTAGGGAAGATCGTGGCTAATTTGAAAAGGTATGTGTATTGGCCCAAGACGCAAGAGAAAGTAGCTAGGTTCATAAGATGATGCATGCTTTGTTGTACCAACAAGCCCAACAACAAGAAACATGGTCTATATCATCCCTTACATGTACCTACTCATCCTTGGGAAAGCATTTCCATGGACATTGTGGGAGGTGTACTAACGACCAGAGAGGGACATGACTACCTGTTTGTGGTAGCTAACATGTTTAGCAAGATGTGTGTTCTGATGCCCTATAAAAATACCATTAGCGGACAAGAAGCAACAAACTTGTTCTTTGGACAGGTCTGAGTGCACTTTGGGATACCAAGGAGCACCATTTCATAAAAGGATACAAGATTTCTCCGTGCATTCTGGACTACTTTGTGGGAGAAGATGGATACAAAGTTGAAGAAATGTGCAACATTCCATCCACAAATAGATGGGAAGACAGAAGTAGTCCACGGGACCTTGGTGCAACTTCTGAGGGGATACAACCAGAAGCATTTGAAGACCTAGGATGAAAATATGATATATATATACAACATTCCCACAAAAGAGAAATCCACACTTCTACAGGAAAATTCCCCATTTGATACTTTTTTTGGATATTTTCCACCTTCACCTTTGGATATTGCATATGGGAAGCAAGGAGGAGTGAGGGGAGATCTTACAATAGATTCTTTAAGCGCTGAAAAAATTATAGAGAAGTTCAGGTAGATCCATCTATAGGTACAGGAAACACTGCAGAAGTTGCATGAGAAGTATAAGGTCATGATCAACACAGAACAAAGAAATCATTCAAGGTGGGAGACAGAGTATGGCTGCAGTTGAACAAGGAGAGGCTACAAGGGCCTTGTAAGAAAATCAAGGCTCTCATATATGGTCCCTTTAAGATACTGGAAAATGTGGGTGATAATGCCTATCGACTCTATTTACCACCATATATGCGCATTTACTCAGTTGTGAATGTAGAGAATTTGAAAATCTATGAGTCTTCCATGCTAGACCAGGAAGAGGAACAGGTCCTACCTTTTGTGGAGGATTTGGCACCAAACGCTCAGGTAGAGTTAATAGAAGATACAATTTTGCAAAAGAGGTCCATAACTACAAGACAAGGGCAGCGTGACCTTTGGCAGATTGGGTTGAAGAGACAACTTCCGAGCAAAGCTAAATGGTACACCAGAGAGAAGATGGAGGAAAACTTTCCTCACCTCATTCTGTAAAAGCATTTGGGGACTAAAAGACTCCCAAAATGGGAAAGTGTGATCTGAATTGGATCATTATATTTTTTTACATCCATCTCGATGCATTTGGAGTGAAAAAAGTGGAGGAATAAGCTTACGAGACTGTTTTTACCGGTGGGATCCATTTTGGTGAAATGGGGTCTGAAACCTTCCAAGGGCATTTTGAGGCATCAAACAACGTTTTTTTGGGGTAAAACTTTACTTCTTTAGCGCAACACATTTTCATGTTATTCTACACACATAGGCTTTTCCAACGGTGCAAGAAGCGTGTCAATCAGAGTTTGTATGCAAAATTTATGTCACTGGGAAGTTGACCTTCCTGTTTTCAAACCTATAGCTCAGAAGGATGTTGCGTTAGCCTCCATTACTAATGGAAAATAGGCTAGTAACTTGTTTGTAATCTAAAAGACTCTAGAAGAGTCTATATTGTAACTCTAGTTAAGAGTTGATGTAGTCAAAATTAACCACTAGTAGACTGTCTGGTTGTGTTATAACCGGGCCACTAGGAGGAAGAGACATTCCATTATTTCAAGAGCATTTTGTTCCATAGTTGAGCAAAGATAGCTAGGAGAGATGAGAGATATAACACACAAAGAGGATCTGTGCACTGTAGCAACCCACAAGCAATAATCATTACTTCTTTATATCTGCAACCATATTGCCAGAGAGAGAAAGAGAGTGGAGCGGCCTCACCTTCCAGCTGGGTTTTCTCCCTAAAGGATTTCTCAAAGCATATCTTGTGTCTTATGTCTGTGTGGACTTATCTTGTCGTTCTTTACTTTTCTGTATAATTTTCATTCGCATGCATGCACTAATTACAATTAAATTTACAGATCTAGAAATTTAATAAAACGATAATAGTGTAGAAATTCCATATTTTAATATTTTATTATCAAATTTGTTGTGACAAACCACACAATAGAACATCTAATACAATTTATGTATCAATTGTTTATTTTTTAAATTTTACATATTAATTTTAATTATTGAACTATTTATAAATAAAATTTAAAAAATAATAAATTTTCATATATATATATAAATAATTTTTTATAATTTTTTCTAATAAAGATTAGTTTTTTAAAATATGTTTCTAAGATTAGTTTTTTAAATATTTTTATAAAAAAATTTCTAAACTTAATATTTGGTATTATTTAAAAATGTATATTTTATATATATTTAAAAACTCTACTGCAAATATGTTTCTAATATTAAGATTAGTTTTTTAAATATGTTTATATAACATTTTCTAAACTTTTCTATATAAAAATATTAAATTCAGTTTTACAGCAAAATTTATAATGATTAAAATCACTCTTGAACATTTCTTTTTTTTAATGGAATTAAAAATCTATTAAAATATTATTTTTCTTTACCTATAAAAGATGCCCTGCCCCTGCCCTGCCGCGGCATCTTTCTGGTGGGGATATCGAAAATGTATTTTTGTTAAAAAAAAAAAAAAAAGCCATTTTTCTGCCCCTTTCTAAAACCAGAAAGTCTTTCTATTTTCTCCACCGTAAAGCTGAGGCATGTAAAGCTCTGAAACTTTACAGCCTCGCAGCAATTTAAAACTCCAGCGTGTATCACGCTTTAATCTCTGGATTAACTCTTCATTTCCAAAAAATAATTTACCCCAGCAACTGTACATTGTCTAGTCAGATCCATCTCAGCTTCAGGGCTGTCATTCGGCGTTAGGTGATTTCAATCTTTATGCTGCTCCCACCTTGATTTCCCCTCAAGTTCTGCGTGCGTCGCTTCAGTAAAATGAGCTCTTGCATGGGTTCTCAATTGGTTTGGCAATTTTTCATATCAAAATGCATTCCCTTTTGTTGTGGCACTACTGTAAGTTAAATCAAGAGGTGGATGGGGTCAAAACTCTGGCGTATGATTGAAGTCTTAGTTTTCAACTTCTGACCTGCGAACAGGTTTCTGCCCTTTCATCGCCCTGCCGGATCTTAATGCTTTTAATATCAGCGGTGAGGAGAAACGATAACCATGTCAAGCTCGGGTCCGTCAAGGTTCAAAAACTCTTGCCGAGGTTTGAACTTGGGGTCATTTTGGTGGCAACTTATTGACTCAATCCCTGGAGCACAGCTCTGCGGACACTATCAGCTGCATTTGTACATGGTTATTGGCTTTTTACTGAGCTTCTCAATTTGTTCGATAGAGAATTAATTTTAACATTGACTCCAATTCCAGTTCTCTTATACTGTTACTACATGTGTTTAAAAGGATAATAAGTAAGGAGGGTTCAGAGAATGGGGAAGGCCCTCGTGGATAAGGGAGACATATAAAAGTAATTGAAATGCAATTGCATAAAAGGACTCGATTGTAATTGATAGAAGTCTCGGGAGAATTTGGTAATTTACAGTGATAATATGGTTTTGTTTGGTTTGGCCGGTGGAATTATTTATGGGTTTTGAATTGGTGATTTTAACATTAAGTGGGATTATTTATGGGTTTTGAATCAGTAATCTTAACATTAAGTGGGACCATCCATGGGTTTTGAACTGGTAATGTCAAGTGAGACTATCCATGGTTTTTGAATCAGGTGGGATTATTTATGGGTTTTGAACGTGTGATCTTAGCATCAAATGGGCCTATTCATGGCTTTTGAACCAGTTATCTTAACATGAAGTGGGACCATCCATGGGTTTTGAATCGGCAATCTTAATGTCAAGTGAGACTATTCATGGTTTTTGAACCAGTAATCTTAACATAAGGTGGAACCATCCATGGGTTTTGAACTGGTGACCTTAACATCAAATGAGACTATCCATGGGTTTTGAACTGGTGATCTTAATGTCAAGTGAAACTATCCATGGCTTTTGAATCAAGTGGGATTATTTATGGTTTTGAACTTGTGATCTTAGCATCAAATGGGACTATTCATGGCTTTTGAACTAGTAATCTTAACATCAAGTGGGACCATTCATGGGTTTTGAACTGGCGATCTTAATGTCAAGTGAGACTATTCATGGTTTTTGAACCAGTAATCTTAACATCAGGTAGAACCATCCATGGGTTTTGAACTGGTGACCTTAACATCAAATGAGACTATCCATGAGTTTTGAATAAGTAATTTTAACAATGAATAGGACCATCTATAGGTTTTGAACAGATGACCTTAACATCAAATGGGGCTATTCATGGTTTTGAACCAGTGATCTTAACATCAAGTAGAACCATCCATGCTTTTAAAACCCATAAGCTTTCCATCGAAGAGTGCCTTAACATTATACTCAATCACCATTTATTCAAAACTAATTATACTAGTAATAGGTTGGAAAAACATATGACTCTGTTTTTTTTTTAGTTTTGAGAATCAATTGCAGCATTTTGCCTCGTAACAATCTGTATCCCTCATGTGGTGTGAATGAGCGTTCTTTTTCTACTGCTTTATTCAAAGTTAATTAAAGTAATAATATGTTGGAAAAACATATGGCTCTGTTTTTTTATGAGTTTTGAGAAACAATTGCAGCATTTTGCCTCGTAACAATCTGTATCCCTTATGTGGTGTGAATGATTGTTCTTTCTCTACTGCTTATCACCTCTGTTTCTAACATACTATATGGTTTAATAATTAATAGGGTATGTGAGTGTATATCTCTGAATTTTTAAAACAATTTTGCTAATAAATTGCAACAGGGTTTAGGTGGTTGGCCTATTGTATCGGTCCATCATTTTGCTTGGTTAGAATCTGGGAAATACTCCCATTGTTGAGACACAGCCAGCCAATCCAAATAACTGTAGATATTGGAGCAGTACTTGCAACAGGTAGCATTGAGAAATAGTCACTGGAAATTTCTCTGTCGTTTTGAATTGTGATAGAAGACTAGCTATTGGAAATTATTTGAGGTCTTCCCCTTTTTTCCCACTTTTCATTTCAAAGAACAGGTTCCGGAGTTTAGTAGTTAGTTGGTATTAGGAGCAGAATTCATACTTATATTCTTCTTTTTATGGGATTTCCCTTTGTATCTGTTTAAACCGAGTGTTGTGTGGGTTTTTACTTTGTATCTGTTTAGCTGACTGTTGTGGTTGGTTTCTTTGAGAATCGGCATTTGTGTTCGGTCACTTAATGGCCCAATTGCTTACTGTTTTTCTTTTCCCAAAATAAAACTGACTCACTCTCCAGCGTTCCTGCCAAATTGTACACAAGTTAATCTTCTAAATTGTAACCTTACTTTAAAAAACCAAAGTGCAATCCCTTGTTGAGAAATTTGTTGATGTCAATATTACTATAATAACATTCAGAGAGGGTATTCATGAGACTACCTGCCCCATTTGCATGGAGCCACCTGCTGCCCCTTTTACTCAGCAGCTATCAGTGAGGAAAAATAGTAATCAAGCTACATGAGACCATGGTGTTAGCCTCTAAAATTTCCAATCATATAAGTGAATTATGAGATGTGAAACAATTTTTGTGAATTCAGATATACGACAGAAGTTAAATATGCTCTCAGGGGAGTATAATCGCATTAAAAAATGAGGAGGTTTATACATACACTCAATTTCTCTGTCAGAGAAAGAAAGAATGAATTTTGCTTAGATTCAAGAAATTCTGCTACATCTATACACGCTAACTACTAAATTCTACTTTTCTTGTATGACGACATGTAACTTAGACTCGACTTTCAATCCTCTAATAAGAAGGCCTCGGTAAGTAGCCTGGAGCTGTGAGGCTGGCTAAGTAATCTTGGAAAGGATCATTGCTGGAGGGAGGCTGTATTTGGTCCAACTGTGGAAATGGGTTTTGCAGACTCTCGAAGCCAAAGGTGAACATTGATTGGTTCAAACCAGCATTCTCCTCCTGCTGCTGCTGCTGTTGCTGCATCAATTCTTCCAACCTACAGCTGCTCTGCACTTCTTCTTTATCGGATTTAAGATCATGCGACGATTGCATGGAACAACTTGAATCGGTGAGCAGAATAGGAGGAATTAAATCTGCTGAATCATAATTTGTCCTGTGATTAGTCATAGAGTTGAAAAAGGGGACAAGTTCTGGAACGTCCATAGGAGCACTACTGGCATTTGAAATGTTCAAATTCTGCTCAAAAATGGGGTTTGAGTTGTAGCTCATGGAAGTAATGGCAGAAGTTCTTGAATCATGGTTAGAGATCGTTCTGCAATTCGGAGAAGGGGCAGATTTGGTTGAATCTTGTGAAGTTCTTTCTGAATGTTCAATGTTCGAGTTCATTAAAGTATTCCCGGCGGACAGTATTCCTGGCACCTTTTCATCAATTTCTTCGTGTAATTGTTCCATAGCTTCTTCCGATGACCACTCTTGCTCCTTAGCTAACTTCTCCGCACTGCTCTTCTTGTTATATATTCGACAAAGTACCCAATCATCCAACTGCAACAAGAAGCAATTTCCTCATCAGAAACAAGGATAACCCAAAAGAGAAAATAAAGGATTTTGAGCTAAATTTGCATAACTGAAAACCATCACAAGCCTCATTTTTAGCCTGAACTGAGGAAAACCAAAAGATACTTAATAATTATGGTTTTCCTTATTGAAAGCTACTGGATTAAATGAGAAAACCCTTGATTTTATAACTTAAATGATAAAACCCTGTTTCCCAAATAGATTTATTCCCTAGAGTGACGAGTCTAGCTGGCTTGGGCCCTGTCACGACTAGGCCACAATGGCATCCAGCCTAACAGGTGTTTTAAACCAAACAACACCTACACTGTCTATTGACACACAGGAATATGCACAGAAGACAATACACTGGAACAGTTGCTTACCCTTAAGCTGCCCTTCTTCTTTGCAGATCTATTGACATCAGCAAGGCGGTATTCATGCATAATCCAATTAGTCTTGTTTCCTTTAGGTGCTTTTCCGACATAGAAAACCAGAGCCTTCTTGATTCCAACACGCCTGTTGCTGCCCTTAGCAGTGATGGGTTTATCTGCACCTGTGGCTTTCCAGTATCCTGAGCCAGCAGCCCTGTTGGGGCGAGAGCCATTTGGATACTTCCTGTCCCTGGGAGTGAAGAAATACCACTCCTTTTCTCCAAACAGTGCCTTTTCTGCAAGAATTGAAAACGTGTATCAGACCAGAACAAATAACAATTTATATAACTAAAAGATAACAGGAATGAAAAACAAGCATTTCGCATTGCAGGAACATGACATGGGCATAAATATGAAAGAACACTATAAAAATATGACAGAAGAAAACCCATGTCCATATGAAAGTCCATACCCACAGATAAAAATGAGACGATTCATTTTGAGATTCAAGGTTGCCATATCAAGCAAAGAGACATATCCAAGTATTAGTCCTAAGACATGGAAGGGCATTCATTTGCAGATTTGGGACATTAAAGAATTCATTTTTGAGATATATAAAGAACTCTCACACATCTTATGTAATGCCCATCTTACCCGGGCAAAACCCCAAATTTAACAGATTAGCCTTAAAAAGCAGTGTAACCTAAAAAAGGCTTGTTCAGCAAGAACCAAACTCAACCAAAGTTGTCTGTTTAAAAAGGAACAACATCAAGATCACAGCTCAAATAACCTCAATGACAAACTCTAATCCCCATGGACAGCAGTGAATTTGCAGTGCAAAATCCTATTGCTCTGGAATTAGTAGTGGATTGAAACATAAGGTTCCATCTGCCCAAGTAAATGAACTGTCACAAAGAATGAAGAAACAAATCTATCTAGAAAAAGTGGTATAAAATGAACCAAATTTGATACCCTGAATATTTGGTTTTATAGACCGCTACCGATTGCTCCACTTTTGGAGGATCACGACAATATCTAGATTGATCTTTCAGATCGTTGTAAGAGCTAAGATAAGACTTTTCCCTCTAAAGTAGGGCAGGACCTTACAGCCTTTCAGAACCTAACTTTTTAGGACTGTAAGACCAGGGTGTACCTTTTAAAACAGTAAACAGAGACCCTGCCCCTTAGGACTTTCAGACTTGGTTAAAACCAGTAACACCAAGGCCTAGCTTGAGCTGACTAGCCACATCCAAACCTCAATGGAACAGCAATCGGGCAAACTACATAACCAATATACAGTTAAACAGAAAGAACATCCACCGTTCCACTGTCCTATATATAAGGATCTAAGCTTCGACTAACGAGCTTCTACCACTCACCCCCTCCACTTTTAGTCACTTCATCTTTCTAGCCACTTGGATCCCATTATGGAAGTTGATTTATAGCAGGTGAAAGCATGGCTTTAAACAAAATGGATTGAAGATTTGAATTAATCATTCCAGATCTTCAAAGCTATGGAAAGAACAAGGATGCCTAATAAGCATAGAGCTTGCAAGCTCAAATTGAAAGAGCAAAAGGCTACAAGTAACAAGATCAATAGCAACTGCTCTCAACTGACACCATCTACAAAGTAGACCCTTCTGTAACAGAAAAACTCCAAATAAACAAGAAGCCCAATCAGAATCACAAAAGCCCAGTCAGAAACACAAAGCCCAATCAGAAACACAAAAGCCCAGTCAGAAACACAAAGCCCAATCACAAACTAAACTAATTCTTGGAATACCAAACAGGTACCAGAGTCAATTCAACAAAGCCTGTCATGCCAAGAACAAAAATCTCAATAATCATCTCCTAGGAAGAAACAATCTGAATTCCATAGGTGGAGGGATAAAAACATAATCATAACTTCTTGAAAACTTAAAATCAATACCTGGCAACTCCCATGGATCGAATTTGTACAAGTCCACCTCTGCAATAATAGAAACAGCAATGGGCAGTGAGGCAGCCTTCCTGCACAAGTAATGCACTACTAGCTCGTCATCTGTAGGGAAGAATCTGAATCCGGGCGGTAAATTCAACTGGGCCTCTGCATCTTGTCTCCCCATATTGTAAAGATTGCTCTTGATTTCACCTTTGACTGTATTGCCTGCTCTCTCAAATGCCAATTCCTTCTGAAAAAATTTATCAATTCTCCCACACTCGGAGGCTTTATAAGTTTTTCATCCTGCAATCTCTCCGCCGGGTTCCTCCTTTTTGAGTCAAACTAAGGCGGCGTGTTCCGGGTGCCAGTTCATCAATTCGCCACTCGTGACGTCATTCCACACGTGGCAGCCGCCCCAGAAGATCGACTGCTGGTCAAGAGACCGCCTCAGACGCGTGCCGCGAACTTTCGTCCTGTCCGACGTGGTCGGCTCTGATTGGCCACCAAGCTGGACCAGACAGGTCAGAGAGCGACGGGAGAGTAAACCTGTCGGACAGCTGGCATCTGGAATCGTCCACGCGTGCAAACTGCCGAGGGGTAAGGCGGCGCCAAAGGGTGGGAGAATTTCGGTGGTGACGCGGCAGGACCCTTACGTCACTGCTTACGTCAAGAAGCAAGAGCCCCGTGGGGTTGTTGTGTGGGGGCCACTCTGTTTTTTCCCGTGCCGCGGCGCGCGTGTCATCGTCCGAGACCACCATAGTACGATTTACCCAACGTGTTTTAATTTGGGCCGAGAATTTATCTGCAATTTATGGTTGAATTACGACAGTCGGGTGGCTTGTGTTTTGTTATATTGAAAAAAATATTATTTTTGTATTAAAATTTATAATTTATTGCTCATTCATTTTTCTTCGTCAAAAATTAGACTGGGAATTTGCAAATATTAGACCAGATCCATTTCCCACATTTTTATTTTGACAATTTGTAAGAGTGTGCATTATGATTTTCAATTGATTCATGTGATTTAAGGTTTTTTTCTTTAAAGGAGGGGGAGGAGGTTATTATTAGGAAGTTTTGTTGACTCCAAATATATTCATTAATTATAATAAAAATAAATATTATTTTTTTCTTCGATAAGTATTGATATTGTGTTATTATTTTATAGTTTTCATTAAATTGTGTAGATAAATGTCTTTCGGATTAATCATATCATTAGGATTTTGTTGATGTTTCGAACCATCTATTGTAGTTTATCTTGAGGACAAGGTGAAAAAAGAAAATCTATCTTAAAGAACAAATAGTGAGAATGCATCATTATTAAAAAAATAACGGTTAAAAACTAGTCGTTAAACACTAGCCTTTAATTAGTAAATTAGTTAAAAAAATGTAATTACAATCTATTATTTATAAAATTATCAATATTATAATAATTTAAATAAAAGAGGGTTTATTAGTTAATTGTGTAACTAATTTTATTTTAATAAAAGTTATTTTTAAAAACCCTAAATAATGTGTTAACATATGTGACATACCTCTTTAAAAAAACTAAGCATTTGAGTTGATATTGTGTTTATATTTTTCTTCTCAAATGATTATCATATTTCGGATTTAATGTATTTAACTTATTTCTTTTAAGTGTTCGTATGAAATCTTGCAAATAGTTTTTTAATTTTGTTGTATAATGGATATTTAATTTTGTTTTCATGATTAATCACATCATTAATTGTTGGTGGACATTTTGAATCATTTAATATGGTTCATCCTCAAGACAAAGATGAAAAAATCATTCTATCATCAAGTTTAAATTGTAGAGATACATGCATCTCTACAATTTAAACTTGATGATAGTTTGATTTTTTCACCTTTGTCATGATTTAAATGTTTCTTGGATCAACAATTTATGATGTAATTAATCCTAAAAACATTCTCATAATCAATATGCATCATTTAATTTTATTGTACAAAAATCTTTCAAATATCTTATAAATCGAATGGAAGAAAAATACTTCATTTTTATGAATTAATTGGAAAAATTTATTCTTTTAATCCAAATTTTATAATCACAAAATCTTGACCTTATGTTATTATATGCCCAATGAACTTAATTAAATCAACCTTCACACATATTTTTTTGATAATGAGGACCATTATGTTTTCCTCTTAATAAAATCAATTTTGATAATGATGATTCCTGTATTCTTCTTAATAAAATCAATTGAAATTTATTTGAGGAAAAATATTAATCTTTTAAAAAATAATTTAATTTTTATTTGATTTAAATTTTAAAAATTCTTATTTTATTTAATTTTTTTTAAATGATATATCTTAAAATTTTAGTTTTACATTTATTAAAAATTAATGTATTTTTGTTTGTTTGGTAGTGGTAGTGTGGGCTCTTACATGATTGCAAGATCGCGATAGAGGGGCATATAAACTGTCAAAATTACTAGGGGTCTGAGGGGCATTTAAGTCGTCAAAATCACTTGGGGATCACACCCGGCCTCGGCCACACCAACCCTTATCATGGCTAGATATATTTTGCCTCCAAAAAATTGGAACCGGTGACCATTTCATCACAGTGTCTTAACAACACACTCTTCACTGTCAAACCAAACCCATTAGCAAAAAATAATATAAATTTATCTTAATTTTCAATTTAAAAAAAAAAAACAAAAAAATTTATAATATAAAAATTTATCAAAAAATCCACATATTGAAGAATTTGATTTCTATATTAGGAATTTGACTTCTATGATCCATAAATTATGTATCAAATCTTTCGGTGAAAATCACATTGGAGAAATTTGTGTCGACGCGTTTCTAACCAGCCAGCGTGGTTCATCATCAAGACAAGATCAGAAATATGATCTAGGACTCGGCGTAAATAAATAATGAAGCTCCAATTAGCCGTTGTAGAATAACGGCTAGTTTGACTAAAAAATATATATATAAATAAAAATAAATGAATAAATAAATAAATTAAAATAAATTAAAAAAATAAAACAAAATTAAAAAAAAAAAAAAAAAAAAAAAATATATATATATATATATAACATAAAATTAAATTAAAAGATAAAAATAAAAATAAAACTAAAAAATAAAAATTAAATTAAATTTTTCAAAATACAAAGTTTTTAACCATACAAAAACTTATAAAAAGATTTTCATACTAAAAATGATTTTTTTTAAATATTTAATGAGTTAAAAATTAAAATAAATTAAATAAAATATAGCATAATATTATATTTGCTTAATCATAACTTAATATTATATTTCGTAATCATAAATTATTATAGTTTCTTAATCATAACTTATTACAAATAGTAGAATATATATATATATATATATATATATATATATATATATATTTATATATAACTTTTTTTCATATAAAATATATATATAATATTTTTAAAAATATCATATTTCATATAATCACAAAAGTTTCATGGACCATATATATATTTTTTTATTGAGCTTCAAAATCTTGACATGAGCCTTCACATTTTTTTAAAAGTTGCTTGGGAAATTTTGTGCATAAATTAGATTCCTTTTCCTTTCTCTTGTTTTATCCTCTGGTTGTTGTTATTACTAGTGTCCTTTTCTTGTTATTATTATTGGACTTTATGAAATGACACATCATCTACCAACTTCAAGAGTTTTATTTAGCAAATCTATACATCATAATAAGGTGACAAAAATTAAATGTCTTTATAGAGTTTCATTTAGGAAATCTATAAATCAGATTCTTGTAACATAAAGATTGATTAAATATTTTTGTTCTATATTTTTCTAGTAATTAATTTGGAAGTTTCCCCATATAAAGTTATGAAATCGATATTCTACTTTGTTTTACTTCCATCAAACTTTCAACCATACATTTAACACTAAATATTACATAAATTCCTAAGTGATCCTAAATCTCAACAAGATACCTGCAAATAATCTTATCTCCAAGTTCTTTCTAGAGGGGGCACCTCGGACTACCACCCTCTTTTTTTAATGGTACTTGTTACCATTTCAATCATGGACTAGACTAGGTGTGCCGAAGGATGAAGGTCCTTATTTATGCTGCTTTATCACGATAGGTTTCACGATCCAATGAGATATATACATCAAATATATTCCACCATGCCACGTAGGATATACATAATTAATGTTTGTGACATAAAGTTATTGCATCAATAAGAGGAAAGTTAATATTATAATATTGCAAAAAGTCCACTAGTACATCTTATATGGAATATATATAGCTTTCACACTAATGATACTCAGTTGGGGGTAATAGGGTAGGGGCATAAATCTATTAACTATTTGGATATTTAATTTAAATCAGATTATGACATAGTTTGGATATTTAACATAGCATTGATATAATTTTATTTTAAATTTGGATTTATTATTAAAACAATATTTTTTTAATTTAATTTTAGGTTATATATTAATTTTTTATATTAAATTTATATATATATATATATATTTTGTGTGATAATATATTTTCTATACTAAGTTATAAAGTATCTCACTATTTTATATATTTTTTATTATTAATGTTATGTGACAACATTTTCTTCTGTTTAAGTTATAAGAAACCTTACTATTTTAGAAATATAATTTTTTTTTTTTGTTCATTATTCATTAAGAATAAATTTTTTTTTTTTAATTTCATTAATAACTTATGAATATAAATATCTATGAGGTATAAATCATTTGGTTCAAACCTCATGGGGAAAGTTGAGGATATAAGCCAATTTTCTAGGATTTAAACTATCACATGTGGGGTCCAAGCTTCAATGAGCTTTGCACAATCCCGTGATAACATCCCACTATGGGTAGCTTGTTCTTCTATCCAATAAGCAAGATGGGCTTGGCCTAGGCTTAGCCTAGTTACAAAATAAGTAACATGACATCATCAAACAAGGTATGTGTCTTGTATCTTATGTGTCAGACACCGATATATGAGGGTAGGTGTCTGACAATGTTTGGCATGTGTCCTTTTCACAAGACACTTTCCAAACACATGTCCAACACTTTCCCTCATCATGTCCCTCGTAAAAGAGGCATGTGAGCCATAAAAACATGTTTTCCTTTTCATTTCAGCTCATTTCACTTAATGGTTGGAAGTGTTAGACGTTCTTGAGTGTAGATGAGGTTTATTATGTAGTGTTAGAAGGGATTCCAAGTGTTGTGCGTTTGGATTTGTCCACCAAAATTCAAGTTTTTTCCCTACATGATTCCATTGTCTTCCTCATTTCATAGAAATCATGGATCAATCATCATGGTTCAAGTTTTTTCCCTCCATGATTCCATTGTCTTCCTCATTTCATAGAAATCATGGATCAATCATCATGGGCAGTTGGAAAAAGTTAATGGAAAGGGAAGGATGCCCCCACTAATATTGTTTCCCTTCCTTCATTTTCTTTAGGGCCTATTTATGCTCCATCTGATAGAAGTGGGGTTGCAACAATAACTTCAAATGTTGAAAAAATATTTTTCTTAGAAATACAATAGGCTTAAACTCAAAATTCTTATGATTGACTTTGTATCATGATCATGTAAAATTGTAAATGTTTTAGTTTCTAAATTCTAAAACAATTTTAATCTTTGTTTATATTTCATTTTGGTATGTGTAATTTACTAATTTGTTATATTTTTTAATATATACAACAAATTTGTTTATGTGTTTAAAGTGTCTTTAGTGTCGTGTTTATGGGGTCATCATGTCTCCATTTGGACACTTTTATTTTTGTGTCCTTCGTTTCATCATGTTATGAGACTTAAGTTAGAAACTAATTAAGTATTTTTTTTTCTTTTCCCATTTCCATGACCACTCATAATTAAAAGTAAATCTTTGTTATTATTATTCTCATATATTAAAATTAGCAATCGTTTTCATTCTATTTTTAAAAACATAAATCTAAAATTATTCGAAAGACTATTTGTATTTTTTTTAAATCTAAAGCCTAGTTGTGTTTTTTTTGTTTGTTAAATGTAAGTTCTATTTTTTTAAACAGTATTTAATGTTAATGTGACAACATTTCCCATAACACTAAATTCTATAAATATGTTATTAATTAATGTTAATGTAATAATAAAGAATTAGAGGATAAGATAACACTAAATTCTATAAATATGTTATTAATTTTATTTTTAAAATAACTATCTTAGATTCATCTTAGTTGTGATAATAAAGAATTAGATGATAAGATAACATTAAAATACTATAAAGATGTTATTAGATTTAATTTTAAAATAACTAGATAGAGCTTAGATTCATCTTAGCTCTAGATTTATCAAGTGCAGAGGGGATATAATCTCTTTTCACTCGAAAATAGGTTTTCATCTCAGGATATTTGATCCCTCACGGCTCTGGATATATATGAGGTTAAGATGGATCTAGGCTAGCTTAATTATTAATTATAATTAATTATAAATACAATTTTTTTTTTCTAAATAAGGCTAAATTCTATTTATGAAACATATAATACATGGAGGCTCGGGCCTCTGCAGTGATAACCTATTCCAGAGGCATAGTTATACAAAAACTCAAAACAGTTACTACCCCCGAAGGGGAAACCAGCCAACTTGGTTGTTTTACAGCTGCACATGGTGGGAAACCAACTTCTTACATGGAGAGTATATAAGTGTTTAACAACATCAAAAAGAGCAGAAAATAAAGATTCCAAAAACTTGGAACCTAAAACTAGAAACCAGAGAAAACCTGAAAGCTTATGTGGCATTTTCCGAGGGAGGTGTCTCTTCCACGATGAGACACCGATACTCCTTGGTGTCATCTGCAGGCTTGTCACAGGTGTCATTAGCCGCATTCACAGGGACATTGGTCGTGCATGCGCTGCCAGTACCTCCATCGTCGCCCGACCAATCCTCACTGCTGTTGTCGGAGCTCTTGCTTCTGCTACTGGACAGTGCAGCCTGCACGACTGTGGATGAAGCACCCTGGACCGCCCACTTACTAGTGAGTTGTTGAGTCGTAGAGTCTGAGATAGAATTCTTCTGCACTTCTCTGGGTCGTGGGCTTTCAGTACTGAGAGATTCCTCTTTAAAGCTAATGGTTATAGTGGCCGTAATGCGAGGTCGGTCCATGGTGCAGGTGTAATGGAACTGAGAAGAATGGGTGGGCAGCGGATAGGCCACCGTCTCCAAGCGAGGCAGCGACAGGGGAGAATTGGTGGAGGGAGGAATTAGTGGCAGGGAACAAGACCTTCGCGAAGCCCAGTCTTAGGCACGATCACTGCAGGTGGCAGGGTAACGCCCGGGTGAATTGTCCAGCGATGGGGAGGAGGTATCTGAATGAGTAGAAATTGGAGGCCTGGAAGCTCTGCTGCTGCCTATGCGGCAACGCATATGGTGGCGGCGAGGCATGGTGGAGCTGGGGGAAATGCAATGGTGAGGAGGTGGTGACCATAGAGGCGGAGGAGCATCAGAATGTGAGGCCAGAGGAGCAGAGAGCCAAGGAGTCGAAGGCTTGCAAGGCGCAAAGACGAAGTTCAGGATACAGTGAATGTTGTGAGAGAAATGCACGCCAGGAACAAATTCAATGCAGCAAAGGAGACTGCAGCACCTCCTTGTAGGTGTTCGGGAACTCGGCTCTGAGACTCTAGGGGGTCAAATGCAGCTCTCCCTCCAAGCGAGTTCATTTTGAAGTGTAGGTGGGTGCATCGACAGGTGAGCGTAGTAAATGAAGGCCTGTAGGTGCAATTAGGGCGATTAAATGCCCGCGGATGGAGACCATGGGTGGCCATGTGTCTTAGCCACGTGCCACCCCATGCGATCGTCGTATGCCTATCCTTATATGTCACCTGCATCTAGGATAATTATAGATATAATTATTAATTATATGTTTTTTAATTTAATTTAATTTAATTTTTATTTTTATGTAATTTGACCAAGTCAAACTGTTTTATTGATAGTTATAATTATTAATTTTTTAATTTGTTTTATTTTATTTTTTAATTTCATTTAATTTAATTTATTTGGCCTAGTAAAAATGTGACATATTACAACATCTCTACCAAATTGGGTTGGAGAGTGTTTCTCAGCTCCACCAACCTAGATCCATCTTAAATATTGTAGAATTTCCTTGAAATTATGCAACTTTTATAGTGAACAATCTAAAACTGAAAACTAGTTTCCTTTCACTAAAACAAAAAAATTCTCTACTTCAAATTTGCAACAGAATAGAACAAAAGTAAAGACACATTCACACACAATTAAACACATTGCATTTCTAGGGAGCCCAACTAGGAAAACCCTTTGCTTCATTATTGAGAATTTATTGACGAAAATTAAGAATTAGATCTTTTACAATACAACTATTTCAATCTGAAAGACACACTTGTCTTTCCTGTTTAATATAAGCTTGAAACCTATGCAAGAATTTTGATCTCTGCTTCCTTACCCAAGGAATTCATCCTTCTCCTATTCCAACGATCCTTTCCTAGGATTGTTCCCCTTCTCTCACAAGCTCCACTCACAACCTTGTGCTTCCTATTGTTTGGTCTCACCAACTCGTGCTCACCAAAACAATGATTAAACTTGTGCCTTCGTTCCTCCTTTTAAAGACAATTCGAATGGTTAAAATTAGTGACTTCTATGTTTGGAAAGTCAAATTGGCGCTTTTCTAGTTAACAATAGTTAAAACTTGTTAAATAGCTCCTCCTAAATTTTAGGAGGCTAACTCCACTTGATCTTTCAGTTTCCACACTAACTCAAACTAGAAAATCAAGAACTTGACTTTCAATTTCAACACATCAGTTAACTTCCTCATGCACTCCTAATTTTTAGGGAAACTTCCTAAATTTTAGGAACTTGACCATGCACAAAAAAAAACTCCACTTTGGCTCCTTGAATTAAGGAACAAAGCAAGGAATCACTTTTCTCGCTAATTTTTAACACTCCCTCTTAGAGAGGAAGGTGTTCCTCGAAGAACCTCGTCTACCTGGATCTATCCCTAACGCTACCAAGTTCTCTGCTGTTGCAACTGCTCCCTCTGAACTAGAAGGCTTCCCTACTTTCTTCTGCAGAACCTACTTTGAATACATGTTCTTTCCCACCATACTCTATGAGCTCTTCTCCTCCTCATCATCATCATATTGCTCAGTGCAACTGCCAACTAGCTTAACCTAAAACTGAGATATTGGCTAAGGCTCCATCTTGAGGGCTCTATGCTGCTCTCACTCAACCATAACTTCTCTACTATGTGCACTACCTACCTTGCTGCTCAAGGTTGCATCTGTCTCCACCTGAAACTTATAGATATTCTTCACCCTCACACCTATTTGCTTCTTAGATCCAGAAGCTAAGTGTTGGAGGTATGCCTTACCTTTATTGAAGATGATATCATATCCCTTGTTCTCAAGGGAGGCTACCAAAAAAATATTCTTCCTCAATATTAGAACATAAAGAACATCTATGAGATGAAGGGAATTACTTGAATCCCTCTGAAAACTTAAAGTACCAGCTCCTCTAGCTACATACTGACCATTATATCCTATCTCAATCTGAACCTGCTTGTCCTTCTCCTTCAAGTGTCTGAAAATATTCTTGTTCCCAGTCATGTGTAAGGAATCTCTCAAATCAATATACCACATACTGTTATTTGTTGAGCTTTCCATGCAAACTATCAACAAGAAATCCTTCTCGAACTAGGAAGAAAATTCATCTACCTCTGCTGATGCAATAACATAATCCTTCCCGACCCCCTCCTTCTTACCAGGATGCTTAGAATCATAGTTTCCAACTCAGGGCATTGAAGCACTTGATCTTACTTAGATCCTTCTTCTTTCCCTTCTCATTGAACTCAACTTCTCCTTGGCCCTTCTTGCCCTTACCCTTGCTACCCTTGCTTGCCAAGGCACAATTCTTGTCCTCTATCATAACTGAACTTCCTTTTATGTTTCCTCTCCTAATCTCTTCCTGTATACAGTCAATCCAAAACCTTTCCCACTTTGGTAAGTTCTCTCTCCCACCAACATATTGGAACCCTTTCCACGACTCATGAAGTCCAAGTAAGGCAAAACTCACAAGATCATGATTAGATACAACCACGCCCAACCTACCTAGCTCATCTCGTACTTAAGTGAACCTTGTCAAATATGGGATGATGGGCTCATCCTTTCTCATCTGGATACTCCTCAACTTCTCCTTAAGAGCAAGATTCTTGGTATCACTAGTACTCTAATACAACTTCAAGATTGTATCGTACATTTCATACATTATATTCTTCTCATGGATGTGAGGCACTATATGATCTTTGACCCCTTCTAGAATGATCATCTTTGCCTTGATATCATTCTTATTATATTGGGCCAATTGAAGGGGGTCTTGAGGTGGTGTTATCGCCTACTTGATGTAGTCTCCCACCCCATTATCTTCTAGCACTATCGTGATCCTCCCTTTCCAAGCTCTGAAGTTCGATGCTCCCTCTAGACAGTGATATGCTCTCAACCCTTGGTAAGCCATACTACTTCCCTCGAGAGATCTCCAAAAAATTTCCCACTAACAGTCTTGTATTCCTTCACAAGAACTGTACTTGGGGCCTCTAAAACTGCCTCTCTTAGCAAACCAACGTCCTTATTTTATTTTCACTTAGGCCTCCTTTTGACACCTGTTAACATCCCTCCTCACTGCTCTTGAGAGGCCAAACAAATATTTTTCCAACCCCGACTCTATCCTCTAACATAACCACATCAGCACAAGGAGACACACATACCTTATTTCTACTCCCTTTTTCCTTGGGAATTGTGCACTTTTTTTGAGTTCTGGCTAGGGCACAACAACAACCCTAAATCTGCTCCAAATGACTATGGTTATCTTTCCCAACTGTCCTCCCTAACTTGTTGTCCCTTCTATCACTTCCAACACTCTTGTTTATCCTTTTTGGGTCCTCTAAAAGACACCTACAGGCCTATGTTTCTGCAACTAGGGCATAACAGATGTTCTAAACCTGTTACCAAAGAGAAGACCACCCTTTGTTCACATGTGTTGTACTTTCTGTGAATGTGGCCCAGTGTGTTGACCCTCTCTAGGCCTCTTAGCCCTCCAACAAAGAGCTACCTCACCTTTTTAATTACACAAAATTTTTGCAACCTGAACATAAGCTAAAACACTTCTTATTGTTGCACAAAAATAACCCAGATCTCCCTCATATAGCCTCAACCTTCTGCCCATGTAACTCAGCCCTCCAAACAGTCTAGAAAAGAGACAACTCTTGCTCCTTTTCACCTTCGCTGGAGTCCTTAAAGTCTACAACCACTTTAGAGATCTTCCAAGTTGATGTGTTTTTCACTTTGGATGCGTTATTTTTATTTTGATCCGACCTTCGATACCATGTAGAATTTACTTGAAATTATGCAACTGTTATAGCGAACAATTTGAAAACTGAAAACTAACTTCTTTTCACTAAAACACAAAATTTCTCTACTTCAAATTTGCAGTGGAATAGAACATAATTAAAGACATATTCATACACAATTACACACACTGCTTTTTCTGGGGAACCCAACTGGGAAAACCCTCTACTTAATTATTGAGAAATTATTGAAGAAAATTGAGCATTAGATCTCTTATAATACAATTGTTTCAATCTAAAAGACACACTTGTCTTTCCTGCTTAATCTAAGCTTGAAACCTATGCAAGAATTTCGATCTTTGCTTCTGTACCCAAGGAATTCGTCCTTCTCCAATTCCAACAAGCCTTTCCTATGTTTGTTCAACTTCTCTCACATGCTCCACGCACAACCTTGTGCTTCATATTGTTTTGTCTCACCAACTCATGCTCACCAAAACAATGATTAATCTTGTGCCTTTGTTCCTCATTTGAAAGACAATTCGAATGGTTAAAATTAGTGAGTTCTATGTTTGGAAAGTGGAACACATGCTTTTCTAGTTAACAACATTTAACACTTGTTACTAGTTCCTCCTAAAATTTAGGAGGTTAACTCCACTTGTTCTTTGAGTTTCCAAATTAACTGGAGTAGAAAATCAAGAGCTTGACTTTCAATTTCAACACATGCCTCATGCACTCCTAATTTTTAGGGAAACTCCTAAATTTTAAGAAGTGGACCATGCATAAAAAAAGGAACTCAACTTTGACTCCTTGAATTAAGGCACAAATCAAGGGATCATTTACTTGCCAATTTTCAACAAATAGAGAGGTACCAAGCTAGGAGTCAAGATGGATCTAAAATGGTACTCTTGCACTCCATAATGGAATTACTCAAGTCTTTAATTTATCATAACAAAAATCATGGGGAAATATTGTGCAATACCATGGTCTTGTAAACCAAAGTAATTTTATATAGTTAATTTTCTTTTTTAATTATTGAGAAATTTGTGTCTCTTATTTTTATTTTATTTTACTTTTGGCCAAGCCATGCCAAAATATTTATGTTAACATTACAACATTAATGCCATACTAAGTTAAAGAATGCCTCTTCTACACCACCCAAAAAAAAAAACCTTTTTATTATAATTAACATAAACAAATAAGAACAAATTTTTAGAAACTCCATAATATAACAAGCTGTTGACAATTTCTATATTATGAAATGAAAGAATTTGTGATCTCTATAATACTAAAAATGTTCAACTTTAAAAACATATTTTTTTTAAAATATTAAGTATATGTAAACATTAAATTTCAATTCTTTAATATTTATTATATTACTAACCATTTAGACCCATCAAAATAATAAAAATTTAGGAAAGTTTTTCTTACTTTTATTAAATAAAAATAAATAAACTAATCATATAATTCATTTATTTTTCTCGTAAAATTTAATAAACAACATTTTTAATAAAATATTATTATATAGAATTTAAAAAAATCATAAACATTCACTAAACATTAATATGTATGATTTATGTGCCTCTTTGTTCGTTGTTTTAATTTGTATGGTGTATTTTAACACTTACGAAGTGTGATTTTTCACATTAAAATTAAATTAACCGACTATAGAAATGGGCGGTCGCTTCTGCATTATTGTGCAAATGTTGGTGAGGAAAGCGAGTTCAATAGCATGTGGAATATCCAACATTTTATACGAGGGAGGTCTGACATGTGGAGTGTCACAACTGAAACCCAACCCATTCCATTATTATGAGCATATCTTCAGGAATATTATTATCATTATTATACACATCAAATAAAATTTCAATATTTTCAAGATTCTCAGTAAAGCTTATAGTAAAATCTTCACGAATGATTTTAAAATGTTATTATCCATTTAACTTGTTTTTTTGGGCACAAAATCAAATAATTTTGGTCAGGAATTATTGTATTTTGGATTAGGGGGTTATGATTTTGGTTTTGTGTTTATTAATTGTGATATAATGAAGTTTGGGATAGTTTAATGTAATAAATATTGAGGTGATAGTTAATTTGAAATGTTCAACTTTCTCACTCACTTTATTTGAAATGTTCAATATATGTATGAGTGAAGAAATATATTTTTTTATGTATTCTAAGTAAAATTTTATGGGATTTCTGATTTTTTTTCAAAATATTTGAATGGAGGATGACTTAACCGCCAATAACAATAACCACTAGTAATCTTGAAGAACTATATTAAAGTATCTAAATCTACAAGTTATGCTCTTTCTATCAACAACATGTTATGTGTGGATGATTTAATCAATTGAGCTAACCCTTGGAGCTAAAATGTTTAGAAACACTTTGTCGCATTCTAAAGAACTTAAGTGAGAGTGAGATTGCTAGTACCTTTCCAACACTAATTGACCCACAAAGGGAAAACATGTCACAAATGGGATTCCAACTTGGGCGATGATGATAACAACTTCTCCTTTTCATTGCCCAAGCTAAACGTAATTGACTACTTTTGTAAGAGGTGATTTTAGCCTTGGACAATAAATCTAGAAGATGTTGCTTTCTATACCCAAAAGTATAGTATATTCTTAACATATAGTCTTTTATGAGGAAATCAAAGATAATTTTGAAAGTTAGTCCAAATATGCATGATTCCTTAAATAATTCAAAATTAAACCTTTATAGATACTCATAAATCCATTATCCTTAACCTACCCTCATGTCTTTCTTACATTGTCCAACATACTGAATAAAATTGATATTATACTATTTAAAATTTTCATATGAAACCTACCAAAAATATATATTTATATAATAATAAATTAAGTTATGTTTTGATGCTACGTGAATTAATGGATAGTGAAAGTGTGTGTGATGATTAAAAATATGTGTTTCTTTTAACAAGCCATATATTCAAATCCAAAGAAAGTAGTATGCACACATCTTTATAAAATTTAACGATCAAATCTTTATGTAAAAAGTATCCTATTCCACACTTCATTTTTTTCAAAAAAATACAGTATTCAGTCTAGATCCATCTTAACTCTAGATATACCAAGTTTTGAGAGGAATCAAAATCTCTTTTCACTATAAAAAAAGGTTTGTATAAGGGATTTGATTTCTCTTGGCACTTGGGAGATCCAAAGTTAAGATGGATCTAGATTGACTTAATTTACCCCCTTAAATAGGCTATATTCCACATTAATACCATGAGTTCTCATAAACGCGGAGCTCAAAAACCACTAGAAATAATTTATAAAAATAATAAAAATAATAATTTATTTTTGTTTTTGTTTTATTTTTATTTTTTATTATAATTTCACGAAGTTAAAATATTTATAGGACATTACATTATAACATCTCTGCCATAGAGAATGCCTCTTGGCACAATTCAATTTATTATTTTATTTTTACGTAATTTGACTAAGTCAAAATATTTACATAATAAGACAAGACATGACATGAGAAAACAATACAACATCTCTTCCATGCCAAACTAAAAATACCTCTCCACACAATAATGACAAATCATTTTATCACATTAAAATTACCTTATCAATTTTGTTTTTCAAAAACATAATAATTACAAATTAATTAATATTACATTACTCATTTACAAATCTATTATTACTAATATATTTTATTTACATTAATTAAAAACATATTAATTAATATCTCACCATTTCGCTTTCATATGGGATGTAATTTATGCAAAAAGATAAGTGGGTGTAATTATCCAGACATAGAACTCGAAAGTTTAATAATTTAAATCGACTTGGTTTAAACCGACTTACATGGAAAATTATTAAAGGTTGTGATTTTGATTGAGAAAGGCTTTTGAAGGTATAATATCAATTATGAGCATCTAAAGGTAGAACTTTTGAACCCTTATCCTTTCTTAATAATCATATCATAATATATCAATAGTTTCATATGGTTTTGAATAATTGTTTTAATAAAAATGTATCCCCTTTTATGCATAATTAAAATATTTATAATATGTATTTTATGTTTTATATTAGATTGTTTAATAGAAAACACATGTTAAATATTTCATTTTTAACTCTTACATTGTTTTAGTTTATGAGGCCCAACCAAAGATGATACCCATGTATGTCCAAAAGGCATGGCCTCATTATTTTGAGTCTTAAAAGTAAAACCATTAAACAAAGTGACAAATTTTAGGTATTTAATTAATTATTTGACACCTTTAAAATGGTACCATGTGTGACACTAATGGACAATGTAGACCATGAAATAGTTATTATTTTTTTTGTTATGAAAATCTTATTGTCATAACTTTTTGGAATAAAATCTTATTGTCATAACTTTCTGGAATATTGGTGTACAATCCCAGATACTTCACTTTTCTAGATGGTCCCCATTTTGAGAGGATTAGGAAATGGGTGGTTTTGATTTTTCACATTTTATAAATATGAATATAAAATTATTGATTAAAATATTTTTTTATAATATAAAATATTAATTTAAAATCTATAAACAAATTTATATTAAAATGTGGTTAATATTATTATATAAAATCATCACTCTTTTATTAATATTTTTACTCCATTTTAATTGACTTGATACCATCACATATAATCACTATACTTAAATTTGATGAACACTACGCTCCTTAAAAATTAAATTATCAAATAACACATATATATGGAATATATTGGATATTTCATTTAATAATATACTTTATAAATGTTAGTCACATAAAGTGGTTGGCAACCACAAGAAGTAAGTTCGCTCTCATATCTAAGCTATAAAGGATTTCAACTTTACTCTTATATTTAATTTTATAAAGTATTTGGAATTGGATTACATTTTGATGTCAAAATTTATACTTTTAAAAAGATGAATAGATATTAAAAATTATATTTTTAAAATGTTGATTTTAAATGAATGACCAACTTAATAAGCGTTATAATATAAGTGATTATGTTTTTTTTAATACATATATATAGAATCTTACAAATATTTATTTAAATATGATGTTATTTCTTGTTGTTATTGTTTTGTTGAGGCTTAATAATAATAATAAATAGAAAATTTAAATTAATTCACATGTAAGTCAAAGTAAAATTTTAATTAATCAAATTTTATTTGAGTTAATTGGAAGAAACTTTATTTAATTATTTAACATAGCTTTATTACTATTTTCTATCAAATTGTTTAGTTGGATTTATCATATTAGATAAAGATTATTAAACATAATATTAATTATTAATTTTATATATATATATATATATATATATATATATATATATATATATATATATTTATTTATTTATTTTATTTTTATTTTATTTTTTTTATTTTTTTTTCAAATCTTTTTGTGGGTCAAACCATATGAATTTGGTGATTAAATAACTCATATAAAATGTTTATTTTAATTTAATCTATACCATTTTAAAATTGAGCTAATAACATTTTACAAAAGAATTTAAGAATTTAGTTGATAAATCGAATAGATTTGTATAAAAAATATTTAATGTAGCCAATCATAGGCTTACATGCATGGAATTACTAATAGGAAATTTTCCAAGTAACAATGTGAATACCATATGTGATAATTTTGATGCTGAAAAAATTGAGGAGTTGTTTAGAGAGAAAGTGGGACATGTGTCTTTTAAAATTTTCTATTTATCATTTGTGCCAAAGGAATTTGTAAATAGTCATGAAGGGGCCCAGTCATAGATTTGCTCTAGCATGTCCATTCTATAGATGCATGTGAAGTACATGTAAATTGTTACAATGAGGCTCAAACATAGATTTATTGCAATGGAGCATAATGAATTGACCTTGATTTTTAAGAAGCCAAAATTTGAGTGATTTCCTTAATTGTTGGATGTCCTAGCATGGATAATGCACATTTTAAGAGCCATGACCTCTCTTCACTATTGGGATCATAACCCATAGTTCCATATTGTTGAAGTTTGCAACAAGAAACTGTGAAATTGGCATCCAGAAACAACATGACAACACCTACAATAGTGTGAGACCACAAGTCGTGTAGTGATGGGCCCTAGCGATACATTAGTGTGACATTCAATCTATTTATTAAATTGATATGTGTCAAATTTAATTATCCCTTAATTAAAGTGGACAATAAAATGTAAGCTTATCTCATAATCACTTGTAATAGTTAACTGAGTGCATGAGTTCAAGTTGTAGTTGAGTGCATGAGTTTAATGCATGAGTAATCAGTTAACTCAGTTAGGTGAATTAGAGTCAATTGGACTAATTGTAATTGTTTGTTGCACTAGTGAGAGATCAAGTGAATTAAATAAGATATAATTCACATGTAGTGATCTGCCATGCAAGTAATTATTTACTAATAATAGCTGCATGCATGTTAGTTCCAGTGGAGACCCAGTTGAGACAAAGGTTAAAGGGAAGTTAACTATCAATTGTGATATTAGCAGGCTACCCAAATGCAGTTAAAACACCACATGATGCCAATGATACTCTGTGCAATTGAGGAAGGCTGAAATTCCTAAAGAACAGGGATTGCATTCATCAGGAATTGCGTTAGCAAGGCAGGATGAAAACAGGTTGAGAATTGGCTAAGTGTTGGCTTGATTTTGTTTGGATCAGTGTGAGACGATAGGCAGATTGCAGGAGACTCTTGTGAGAAGAGTGCATTGTAATTGTTTCATGATACCTTGTGGAATATACAATATATGATAGAGGGGTTTTGAGCAGTAAGCTTTCCCCAAGAAATTATCTGTGTTGTGGTTTGACTTTATTCTTTCTGTGCTTGTTGTGATTGGCGATCGTATTTATTTTCCGCAATTGATTTGTAGAAGGATTCAATATCTAGATTTATTACATTGCTTGATCAGATTGAATCCATTGATATAAATATGTTTTCATAATTTCTACACATATCTAGTTAATGCTCAAGATCAAGAAATAGATCCAAATGCAACCATTGACCTAGCAGCCTCCCTTCTAGTCAGAAGTGGTTAAATTTTACTTAGAGATTTAGTAGAATGGAACACAATGAAAGAATACCATGAAACCTTCCTTGAAAAATAGGCTAAGAGAAGGACAAATATCTAAACAAAGGAATCAGCAGATACATTTTTCATGAAGAGGAAGCTTGTTTCACACCTCACAACTTTGCTATTACTTTATTCTTTCTTTTGGTATGAAGTTTTCATGAAGTGGAAGCTTCTTTCACACCTTACAACTTTGTTATTACTTTATTCTTTCTTTTGGTATGAAAGTTAGGAAAGAACAAGGGATTTTGGTGACAATCATTATCATATTGGTAGGTGGGTGAAATGTCAACAAATGTGGAGTGGATCCTATCATTTTATTCACAGGGCTTCAAATTGATTGATGTGTTGTTTAGGTATATCACTTATGTCCTTCAAGAATTGTAAGTTTTCTCCTCATTTGGTATAATTCAAAACCAATGGTATTATAGGTAGCAGTCACTATCAGGAATTCCTCAACTTCAAATCATGGTGTGGTTGGAAGAATAACTCTACATTCCCTACGTTTTAACTTCCAATGACCAAATTGATGCTTGGGCCTATCATGAAAACACGACATAAAAAGACATGGGGATAAGCCCTTAGAGAGCCCGAAATAGATCCATAAGAATTTTTTTTGAACATAGGTCAAGATCATGTTTGTGTTCACATTCCTTTTGCTTTGAGAGCTAATAATAGTATATCTCGTGGTGTAGTGCCAATTTTAGTGTTAGTTGGAAACTTAATAAAGCAGACAAAGCTAAGAGTTTCATTAGAGAAGAAAATGACAAAGGCCCCATCCTTAGTTTCATCCACTAATTAAGATAAATCTATTTGTTTATCGAATAGCGCACCTAAAAGGAGTAGAGGAAAGGGCATGGGTAGCAACAGAAAGGTAAGAGAAAAGCTAGTTGCCATCTCCATTGGCAACATGCAAATGTAATGTTTAATATATATGTGTATTTGTTCAAATTGCAATGGGAGACCTTAAAAAAGTGTGTTAGTATTTGGACATTTGAATACACCCATAAACTTGTGTGTGTGACCCCTATATATGCATGTCGTTACAAGCAAAATAAAAACCTTGCAAAAGCAATTCTGGTAGAGCTTTTGTTGTTGTAATATTATTGATGCTTCCTAGGAGCTTCTTTGATCAAAATGAATACAGGTATATTTCAGCCAAATCGGTAGTTTTCCACTATTTTGATCTACTTTTATAATCTATCAATGTAAAACCAATGTTTTTAATAAGATTTTTAGACTTAAATCTATGTAAATTAATCTTAATCTACAAACATTAATGCAAGAAAGAAAATTTACCACCTCCCTTTTACATGGTTGCAATATTTGTATGTGTAGCTATTTTTTATATTTATGGCATAGATAAAGGGTTGTGCTCATTATGAATTCCTATGTAGTTCAAGGCCACACATAAATTTGATCAAGCCTTGGGCACATTTATGGGTATTATGAATTACAATTGAAGAAGGCAATGCAACAATTAATGGTGTATCCAAGATTAGTGGGACCAGTGTATAGTTGAAGAAGGCATTGTAGGTGGTGTAACTTGCACATGCTAATAAATTCATAATGTAAGGATTAAAATTTTAATGGATATATTTATTATATATTAGAGAAAAGGTATTAATGTACACTACCACCCCTTCAATAAGTGTTCCAAATTGAAACTCAATAATATGCAAGATAAAGAAAAAGTTGTTTATTTATTTTACTTACGGTTAAAATATTGTTCATATTTACTTAGATTCAACATTGCAAATTAGAAAAATAATTAAATGAAAATTCACACTAATAGGAAACCAATAAGTAATTCATTCCTATACTACCCAACCTTCAATAAAGACTAATAAACATGTATCTTCTTTATCATCATTTTTTTTATAATATGTTGATATATATTATAACAAAAACTAGCATTTTCACCGAAGGGTGAAAAATGAATGCCGAAGTGTTTGGATACAGTTGTAGAAGGACCTAGAAGGCTCTTGCACTTGTTGGCTCCATGAAGTGCCTAATAAAATCCCTCTTTCCACCAAAGAACAAGGAGATCTATGAACACCCACGCTACCAAGAGAAGATGATTGTAGGTGAATGCTCGTACTCTTTATCGCCCAACTGGCCAAAGCGTGGCAAAAGCCCTATAAACTCGTGGTTCTCGTGGGGCTAGGGTTTCTAGAAAAAGCCTCAGCCTAAACGTGTACTCGTGACGCGATGATGAACTTATGCTGAAATGAAATCAGTCGAGGATGAGAATCTTGAGGGATCGAGGGCTTATCCTTTTTAGCTGCACGAGATCAACGTCGAGGAACTAATCTCTCGCAAGTCCCATGATGAACCACCCAAGTTGCTAGCCATTCACGATCAACCAAAGGAGACTAGCACTACAAAATCCTATTCTTCTATCCTTTCCACGTGTATGTTTTTGAGTGGTTTTTGACTCACCAGAGGACGACGAAATTAGAGCGCATGGATTGGCTGGGGTGAATAGCGTTTTCCCAACCAATTCCATATAGAGAACGACTTTCGACGTAATCAATTTTGAATAAAAATACATCGTATTTATAATTATAAACATTTTTTTAATAATGTGTAGAATTGATATTATATTAAAAATTAATTTCATATCGCCGAAGGACGACGAAATTGGAGCGCATGGATTGGCTGGGGTGAATAGTGTTTGCCCAACCAATTCCATATAGAGAACGACTTTCGACGTAATTAATTTTGCATAAAAATACATTGTATTTATAATTATAAACATTTTATTTCATATATAAATATATTGTATTTATAATTATAAATAAAGTTTTTATAAAAATGATTTTATCTTCTTCATTTTTATAATAAAATGTTTAGATTGTACAAATTATGTAAAAATGTATAAAGAAAAACATGTTGCCTTCCATATTTTGAATGAAATGTTTACTTTTTTACAATGAAAATATCACATTTACTAAGAAAAATCACAAATTAGACTATAAATATATTATTGAACAAGTTTCTCAATCTATTTTTTCAAGTTTAGTTAATTTTTTTGAGTAAAAAAGTTGGAGTTATTACAATATTTTATTACTATATAATGAAATATAATTATTTATATTGTATTATATTAATTATATAGATTAATATTTTACTTTTATTATATTGTAATTAATAATAGGTGTATATTTTCTCAAAGAATAAGACTTACCAAACCTTGTATGTATTTATACACATTCATTGTAATGAATAAATAATCATTCACATTGTTGGCGTACATGTACATTAACTACTTTACATTTCCTATTTTTTAGGTGATCATGCTAGTTTTAGCACTTACTATTTATAGTATGTTTATTCTTAATAATGGTTTCCATGTGCGATAACATGTGGCAGTGATTGAGAATTAACTAGGCAATGCCATCGTCATTTCTTATCCAATGATGCACACTTTCTTATTCTAGCCACCTTAATCAAAAGTTCTCACTTTATTCCTATTTTTGGGACATGCCTTAATAAGAACCTTATCCACTCATCTCTTATTCTTGAAAACTTTATCCTTTCATGTTTAGTCACATTTTTCTTGAGTTCTTGATTTAGGAGTTGCATGTGTGAGCTCTAAATTTAGCTCTCCCTTATTTTTGGTTTGTTTTATCCTTACTTAATTGTATTATTGACTCTAACTCTATTTTAAACCCTACAATTCCAATTTTGGCTTAGTTAACTAGAACTAAGGGAGAGGATATTTGCTATTGGTTGTGCATGCATAAGCAACCACATTTGATGTGCATTGATCTTCTCTATTAGAGTGCTATTTAATTGTATTCAAGCCAAGCAAAGTAACATAAGCGAATTTGAATTGGTCGAGGCCAGTCTCAATGTTGGATAGAAGAACAATCCACCCATTGTAGGATGTTGTCACTAGGTTTCTGTGAGGATAATTCAAGCCTAGACACCACTTTATCCACCCCATAGGTGTCTTCCATCCTCAACCCCTTCCCATGATTTTTGAACTAGTTACCCGATGAGAACTAAACCACACACATACTAATTGATCTACACCTCAGGAGTAAGAAATCATTGGAGTTGTTGTGTGTGGACCACCCTGCCATTTCTTAAGCCATGATGTTTGTGTCATTGTATGAGTCCACCATACTATGATTTACCCAATCTGTGAATTATAGCTGACAATTTCTTTGGAATTTAAGCTTGCATTACAACAAAAAGTAGCTTGTACAATTATTATTTTATTGTAGGTTTAGAATTATAATTTTCGGTTAAAATTTTGAGAATTAATATTTTTCTCTCAAAAATTAAAATTATTGTTGAACATAACCATTTTTTAACTCAACATTTGAGTGAAAGTTTACCCATTTAAACAAAATCCATTTATAACCTCCTTAATTTGACAATTTTTAATAGTATACAATGTGCTTTTGAATTAATTCATGTGACTTAATTTTTTTTCCATTCAATTCAATGAAGGGTATTATTGTTGACAATTTTTTAGGATGTACAATGTGTTTTTGAATTGATTCATGTGACATAAAAAATTTCCATTCAATGAAGGGTATTATTGTTGACTCCAAACACTTTGATTATTTTATTGGGGAGATAATGTGTTAATATTTGTAAACAAGGGGAGATAATGTGTTAATATTTGTGTCACACATTTTAAAGAGAAACTTAGACATTTTAGTCAATGTTGTTTTTCATGTTTTGTTTAGCAATCTTATTTATAATTTTATTCTCTAATGGCCATCATTTTTTGAGTTTAATGTGTTTAAAGTATTTCACTAATTTTTTTTTGAGAAAACTATTTAGGAATCCTGCAAAATGGTCTTTCAAATTCGTTAGACAAAAATATTTCAAATGACACGTGAACCCTATAGGACAATAGTAATTCCAATGTCTTATGAATTAATTGAAAGACTATGTTATCATAATTCAAGACTCAAGACTATTAATAATCTCCACATTATTCTATTATATTCTCAATGAAGATTAATCTAGTTAACTTCTACACATATTTTGGTAGAGGCAATAATTCCCTTTTCCTTTGCATAAAGTCAATCGAAAAATTTTCAGGAAGAATATTGATCTCTTACAAAATAATTCAATTGCAACTTGTTCACGTTAAAATTTTCACATATTTTATTTAAAACCCTTCAAATAATACGCCTTGGAAATTTCTTAGAAATTTCAGTCTCACACTTACTAAAAGTCGATGTAAATTTATTTTAATCCTTAATTTATCAAGCATTAAGAAAGACCAAATCTATCAAAATACAATTTTTTTAACAATAAAAAAAAATAAAAAAATGATTTATACATTACAAAATTTGATTTCTTTTAACACTAATAAATTTAAAATTAAATTTAATCTACATCAATTATCTTACAACACAATAAAACAATATTACATTTACTTAATTATAACACATTTTATAAGTTATAAAATATATTTAATAGTTATAATAAACTCATATATCATATAATAAAAAAGAATTCATAAATCAAGTACTTTTATTGAATTTTAATTTCTTATCATATACTCTTCACACACACACATATATATATATATATATATATATATATATATATATATATATATATATAATTAGGATTCATTATTAAAATTCCCTTTTCTTCTTCCTTTTGGGATTATTTTTGACCTTTATGAAATAGCACATCATCTAGCATCTTCTAAACTTTCATTGTAACAAATCTACCATTCGGAATCTGATGTCATAAAGATTGAATGCCTTGTTACATGTTCCATAAGTAGCTCGGAAGTTTTACACTAATCAAAATTTTAACCATAATATATTTAACACCAAAAATAGTATAAATTGCATTTATGCAATTATCCTTCAAAAGATTTTTAATAACATATGGTTATAAATCCTAGATCTAAACACCATAATCAAGTTTTCAACAAGAATATCTTATCTCCAAATTCTTCCCAAAAGTCAAGGCTTTACATGGGACTACCACTTTCTTTAATGGCATTTGTCACTATTTGAATTCTTTTAAGAAGATAAGACAATAATATGTGTACTTCTTGAACAACAAGGTCCTCCTTTTGCAATGAGATATATACATCAAATATAGTCCGCCCATGCCACGGGGGATATATTCAATGAGTGTTAGTCACGCATAAAGTTATTAGTTATTGAATCCATAAGAGGAAACTCCATGTTACAATTTCACAAAAGTCCACCGTCACGTACATTTTATGGAGTCGGTGTATGGAATATACAGCTTTCCAACATTAATATTTAGTTGAGCTGCCACGATATGGCTATAATTCCACGAACTTCATCTATTGTATTGTAAGTTGTGTTTAGGGTGGGTCAAATTATATTCGGAAGGAACAAATAATTGACAATATAAAATTTCGTCATTAAAATTATATAAGATTTAATTTAATAATATATTTTAGAAAATATAATTTTATAATAAAAAATAATATGTGAATGTGTATAAAGTCTTTTATTTATGTGAAGTTTTCTTTTTATTTTTTAGGGTTTCTAGGATTTGAGTATGATTATAAGTTTTCAGAAATTGCCATGACAATTTATATTATCATTGTATCTGAGTTCAAGGGGTTCATGGTTCTTGTGTCAGATTCTTCAACTTGTTATCAAGTTTTTCTTAAGCTCCTTTCTAGGCAGTTGCTGCTAGTGTTGTAAAACTAGACTGATCTGAATCAAATTCAGCTCGGTAGACCGAGCCAAACCCCTTCCCGGGTCGACTAGGTAGAAAAATTGGTCTCACCAATATGTTACTGAACCAGTCGAGCCAGACACCGATTCAGCCGGTTCGGTAATAGACTAGCTTGGCCGGTTTGGTAACGGACTGGCTGGTTCGACCGAGCCCATCTTAAACCGATCAAGCTAGTCTGCAAGGAAAAAAGGCAGCAACTCAGACTTCTAACTCATTTTTTTTTGGTTTTTTTTTCTTAATGCCTCTACCCCTCTCCCAAGCCTATAAAAGTGACCCAACCCCCTCACATTTACTCACAACTATCTCATTGCATTTGTGTGAGTGTTTGTGAAGAGTTGGAGTTGGTTTTTGGAGTAGTAGTGAGGAGGATCCATGGGTTTCCCTGTATGACTTTGATGCAGAGTATAAGCCAAATGATCTTGCCTTGTTGAGCAGTAGTGAGGAGGATACATGGGTTTCCCTGTATGACTCTGATTCAACTAAAATTTCAATATTTTCAAGATTCTCAATGAAGCTTATCATGGTAAAATCTTCATTAATGATTTTAAAATATTATTATCCATTTAAATTATTTTTGCACAAAATCAAATAATTTTGGTTAGGAGTTATTGTATTTTGGATTAGGGGTTTATGATTTTGGTTTTGTGTTTATTGATTGTGATATAATGAAGTCAGGGATAGTTCAATGTAACAAATTTTGAGTTGATAGCTAACTTGTTCGGATTTAGTTAAGGAAATAAAAATATCTATGATAATTGTTTCTTATTTAAATTTTCCTAAATAAATTGTGTATCAATGATATATTATTTTGTTAGGATTGCTAGTTAATTATTTCTATTATGTTTTCTATGCCAAACAATGCTTTCTCTAAAATTCATAATACTGATTGAGGAGGTTACATAATCTAGTCTCACTGAGTTTTGTTGAGATTGCAACAAGATGATGAGCTTAGTGGAAAGAAGTCGCCTTCACTAAGTGGGCCCGCAGGCTATCTTTGGCGCAAAGTCTATTTTTAGACATGTCGATCATATTCTATGAGTTGCAGGATGCTATTTGTGGATGGTTGGTCAAGTTGGAAAAATAGATGGATTTCTATTTTTAGACATATTGGGAGGAGTCTATTTTTAGATTTCTAGTCTAAAAATAGATATGTCGAATATTGTTAGCTCTTAATAATATTTGGACTCTAAACATTATCTTATTCTCTTGGAGCACTTCAGTTAAGTGCACAGATGTGGCACAGGAGCTGACAGAAGGAATTACGCTATTCCTAAGGGTTAAGTGGAGCTATTACATGGATACTTCAGTTAGAACTCATGTGAGAGAGTTTGGTGGAGTTGATTGAGGAAGTTAATGGAGTTGTGTTCAGTTTAACTGAGTTAAACATAGTTGAGCTAGTTGTATCTAGTCTAACTGATTGATACACTAGTGAGAGTGGTGTGAATTAATTATTAATTAATTCACTAATTATTAACTCATTAAGCAACTAAAGAATACATCAGTTAACTACAGTGCATGGACAGTTTCAGTGGAGACCAGTGAAGAGGTAGGTGAAAAGAAGCGATTGTGACTATCGATTTGTGACTATAGTGTTGCATGATTTGCAACACACAGTAGTTGGAGATGCCAATGAGGATTGCGTGAGCAAGGCTGGACCAATTCGAGTTCATTCAGAGCCATTCTTCAGTAGTGATTGCGCAGTAGAGGCAGGCTAGCAAGTGGCAGAGATTAGAGCATGTGATTTGCTAGATCGGACCTGACTAGTGTGTAGCAATTGGAGATTGTACTGAGAGCTTGTGAGGAGCTTTGTATAATGATTGTTACATGATCTATATGACATATAATATACAGATAGTTGGGGTATTTCAGCTTTAAGCTTTCCCATAAAATACTGTGTTCATATGTGTGAATGTTTATGGTTTTAATGTGTGCATGCAATTGATTTTATTTCTGCAATTAATGATTAATGGTAGAAGAGATTATGTATTGTGCATGAAGTCAAATAGTGTGTGATCAGGAGAATCTCGGATGTATAACATATCAATTATATAAATTTCTACAAGTTTTATAAGTTGGTATTTTGACTTGCAAATAATAATGCTCTTTGAAATTTGTAGTGCACTCAACATAGTACAAATATTTCTTTTGAAATGTTCAATATGTGTGTGAAGGAAACATATTTCCATAAAAAATGTATTTATATGTATTATAAGTAAAACCTCATGAGATCCCTCACTCTTTTCCAAAATATTTGAATGGAGGGCGACTCAACCGCCAACAACAATAACCACTAGTAACCTTGAAGAACTATCTCAGAGTATTTAAATCTACAAGCTATGCCCTCTCCATCAACAACATGTTATGAGTGGATGATTTAATCAATTGAGCTAACCCTTGGAGCTAAAATGTTTAGAAATACTTTGTCGCATCCTAAAGAACTTAAGTGAGGGTGAGATTGCTAGTACCTTTCCAACACCAATTGACCCACAAAGGGAAAACATGTCACAAATGGGATTCCGACTGGGGTGATGATGATAACAACTTCTCCTTTTCATTTCCCAAGCTAAACCTAAATGACTACTTTTGTAAGAGGTGATTTTAGCCTTGGACAATAAATCTAGAAGATGTTGCTTTCTATACTCAAAAGTATAGTATATTCCTAACATATAGTCTTTTATGAGTAAATCAAAGATAATTTTGAAAGTTATTCCAAACATGCATGATTCCTTAAATAATTCAAAATGAAACCTTTATAGATACTCATAGATCCACTATCCTTAACCTAACCTCGTGTCTTTCTTACATTGTCCAACATATTGAATAAAATTTGATATTATACTATTTTCAAATTTTCATATGAAACCTACCAAAAATCTATATTTATATAATAATAAGTTAAGTTATGTTTTGATGCTAAGCCAATTAATGGACAGTGAAAGTGTTTGTGATGATTAAAAGTATGTGTTTCTTTTAAGAAGGCATATATTCAATTCCAAAGAAAGTAGTATACACAAGTCTTTATGAACTTTAACAATAAAATCTTTATGTAAAAAGTATCTTATTCCACACTTCATTTTTTTTCAAAAAAATACAAAAATCAGTCTAGATTCATCTTAACTCTAGATCTATCTTAACTCTAGATCTACCAAGTTCTAAAAGGTATCAAATCTATTTTCACTATAAAAATAATAATTTATTTTTGTTTTTTATTATAATTTGACATTGCTTTTTATTATAATTTGACAGAGTTAAAATATTTATAGGACATTACAGTACAACATCTCTGCTATAGAGAGTGCCTCTTGGCACAATTAATTTTTATTTTTTATTTTTTTTTATTATGTAATTTGACTGAGTCAAAATATTTACATGATAAAACAAGACATGACATGAGAAGACGTTACAACATCTCTTCCATACCAAACTTAAAAACACCTCTTGACACAATAATAACAAACCAATTTATCATTATTAAAATTACCTTATTCATTTTTTTTCTTAAAAACATAATAATTACAAATAAATTAATAATACATTACTCATTTATTTAAAAAAAAATTACAAATCAATTTATTACTTATATGTTTTATTTACATTAATTAAAAACATATTAATTAATATCTCACCATTTCACTTTCATATGGGATGACATGGAACTCGAAAGTTTAATAATTTAAATCGACTTGTTTTAAACCGACTTACATGAAAAATTATTAAAGATTATGATTTTGATTGAGAAATGCTTTTGAAGGTACAATATCAATTATGAGCATCTAAAGGTAGAACTATTGAACCCTTATCCTTTCTTAATAATCATATCATAATATATCAATAGTTTCATATGGTTTTGAATAATTGTTTTAATAAAAATGTAATCCTTTTTATGCATAGTTAAAATATTTATAATATATATTTTATGTCTTATATTTTTGAATAATTGTTTTAATAAAAATGTAACCACTTTAATGCATAATTAAAATATTTATAATATGTATTTTATATTTTATTTTTTAATAAAAAAGCCATGTTAAATATTTCATTTTTAACTCTTACATTGTTTTAGTTTATGAGAAGGCCCACCCAAAAAGATGATACCCCATGTATGTCCAAAGGCATGATCTCATTATTTTGACTCTTAAAAGGAAAACCACTAAACAAGGTGACAAATTTCAGGTATTTAATTAATTATTTGACACCTTCAAAATGATACCATGTATGACACTAATGGACAACATAGACTATGAAATAGTTATTGTTTTTTTGTTATGACAATCTTATTGTCATAACATTCCGGAATATTGGTGTACAAGCCTAGATACTTCACTTTTCTGGACAGTCCCCCCATTTTGAGAGGATTTGGAAATGGGTGGCTTTGATTTTTCATTCTTTATAAATACAAATATAAAATTATTGTTTAAAATATTTTTTTTATAATATAAAATATTAATTTAAATTTTATAAACAAATTTATTTTTTAAATGCTGTTAATAGAATCATCACTTTTTTATTAATATTTTTACTCAATTAGATTTGATACCATCACATAGGATCACTATATTTAATTGTGATGGAACACTTTTACTCTTTAAAATTTAAATTATCAAATAACACATATACATGGAATATATTGGATCATTTCATTTAAAATTATACTTTATAAATGTTAGTCACATAAAGTGGTTGGCAGCCACAAGAAGTAAATTCGCTCTTATATCTAAGTTATCAAGGATTTCAACTTTACTCTAATATCTAAATTTATAGAGTATTTGGATTTGGATTACATTCTCATGTTAAAATTTATAATTAAGATGAACATATATTAAAAATTATATTTTTAAAATGTTGATTTTATAATGAATGACCAACTTAATAAGCGTTATAATAATAAGTGATTATGTTTTTTTTTTTAATATATAGAATTTCTTACCAATAATTTGTTAATAAATATGATGTTATTGTTTTGTTGTTGCTTAATCATAATAAAAAATAGAAATTTTTTAATCATAATTAATGAAATTTTATTTGAAGTTAATGGGAGGACCCTTTATTCAATTATTTAGCATAGCTTTATTTTAACGTAGCTTTGCTACTATTTCTATCAAGTTGTTTAGTTGGATTTATCACATTAGATAAGGATTATTAAATATAATATTTAATTATTATTTTTGTTAAATGAATTATATATATATATATATATATATATATATATATATATATATATATATATAAACATTTTTTTGGGTCAGTAAACCATATGAACGCCTTGATTAAATAACTCATATAAAATATTTATTTTAATTTAAAACTATATAATTTTAAAATTGAGTTAATAACATTTTACAAAAGATTTAAGAATTTAGTTGATAAATCAAATGGATTTGTATAAAAAATATTTAATGTAGCCAACATGAGACTTACATGCATGGAATTACTAATAGGAAATTTGCCAAGTAACAATGTGAATACCACCAAGTGATAATTTTGATACTAAAAAAATTGAGGAGTTGTTTAGAGAGAAAGTGGGACATGTGTCCTTTAGCATTTTTCATTTGTCATTTGTGCCAAAGGAATTTGTAAATGGTCATGAAGGGGCTCAATCATATATTTTTTCTAGCATGTCCATTCTATAGATGCATGTAAGTAAATGTAAATTGTTACAATGAGGCTCAGACATAGATTTACTGCAATAGAGCATAATGAATTGACCTTGATTTTCAAGAAGCCAAAATTTGAGTGATTTCCTTCATTCTTGGATGTCCTAGCATGGATAATGCACATTTTAAGAGCCACAGCCTCTCTCCACTATTGGGGTCATAACCCATAGTTCCATATCTAGTTAATGTTCAAGATCAAGAAATAGATCCAAATCCAACCATTGACCTAACATCATCCCTTCTAGTTTCAGAAGTGGTTAAATTTTGCTTGGAGATTTAGTAGAATGGAGCACAATGAAAGAATACCATGACACCTTCCTTGAGAAACAGGAAGAGATAAAGACAAAGATCTAAACAAAGGAATCAACAGATACATTTTTCATGAAGAGGAAGCATGTTTCACACCTCACAACTTTTCTATAACTTTATTCTTTCTTTTGGTATGAATTTTTCATGAAAAGGAAGCTTCTTTCACACCTCACAACTTTGTTATTACTTTATTCTTTCTTTTGGTATGAAAGTTAGGAAAGAACAAGGTATTTTGGTGACAATTATTATCATATTGGTAGGTGGGTGAGATGTCAACAAATGTGGAGTGGATCCTATCGTTTTATTCATAGGGCTTCAAATTGATTGATCCGTTGTTTCATTATATCATTTATGTCCTTCAAGAATTGTAAGTTTTCTCCTCATTTGGCATAATTCAAAACCAATGGTAGTATAGGTAGCAATCGCTATCACGAATTCCTCAACTTCAAACCATGGTGTGGTTGGAAGGACAACTCTACATTCCCTACCTTTTGACTTGCAATGATCAAATTGATGATTGGATCTATCAAGAAAACATGACATAAAAATACATGGGGATAAGCCCTTAGAGAGCCCAAAATAGATCCATAAGAAAGTATTTTGAACATAGGTCAAGATCATGTTTGTGTTCACATTCCTTTTGCTTTGAGAGCTAATAGTAGTAGATCTTGTGGTGTAGTACCAATTTTAGTGTTAGTTGGAAACTTAGTAAAGCAAACAAAGCTAAGAGTATCATTAGAGAAGAACATGACAAAGGCACCATCCTTAGTTTCATACACTAATTAAGATAAATCTATTTATTTATCGAATAATGCACTTAAAAGGAGTAGAGGAAAGGGCATGGGTAGCAACAAAAAGGTAAGAGTTGCCATCTCCATTGATAACATGCAAATGTAATGTTTAATATATATGTGTATTTGTTAAAATTGCAATGAGAGACCTTAAAAAAGTGTATTAGTATTTGGACATTTGAATACACCCAGAAGCTTGTGTGTGTGTGACCCCTATATATGCATGTCGTTACAAGCAAAATAAAAACCTTGCAAAAAAAATTCTGGTTGAAGTTTTGTTGTTGTAATATTATTGATGCTTCCTAGGAGCTTCTTTGGTTAAATTGAATATAGGTATATTTCAGCCAAATCGGTAGTGGGCCACTGTTTTGATATACTTTTATAATCTGTCAATGTGAAACCAATGTTTTTCATAAGATTTTTAGACTTAAATCTATGTCAATTAATCTTTATCTACGAACATTAATGCAAGAAAGAAAATTTACTACCTCTCTTTTACATGGTTGCAATATTTGTATGTGTAGCTATTTTTGATATTTATGGCATAGATAAAGGGTTGTGCTCATTATGAATTCCTATGTAGCTCAAGGTCACACGTAAGTTTGATCAAGCCTTGTGCACATTTATGGCTATTATGAACTACAATTAAAGAAGGCAATGTAGCAATTAATGGTGTAGAAAATATTAGAGGGATCAATGTATGGTTGAAGAAGGCATTGTAGGTGGTGTAACTTGCACATGCTAATCAATTCATAATGTAAAGGTTAAAATTTTAATGTATATATTATTTATATATTAGAGAAAAGGTATTAATGTACACTACCACCCCTTCAATAAGTGTTCTAAATTGAAATCCATAATATGCAAGATAAATAAAAAGTTGTTTATTTATTTTACTTATGGTTAAAAAATATTATTCATATTTACTTAGATTCAACATTGCAAATTAAAAAAAGAATTAAATGAAAATTCACTCTAATAGGAAATCAATAAATAATTCACTCCTATACTATTTAACCTTCAATAAAGACAAATAAACATGTATCTTTTTTATCATTATTCTTTTTATAATATATTGATGTATATTATAATAAAAACTAGCAATTTCACCGAACGGTGAAAAATGAATGCCGAAATGTTTGGATACACTTGTGGAAGGACCTCAAACGCTACTGCACTTGTTGGCTCCATGAAGTGCATGATAAAATCCCTCTTTCCACCGAAGAACAAGAAGATCTATGAACACCTACACCACCAAGAGAAGATGACTGTAAGTGAATGCTTGTACTCTCCATCGCCCAACTGGACAAAGCCCTGTAAACTTGTGGTTCTCATGGGGCTAGGGTTATGGGAAAAAAACCTCGGCCTAAATGTGTCCCCTCGACGCAATGATGAACTCCTGCTGGAATGAAATCAGTTAAGGATGATAATCTTGATCGATCAAGGGCTTATCATTTTTAGTTGCACGAGATCAACGTCGGGGAACTAATCTCTCACAAGTCCCATGATGAACTGCCCAAGCTGCTAGCCATTCACAGTCAACCAAAGGAGACTAACACTGCAAAATCCTATCCTCTTATCCTTTCCATGCGTGCGTTTTTGACTCGCAAGAGCACGACAAATTGGAGCGCATGGATTGGCTGGGGTGAATAGCTTTTTCCCAGCCAATTCCATATAAAGAACACCTTTCAGCGTAATTAACTTTACATAAAAATAAATTGTATCTATAATTAAAAAAAAAAATTATAATGTGTAAAATTGATATTATATAAAAATTAATTTTATATAGAAATATATTGTATTTATAATTATAAATAATTTTTTTATAAACATGATTTTATCTTTTTCATTTTTATAATAAAATGTTTAGATTATACAAATTATGTATACATATAAAAAAAACATGTTGGCTTCCATATTTTGAATAAAATGTTTACATTTCACAATGAAATATCACATTTACTAAGAAAAATCACAAATTAGACTATAAATGTATTATTGACGAAGTTTCTCAATCTATTTTTCAAGTTTAGTTAGATTTTTTGGAGTAAAAAATTTGGAGTTATTGAAATGTATCTAAAATATCTCATATAATGAGATATAATTATTTATATTGTATTATATTAGCTATATAGATTAATATTTTACCTTTATTATATTGTAATTAATAATAGTTATATATTTTCTCAAAGAATAAGACTTATTAAACCTTATATATATTTATACACATCCATTGTAATGAATTAATAGTCATTCTCATTGTTGGTGTACATGTACATTAGCTACCCTACATTTCCTACTCTTTAGGTGATAATGCTAGTTTTAGCACTTACTATTTATAGTATGTTTATTTTTAATAGTGGTTGCCATGTACGATAACATGTGGCAATTATTAAAATTAACTAGACAATGACATGGTCATTTCTTATCCATTGATGCACACTTTCCTATCCTAGCCACCTTAATCACAAGTTCCCACTTTATTCCTATTTTTGAGACAAACCTTAGTAAGAACCTTATCCACTTATCCCTTATTCTATAAAACTTTATCCTTTCACGTCTAGTCTTATTTTTGGAATTTTTCTTGAGTTCTTGATTTAGGAGTTAAATGTGTGAGTTCTAACTTTAGCTCTCACTTATTTTTGGTTTGTGTTATCCTTACTTAATTGTATTATTGACTCTAACTCTATTTTAAACCCTACAACTCCATTTTTGGCTTAGTTAAGTAGAACTAAGGGAGAGTATATTTTCTATTGGTTGTGCATGCATAAGAAACCCCACTTGATGTGCATTGATCTTCTTTATTAGAGTGTTATTTAATTGCATTCAAGCCAAGCAAAGTAACACAAGTGAATTTGAACTGGTCAGGGCCAGCGTCAATGTTGGATAAAAGAACAATATAGCCATTGTAGGATGTTGTCACCGAGCTGTGAGGATAATTCAAGCCTAGAAACCACTTTATCCAACCCATAGGTGTCTTCCATCCTCAACCCATTCCCATGATTTTTGAACTAGTTACCCGATGAGAAATAAACCACACACATACTAACTGATCTACACCCCAGGAGTAAGAAATCATTGGAGTTGTTGTGTGTGGACCACCCTGCCATTTCTTAAGCCATGATGTTTGTGTCACTGTATGAGTCCACCATACTATGATTTACCCAATTTGTGAATTATAGCTGATAATTTCTTTGGAATTCAAGCTTTCGTTGCAACAAAAAGTAGCTTGTACAATTATTGTTTAAAATTATAAGTTCCAATTAAAATTTTGAGAATTAATATTTTTTCCTGAAAAATTAAAATTATTGTTGAACATAACCATTTTTTAACTCAACATTTGGATGGAAGTTTATCGATTTAAACTAAATCCATTTATAACCTCTTTAATTTGACAATTTTTAACAATATACAATGTGCTTTTGAATTGATTTATGCGACTTAATTTTTTTTCATTCAATTCAAAGAAGGGTATTATTGTTGACAATTTTTAAGAGTGTGCAATGTGTTTTTGAATTGATTGATATGACATAAAAAAAATTCCATTCAATGAAGGGTATTATTGTTGACTCCAAACACTTTTATTATTTAATTGGCTATAATTAAAAAGTTTTTTATTTTTTTTTGAAGTGTTGATATTACTTCACTTTATTTAATAAGATTTTATATATAATCCCTTGTAAAGAAGGGGAGATAATGTGTTAATATTTGTGTCACATCTTTAAAGAGAAACTTAGGCATTTTAGTCAATATTGTTTTTTATGTATTTTTTTTTTAAGCAATCCTATTTATAATTTTGTTCTCTAATGGCCATTATCTTTTTGAGTTTAATGTATTTAAGATATTGTCCTAAAAAAAATGAAGAAACTATTTTGGAATCTTGTGAAATGGTCTTTCAAATTCGTTGGACACGAATATTTCAAATGACATATGAACCCTATAGGACAAGAATACTTCCAATGTCTTATGAATTAATTGAAAGATTATCTTATCATAATTCAAGCCTCAAGACTATTACTAATCTCCATATTATTCTATTATATGCTCAATGAAAATTAATCTAATTAAATTCTACACATAATTTGGTAGAGACAATAATTCCCTTTTCGTTTACATAAAGTCAATTTAAAAAATCTAATTAACTTCTACACATATTTTGGTAGAGGCAATAATTCCCTTTTCCTTTACGTAAAGTCAATTGCCAAATTTTTAGGAAGAATATCGATCTCTTACAAAATAATAACACGCCTTGGAAATTTCTTAGAAATTTCAGTCTCACACTTACTAAAAATTGATATAAATTTATTTTAATCCTTGATTTATCAAACATTAGGAAAGACAAAATCTATGAAAATACAATTTTTTTTGACAATGTAAAAAAATACAAAAACAATTTATACATTGAAAATTTAGATTCTTTTTAACACTAATAAATTTAAAATTAAAATAAATCTACATTAATTACCTTACAACATAATAAAACAAAATAAGTTAAAAGAATATTACCTTAACTTAATTATAACACATCTTATAAATTGCACAAACATACATTTTTTCATTTAAAATATATTTAATATTTATACTAAACTCATATCTAATATAGTACAAAAATTTCATAAATCAAATACTTTTATTGAATTTCAAGTTCTTGTCATATATATATAATATTAAGATTCCTTTTTCTCCCCTTTTCCTTCATTTTGACATTATTATTTACCTTTATGAAATAGCACATCATCTAGCATCTTCATTTTAACAAATCTACCATTCGGAATGTTATGTCATAAAGATTGAAGGTCTTGTTACATGTTCTAGTAAGTAGCTCTGAAGTTTCTCTTATGGTACTCTCGAATAGATGTCTTTGTTTTACACTAATCAAAATTTTAACTATAATATATTTAACACCAAAAATAGTATAAATTGCATTTATGCGATTATCCTTCAAAGGGCTTTTAATAACCTATGGTTATAAATCCTAGATCCGAACACCAAAATCAAGTTTTCAACAAGAATATTTGATCTCCAAATTCTTCCCAAAGGCCAAACTTTACATGGGACTACCACTTTTTTTAATGGTATTTGTCACTATTTGAATTCTTTTAAGAAGATAACACAATAATATGTGTACTTCTTGAACAAGAAGGTCCTTCTTTTGCAATGAGATATATACATCAAATATATTCCACCCATGCCACGTGGGATATATTCAATGAGTGTTAGTCACGCTTAAAGTTATTGAATCGATAAGAGGAAAGCCCATGTTACAATTTCATAAAAGTCCACCGTTACGTACATTTTATGGAGTCCGTGTATGGAATATATACTTTCCAACTTTAATATTTCGTTGAGCTACCACGATGTGGCTATAATTCCACGAACTTCATCTATTGTATTGTAAGTTGTATTTAGGTTGGGTCAAATTATATTCGGAAGGAACAAATAATTGACAATATTAAATTTTGTCGTTACAATTATATAAGGTTTAATTTAACTAATATATTTTAGAAACTATAATTCTATAATTAATCAACAATAATGTGTGAATGTGTATAGTGTCTTATTTATGTGAAGACTATTGCGTTCTTTTAGGATCTTTAGGATTTGTGTATGATTACAAGTTTTTAGAAATTGTCATGGTAGTCTATCATTGTATTTGAGTTCAAGGGGTCTATAGTCTTTGTGTCAGATTCTTCAACTTGTTATCAGATCTTTCTTAAGCTTTCCTCTTGGCAGTTACTGCCAGTGTTTTAAAACTAGGCCGATCCGAATTGGATTCAGCCTGGTAGACCGAGCTAGACTCCTTCTCGGGTCGGCTAGGTAGAAAAATCGGCCCGAAAACCAGTCTGTTAGCGAACCAGCTGAGCCAGACACCGATTCGGCCAGTTCAGTAACAAACTGACCAGTTCGATCGAGCCCGTCTTAAACCAGCCGAGCTATTCTGCGAGGAAAAAAGACGGCAACTCAGACTTCTAACTCAATTTTTTTTTAGTTTTTTTTTTTTTCTTAATGCCTCGACCGCTTTCCCAAGCCTATAAAAGTGACCCAACCCCCTCACATTTAATCACAACTATCTCATTGCATTTGTGTGAGCGTTTGTGAAGAGTTGGAGTTGGTTTTTGGAGCAGTAGTGAGGAGGATCCATGGGTTCCCCGTATGAATCTAATTCGGAGTATAAGCCATATGATCTTTCCTTATTGATAAATAGTGACTAGTGATGTTTTATTGTAGAGGACATTTAGAGCCTCCTTGGTTATGTGTTTTTGTTTGATATCTATATATTACATGTATTGGACAGTGCACAAGGTACCATTTTGATATAATAGATATATTCATGAGCATACTTTTATCATCTGTTGTCTTCACTCTATATTATTATGCTTTGGGTTTGGAAACATGAACGAAAATATTTAAAAATATGTTTTTTCATACAAAAAAAAAGAAAATATTTAATGTATTTTTTACAACGATCGAGTCATTGAAATCAACTAGGTCGAGTTGATACAAAGTTGGAGTAGGAGTCTGAGTCGACCCTCAGTCGGTTCTGAATTCGATTTGGAGTTTTAAAACTATGATTATTACTCATTAGGGTTTGTTCCTCAAATTTGGTTCATGATCCCAAGCTTTATTTAGAGCTTTGAGTGAGTATCCCCTCAAGCATGCAACACCTAATTTTTCAAGGTAATCAGCTAGATGATGTTACTCCTCTCTCAGTTTACAACATTGGTAAATATGACACTATTTTTATGGCTCTTTTTCTACAAAGGTGGACTAAAGGTAAGCCTTCCTCCTCCCAGAATTTTTCTTATAAAAATGTCGTCCATGCTTGCCCCCTCCTCCCCCCCTAAAGGTAAATCAGGCTCAGAAAACTCTGGGCCATTTTTGGTGGAAAAATATAAGGAAGTTCCCTCCCTAAAAATATCTCACTCAAATTTGGGGAATCTTCACTATGCATATTTAGAGGCAACTATAATATGTTGTTTTAATGGATTTTGGCCCCACATAACTGATCTCTACCAATGGATTCATTCTGTATGGACTAAGTATTGCAAGGTCATTTTCTACTTGAGATGCTTATTCATTGTGTTATTTGAGGAATCTGGATATTGTGAGAAATCTTTATCTAAAGAGTCTTGGTTTTGGGGCAATGCTGGATTGTTTCTCGGTTCCTAGATTTTAATCATTCCACAATTGTCATTATCGAGATGAAAATATGGATCAAGCTTCCTAATATGTCAACTCACCTATGGCTCTACACAATCTTTCGAGGCATTGGAGACCTTCTAGGTCGTTATCTTACTATTGATGTCCCTCATGGGCAGGTTGGTGTATACACCTATGATAGAATTTTTGCTGAAATCAATATTAGTAAAGGGTTGTATGACCAAATCAATTTAAAAATCAATGATTTTCACTAGATTTAGGCTCTAAACTATGATAATAATGCTTTTCATTTCCACTACTGTAATCAAATATGCCACTTATAGAACTCTTTCCCAATATTTAATTCTCAATAGAAGCAGAACATCTGCAATTCCAAATATAAAAATTGGAAGCCCTGTAACCCTCCTCCTATGGAGGGTAAGGCCTATATTTTAGAGAAGGAAGATGAAGAAGTTGATGATAAAATCCAACTAGGGGATAAGGTCCAATATTGAAGGCCTCAAACATCTCCTGTGATTCCTGGTGTGGACCATGCTCCTTCACAAACACATACCTATTGAATAATAATGCTTCTTTGGGTATATTGAAACGAACTCGTGAGACAGCTTCTTCAAACTCTGACAACGAATCTCTTTCAGTGCGCAATGATAATTTTCAAATTGCTTTGATCAAACTGTCTTTGGAAGGTTAGGTCAAGGTTTCGTAAAATAAAGGAAATAAAGGTCGCCTTGAGGATCAACCCCATTGATTTGGGTAATTCTCCTCTTTAGTTGTGTCTTATGTCCCTTTATATTTACTCTTCTATTCTCTGTACTATTCATCTTTGCTTTGATACCGCTAATACAAGGCAAACTGTGCTAGAAAAAGAGCCCTGATGAAAAATGAAGTAAATTGTTTTGTTTGATCAATAGAATTTTTTATCTTACCCAAAAAAATTATTTTGTATATATATTCATTACTTCATCGTAATCTTACATTTAAAAATTAATTTTTTATGTAAAAAATCTATGAATACTTATTAATAATTTATTTATTTGGCATATATATATATATATATTAGAGTATAAAATAAATAGAGAAATTGTGATGTAATAAAAAATTAAAGTATAAAATAAATTACAATATTATAGAGAGGTTATTAACATTAATCTTGAATACAAGAAGTAAGTTTTTGTGTAAAACTACAAAGAAGAAAATCAACACTTTTAAAATGAAAATAAGTTCTCAAAAGCTCTATGTAGAAATTTAATACAAAATAAATGTATTGCCTGGATTCTCCCGATCGAACAATAATATGCTACTGTTAAATACATAATCGCTTCTACAAAATCTTTGTGGAATTTGAAACACAATCGCCAATCACAATATCATGAAGAAATATCAATCACACATAACACAGATAATTTACCCGAGGAAATCATATAGCTAAAAACCCTGCTATCTTCTATTATGTATTATATCATGGATCATGAAATAATTACATACAAAGCTCCAATCCAAGAGCTCTCAATACATGAGCTAATTGTCTCACACTGTCATACAAAAATTGGAAAGTTCCTTATCTAATTTACTATCTCCAGACAGCGTGCCTCCACTGCGCAATCCCAACTGATAGGAATCTGTGAATGAATGGAATCCTGCTTTCCTTGACTGCGCAATCCTCATGGGCACATCCAATGTGTGTGTGGTTGCATGTGTGCAACTGGATAATGTCACAACTGATAGTTATCTTCCCTTTCACCTAGAACTCAAATGGGTCTCCACTGGATGACATGCATGCCGATAAGAATAATAAATATTCAGTTGCATGCGAGGCCATTGATTTTAAACTAATTAATAATTACTTCACTTGATCTCTCACTAATGTATCTTCAGTTACAACTAGCACAACTGAGTTTAACTCACTTAACTGAGTTAAAATTCTTTACAACTTTCATAACTACACTTCCAACTCTGTTACAACTTTGAATCACTTAGTTACAACTAAGTCCACTTGCATGTCCCACCAACCAACCTCTTAACTCGAAATTCCTTTAACTAAATGATTTTCCACTTCAATTAACTATTTCCAAGTGCTCATTGAGAATATATTATTGTTTATTGTCCAACTAATATTAAGGGGTAATAATAGTCAACATGCATCTATAAATATACATGCAATCTATAAATAGAACTTGCACATACATCTATAAATAGACATCATCTATAAATAGAATTTTCTCATGCATCTATAAATAGAAATCCACCTAAAAATAGCCCGAGGCTCCATCCTAGTGTAGGTGCTTAATTTTCACTAGGATCTTATTATTGAATCTCAGCACTTCCGCTCAGCAAGAAAGGGATTATCCTTCACCCCGATCATGTCTCTATGGTATTCGAATTTGCTACTGGTGAGCGCCTTCGTCGGAATATCTGCATCTTGATCTTCCGTAGGAATGTAGTGAAGCAACATGATCCTCCTCTACACACAATCTCTGAGATGATGGTACCGGATATCTATATGCTTAGATCTATCATGAAACACAGGATTAATTGAGAGTTGAATGCAACTCTGATTATCACAATGAATCACTTTTGGATCTAAATGAGAACCAAACAAACCAACCAATATCTTTCTCATCCAGATAGCCTCACATGCAACTTGAATGTATGCCATGTATTCCGCTTCCACTGAACTGAGTGCCACGGATCTCTGCTTCCTTTTGTACCAAGAAACATTTGTAGATCCAATGCTAAAGATCCCCCCTGATGTGCTCTTTTTTTTTCGTTGGGCTACCCGCCTAATCTACATTCGTGAATCCATGCAACTTCACCTCATCCATCTATCTGTACCATAAACCATACTTTGATGTGCCCCTCAGGTATCTTAGGACATGCTTTCCCGCCTTCCAAGAGAGCTTGGTAAGCTTAACCATAACTTGACTCAGCTGGTTAACTGCATAGAAAATGTCTGGTCTCGTGTTCACTAGATACTTAGCGAACCCACTAACTATCGATAGATAGTAGCATCCACTACCTCTCTAGAAGTAGCATCCTCTTTCCTCCATTTCCCTCGAAGAGGAGTATCCATGGGTTTGCAGCCCTCCATGTGAAACTTACCTAGTATTTCCCTTGAATACTTGCCTTGAGATACAAAAATTTTGCCATCTCGCTGACATATTTCCAATCCAAGGAAATAATGAAGGAGGCCCATATCCTTCATCTCGAACTCCTTTGCAAGATCCTCCTTGTATAAGTGTATCATCTGCTCATCACTAGTAAATATTAAATCATCAACATAAAGAACAATGATTAAAATCTTACCCTCCACCACAATTTGGTATAGGTTTTCATATGCTTCACTTTTGGTGAAGCCCGGTTTAGTGAAATGACTGTCTATCTGATTGTACCAAGCACAGGGTGCTTGATTCATCCCATACAACGCTCTTTTGAGTCGGCACACATGTGACTCGCTGTTGAACATCTCGAAATGACCTTCAGGCTGCTCTATGTACACCTCTTCCTCAATGATCCCATTGAGAAACATAGTCTTCACATCCATCTGATGAATGCACCAGCCCATTTGCGCTGAGAGAGAAAGGATGGTCCTTATGGAAGAATACCTTGCAATAGGTGTAAAGGTTTATTCATAATCTATCCCCTCAATCTGTGACAAGCCCCGGGCCACAAATCTGGCCTTGTATTTCTCAACACTCCCATCAACAACTTGCTTTACCTTGTAGATCCATCTCGAACCTATCACTAATTTATCAACCGACCTTGGAATAATTTACCAAGCACTGCTTTTGACAATGGAGTTATACTCGTCCACCATTGCATCTACCAATGTGGGCTCCTGCACTACTTCATAAAAGGAAGATGGTTCAGTCACAATACATTTTCTCATGAGAGCCATGTATCCAGTAAATCGGTCAGGAGACTGTCTTTGTTTGCGTTGTGAAGTAGGGGCTCCTACATTCTGTGCAGCATCAAGTCTCAGCCTATCATATTATGTGGCACGCCTTCTGCCAGTTCTGATGGTTGGTTCTGTGTGAGTGGACTCCTCCACTCCATGAACCTCCTCTTGTGGCTGATCTACATCTAGAGACTCGTCTTTAGGAACCAACAATTCCTCCTTCACATGCAATTCCAACTCCCTCTCAAGCGACAACTGCATGGATTTCCCCTCATCGAATTTTATATCCCGTCGCACCACAGTCATTCGATTGTTTGGCAAATACACACAATAATTATGGGGTGTTTATGTGTACCCCACAAAATCCCAACTTCAGCAGTGAGCTCCAACTTCTTCTTGGAATCCTTGGTTACATGCATATAAACAGATGAGCCAAAAATATTAGTGTGAAACATCCGGTTTCTTACCAGTGAAAACTTCTTCAGGTGTACTCATGCCAAGTACTCTATGAGGACAATGGTTTTGCACATAAACCACAGTGTTGCATGCTTCCGACTACAAATGCATTGGTAGGCCCTGATCATGCAACATCGCTCGTGCTGCACCCACGATCGTTCTATTCTTCCTCTCCATGACCCCATTTTTCTATGGGTTATGAGGCGCTATGAGTTCTCTTTGAATTCCTTCTTTGTTGCAGAAGTTCTTGAATTCGTTAGAGATGTATTCTCCACCATTATCGCTTCTTAGAGCCTTCACTTGCTTCCCCGACTCTTTCTCCACCAATACCTTAAACTCACAGAACTTTGAGAATGTTTTATTCTTCTTCTGCATGAAGAAGATCCAACATTTACGAGAAAGTCATCAACAAAAATAACATAATACTTATGGTTTTATGTGGAAGCAACCGAGAACAGTCCACACACGTCTGTGTGAACTCTCTCAAGGATCCCCGAAACACGATTCTCCTTCTCATGAAAGGTGGAATTTACATACTTCCCCATGGTGCAACCCTTGCAATAATCTAACTAAGCAAGTGTTCCCATTGGAAGTCTTGTAGATATTTGCTACATGAATTTCATGGATCCATGATGAAGATGGTCGAATCGCTTGTGCCATAATTCGCCCTCATCCCAACTCACCACTTTTTTTTCCTTGCCCATCATGGAAATGCATCCATCTACCTCTAGCTTGTAGATATTCTTAACTCGAATCCCTATCCTCTTGGCTTGACCCGTTGTTTTATGTCGCATGAAATCTTTTCCATCGCTGAAAACAACATCATAGCCTCTGTCCTCCAACATTGTGATTGAGACCAAATTTTTCTTTAGAATTGGAACATGCATAACATATTTCAATTGAAATGGTTTACCTGACTCCCTCTGAAAGGTAATGGTACCAATATTGGTCACACTCTACCGTCTATCGTCGCCCATCTCTATATGCATCTGGAGATCTTTATCCTCCAAGTCACTGAAATGTTCCTTATCTCCTGTCATATGAAAGGAAGCACCACTATCCAAATACCACACTGATCCTAATGTACTTGACACCATGCATGCGACCAAAGAGAAGTCAAGCTCAAATTGCGAGGCAAGGGCCTCACCAGCTGCAGCTCCAACAACCTTCTTGTTCTTCTTATTTTGTGGACAGTTAGTAGCAAGATGCCCATGTTCGTGAAAATGAAAACACTTCACCTTGGACATATCCAACTTCTTGCCTTTAGACTTTGATTTAGAATGGAATTTATTCCCCTTTCCCTTCTTCACCTTGGCAGCCAAAGCACAATCCTCTTCATCATCATGCTTTGATGAAGATCCATCTTTGGTGTTCTGTCTGAACTCCTCCTGCACCAAGTCTAACCACAGTCGTTCCTAATCCGGCAATTTTTCCCGTCCATTGAAAGAGTCTTCATAACTCTGCCAACTCTTAGGAAGTCCCAAGAGAGCCAAGCTCACCAAATCATCATCAATAATAGTTATTCCCACACTCTCCAGTTCATCCCGACATTGGAAAAACTTCGTGAGATACTTTGGAATGTTATTGCCCTTTTCCATGTTGATCTTTCTGAGTTTATCTTTGAGCGCCAATTTCCTATGGTTGTTACTTCTTTGGAAAAGATCCGTACAAGCCTTCCACATAGCATATGGTGTGGATTTCCCATGGAGGCTTGAGACAATGTGGTCTCATACTCCCTCCAACAGAATCCTCCTCGCCTTCGCCACTTTCTTTTTCCTTGCATCAAGATTGGCAACATTTGACGAAGTAGGCTTAAGAACATCATTGTCAATGAATTCCTTCAAGCCGTTATCTTCGAGCATTGCCTCCATCTTGTCCTTCCAAGAAATGTAGTTCGAGCTGCCCTCGAGTGCATACTCTAGCTCAAGACATTGAAAGCCATTTCGATCTTGAATCACCTGTAGCACCAAGAAAGTAGTTTTGCAAATTTGAATTCTTTCCACCAACAAACTCAGCTCCTACTTCACTACTGCAATCTCCTGTGCTCTGATACCATGTAGAAATTTAATACAAGATACATGGATTGCCTAGATTCTCCTGATCTAACAATAATATGCGACTGTTAAATACATAATCACTTCTACAAAATCTTTGCAGAATTTGAAACACAATCGCCAATCACAATATCATGAAGAAAGATCAATCACACATAACACAGATAATTTACCCGGGGAAAGCATATAGCTAAATTCCCACTATCTTCTATTATGTATTATATCATGGATCATGAAACAATTACATACAAAGCTCCAATCCAAGAGCTCTCAGTACATGAGCTAACGGCCTCACACTGTCATACGAAAATTGGCAAGTTCCTTAGCCAATTCACTGTCTCCAGACAGCTTGCCTCCACTACACAATCCCAACTGATAGCAATCCCTGAATGAATGGAACCATGCTTTCCTTGACTGCGCAATCCTCATGGGCACATCCAATGTGTGTGTGGTTGCATGTCTATTTTTAGACATGTCGATCATATTCTATGAGTTGCAGGATGCTATTTGTGGATGGTTGGTCAAGTTGGAAAAAATAGATGGACTTATATTTTTAGACATATTGGGCGAAATCTATTTTTAGATACTTTAGATTATGAGTCCAAAAAATAGATATGTTGAATATTATTAGCTCTTAATAATATTTGGACTATAAACATTATCTTATTCTCTTGGAGCACTTCAGTTAAGTGCACAGATGTGGCACAAGAGCTGACAGAAGGAATTACGCTATTCCTGAGGGTTAAGTGGAGCTATTGCATGGATACTTCAATTTGAACTCATGTGATAGAGTTTGGTGGAGTTATTGAAGTAGTTGGTGGAGTTGTGTTCAGTTTAACTGAGTTAAACATAATTGAGCTAGTTGTATCTAGTCTAAATGATTGATACACTAGTGAGAGTGGTGTGAATTAATCATTAATTAATTCACTAATTATTAACTCATTAAGCAACTAAAGAATACATCAGTTAACTACAGTGCATGGATAGTTTCAGTGGAGATGAGTGAAGAGGTAGGTGAAAGAGCAGTGTGACTATCAGTTGTGACTATAGTGTTGCATGATTTGCAACACACAGTAGTTGGAGATGCCAATGAGGATTGCGTGAGCAAGGCTGGACCAATTCGAGTTCATTCAGAGCCATTCTTCAGTAGTGATTGCGCAGTAGAGGCAGGCTAGCAAGTGGCAGAGATTAGAGCATGTGATTTGCTAGATCGGACCTGACTAGTGTGTAGCAATTGGAGATTGTACTGAGAGCTTGTGAGGAGCTTTGTATAATGATTGTTACATGATCTATATGACATATAATATACAGATAGTTGGGGTATTTCAGCTTTAAGCTTTCCCATAAAATACTGTGTTCATATGTGTGAATGTTTATGGTTTTAATGTGTGCATGCAATTGATTTTATTTCTGCAATTAATGATTAATGGTAGAAGAGATTATGTATTGTGCATGAAGTCAAATAGTGTGTGATCAGGAGAATCTCGGATGTATAACATATCAATTATATAAATTTCTACAAGTTTTATAAGTTGGTATTTTGACTTGCAAATAATAATGCTCTTTGAAATTTGTAGTGCACTCAACATAGTACAAATATTTCTTTTGAAATGTTCAATATGTGTGTGAAGGAAACATATTTCCATAAAAAATGTATTTATATGTATTATAAGTAAAACCTCATGAGATCCCTCACTCTTTTCCAAAATATTTGAATGGAGGGCGACTCAACCGCCAACAACAATAACCACTAGTAACCTTGAAGAACTATCTCAGAGTATTTAAATCTACAAGCTATGCCCTCTCCATCAACAACATGTTATGAGTGGATGATTTAATCAATTGAGCTAACCCTTGGAGCTAAAATGTTTAGAAATACTTTGTCGCATCCTAAAGAACTTAAGTGAGGGTGAGATTGCTAGTACCTTTCCAACACCAATTGACCCACAAAGGGAAAACATGTCACAAATGGGATTCCGACTTGGGTGACGATGATAACAACTTCTCCTTTTCATTTCCCAAGCTAAACCTAATTGACTACTTTTGTAAGAGATGATTTTAGCCTTGGACAATAAATCTAGAAGATGTTGCTTTCTATACTCAAAAGTATAGTATATTCCTAACATATAGTCTTTTATGAGGAAATCAAAGATAATTTTGAAAGTTATTCCAAACATGCATGATTCCTTAAATAATTCAAAATGAAACCTTTATAGATACTCATAGATCCACTATCCTTAACCTAACCTCGTGTCTTTCTTACATTGTCCAACATATTGAATAAAATTTGATATTATACTATTTTCAAATTTTCATATGAAACCTACCAAAAATCTATATTTATATAATAATAAGTTAAGTGATGTTTTGATGCTAAGCCAATTAATGGACAGTGAAAGTGTTTGTGATGATTAAAAATATGTGTTTCTTTTAAGAAGGCATATATTCAAATCCAAAGAAAGTACTATACACAAGTCTTTATGAACTTTAACAATAAAATCTTTATGTAAAAAGTATCTTATTCCACACTTCATTTTTTTTCAAAAAAATACAAAAATCAGTCTAGATTCATCTTAACTCTAGATCTACCAAGTTCTAAAAGGTATCAAATCTATTTTCACTATAAAAATAATAATTTAATTTACTATAATTTGACATTGCTTTTTATTATAATTTGACAGAGTTAAAGTATTTATAGGACATTACATTACAACATCTCTGCTATAGAGAGTGCCTCTTGGCACAACTAATTTTTTTTTTATTTTATTTTTATGTAATTTGACTGAGTCAAAATATTTACATGATAAAACAAGACATGACATGAGAAGACGTTACAACATCTCCTCCATACCAAACTTAAAAACACCTCTTGACACAATAATAACAAACCAATTTATCATTATTAAAATTACCTTATTCATTTTTTTTCTTAAAAACATAATAATTACAAATAAATTAATAATACATTACTTATTTTACTTATATGTTTTATTTACCTTAATTAAAAACATATTAATTAATATCTCACCATTCACTTTCATATTGCATGACATGGAACTCGAAAGTTTAATAATTTAAATCGACTTGGTTTAAACCGACCTACATGAAAAATTATTAAGGATTATGATTTTGATTGAGAAATGCTTTTGAAGGTACAATATCAATTATGAGCATCTAAAGGTACAACTTTTGAACCCTTATCCTTTGTCAATAATCATATCATAATATATCAATAGTTTCATATGGTTTTGAATAATTGTTTTGCTAAAAATGTAATCCTTTTTATGCATAATTAAAATATTTTAAAATATTTATAATATATATTTTATGTTTTATATTTTTGAATAATGGTTTTAATAAAAATGTAACTACTAAAATATTTATAATATGTATTTTATATTTTATATTTTATATTTGATTTTTTAATAAAAAACCATGTTAAATATTTCATTTTTAACTCTTACATTGTTTTAGTTTATGAGAAGGCCCCACCCAAAAAGATGATACCCCATGTATGTCCAAAGGCATGATCTCATTATTTTGACTCTTAAAAGGAAAACCACTAAACAAGGTGACAAATTTCAGGTATTTAATTAATTATTTGACACCTTTAAAATGATATCATGTGTGACACTAATGGACAATGTAGACCATGAAATAGTTATTGTTTTTTTGTTATGACAATCTTATTGTCATAACAATCTGGAATATTGGTGTACAATCCTAGATACTCCACTTTTCTAGACCGTTCCCATTTTGAGAGGATTAGGAAATTGGTGGCTTTGATTTTTCATACTTTATAAATACAAATATAAAATTATTGTTTAAAATATTTTTTATAATATAAAATATTAATTTAAATTTTATAAACAAATTTATTTTTAAATTCTGTTAATAGAATCATCACTTTTTTCTTAATATTTTTACTCAATTAGATTTGATACCATCACATATGATCACTATATTTAATTGTGATGGAACACATTGACTCTTTAAAATTTAAATTATCAAATAACACATATACATGGAATATATTGGATCATTTCATTTAAAATTATACTTTATAAATGTTAGTCACATAAAGTGGTTGGCAACCACAAGAAGTAAATTCACTCTTATATCTAAGTTATCAAGGATTTCAACTTTACTCTAATATCTAAATTTATAGAGTATTTGGATTTGGATTACATTTTCATGTTAAAATTTATACTTTTAAAAAGATGAACAGATATTAAAAATTATATTTTTAAAATGTTGATTTTATAATGAATGAACAACTTAATAAGCGTTATAATAATAAGTGATTATGTTTTTTTTTTTTTTTAATATATAGAATTTCTTACAAATAATTTGTTAATAAATATGATGTTATTGTTTTGTTGCTGCTTAATCATAATAAAAAATAGAAATTTTGCATTGAAATTTTATTTGAAGTTAATTGGAGGAATCTTTATTCAATTATTTAACATAGCTTTATTTTAATGTAGCTTTGCTACTATTTCTATCAAGTTGTTTAGTTGGATCTATCACATTAGATAAGGATTATTAAATATAATATTTAATTATGATTTTTGTTAAATGAATTATATATATATATATATATATATATATATATATATATATATATATATATATATATATATATATATATATATAAACATTTTCTCGGGTCAGTAAACCATATGAACACTCTGATTAAATAACTCATATAAAATATTTATTTTAATTTAAAACTATATAATTTTAAAATTGAGTTAATAACATTTTATAAAAGATTTAAGAATTTAGTCGATAAATCAAATGGATTTGTATAAAAAATATTTAATGTAGCCAATATGAGACTTACATGCATGGAATTACTAATAGGAAATTTGCCAAGTAACAATGTGAATACCACCAAGTGATAACTTTGATGCTGAAAAAATTGAGGAGTTGTTTAGAGAGAAAGTGGGACATGTGTCCTTTAGCATTTTTCATTTGTCATTTGTGCCAAAGGAATTTGTAAATGGTCATGGAGGGGCTCAATCATATATTTTTTCTAGCATGTCCATTCTATAGATGCATGTGAAGTAAATGTAAATTGTTACAATGATGCTCAGACATAGATTTACTGCAATGGAGCATAATGAATTGGCCTTGATTTTCAAGAAGCCAAAATTTGAGTGATTTCCTTCATTCTTGGATGTCCTAGCATGGATAATGCACATTTTAAGAGCCACATCCTCTCTCCACTATTGGGGTCATAACCCATAGTTCCATATCTAGTTAATGGTCAAGATCAAGAAATAGATCCAAATCCAACCATTGACCTAACAACCTCCCTTCTAGTTTCAAAAGTGGTTAAATTTTGCTTGGAGATTTAGTAGAATGGAGCACAATGAAAGAATACCATGGCACCTTCCTTGAGAAATAGGTAGAGATAAGGACAAAGATCTAAACAAAGGAATCAACAGATACATTTTTCATGAAGAGGAAGCATGTTTCACACCTCACAACTTTGCTATAACTTTATTCTTTCTTTTGGTATGAATTTTTCATGAAAAGGAAACTTCTTTCACACCTTACAACTTTGTTATTACTTTATTCTTTCTTTTGGTATGAAAGTTAGGAAAGAACAAGGTATTTTGGTGACAATTATTATCATATTGGTAGGTGGGTGAGATGTCAAAAAATGTGGAGTGGATCTTATCGTTTTATTCATAGGGGTTCAAATTGATTGATTCGTTGTTTCGTTATATCATTTATGTCCTTCAATAATTGTAAGTTTTCTCCTCATTTGGCATAATTCAAAACCAATGGTAGTATAGGTAGCAATCACTATCACGAATTCCTCAACTTCAAACCATGGCGTGGTTGGAAGGACAACTCTACATTCCCTACCTTTTGACTTGCAATGATCAAATTGATGATTGGGCCTATCAAGAAAACATGACATAAAAATACATGGGGATAAGCCCTTAGAGAGCCCGAAATAGATCCATAAGAAAGTATTTTGAACATAGGTCAAGATCATGTTTGTGTTCACATTCCTTTTTCTTTGAGAGCTAATAGTAGTAGATCTTGTGGTGTAGTGCCAATTTTAGTGTTAGTTGGAAACTTAGTAAAGCAAACAAAACTAAGAGTTTCATTAGAGAAGAACATGACAAAGGCCCCATCCTTAGTTTCATACACTAATTAAGATAAATCTATTTATTTATCGAATAATGCACTTAAAAGGAGCAGAGGAAAGGGCATGGGTAGCAACAAAAAGGTAAGAGTTTCCATCTCCATTGATAACATGCAAATGTAATGTTTAATATATATGTGTATTTGTTAAAATTGCCATGAGAGACCTTAAAAAAGTGTATTAGTATTTGGACATTTGAATACACCCAGAAGCTTGTGTGTGTGTGACCCCTATATATGCATGTCGTTACAAGCAAAATAAAAACCTTGCAAAAAAATTCTGGTTGAAGTTTTGTTGTTGTAATATTATTGATTCTTCCTAGGAGCTTCTTTGGTTAAATTGAATATATGTATATTTCAGCCAAATCGGTAGTGGGCCACTGTTTTGATATACTTTTATAATCTGTCAATGTGAAACCAATGTTTTTCATAAGATTTTTAGACTTAAATCTATGTCAATTAATCTTTACCTACGAACATTAATGCAAGAAAGAAAATTTACTACCTCTCTTTTATATGGTTGCAATATTTGTATGTGTAGCTATTTTTGATATTTATGGCATAGATAAAGGGTTGTGCTCATTATGAATTCCTATGTAGCTCAAGGTCACACGTAAGTTTGATCAAGCCTTGTGCACATTTATGGCTATTATGAACTACAATTAAAGAAGGCAATGTAGCAATTAATGGTGTAGCAAATATTAGAGGGATCAATGTATGGTTGAAGAAGGCATTGTAGGTGGTGTAACTTGCACATGCTAATCAATTCATAATGCAAGGGTTAAAATTTTAATGTATATATTATTTATATATTAGAGAAAAGGTATTAATGTACACTACCACCCCTTCAATAAGTGTTCCAAATTGAAATCCATAATATGCAAGATAAATAAAAAGTTGTTTATTTATTTTACTTATGGTTAAAAAATATTATTCATATTTACTTAGATTCAACATTGCAAATTAGAAAAATAATTAAATGAAAATTCACTCTAATAGGAAATCAATAAATAATTCACTCCTATACTATTTAACCTTCAATAAAGACAAATAAACATGTATCTTTTTTATCATCATTCTTTTTATAATATGTTGATGTATATTATAATAAAAACTAGCAATTTCACTGAACGGTGAAAAATGAATGCCGAAATGTTTGGATACACTTGTGGAAGGACCTCAAACACTACTGCACTTGTTGGCTCCATGAAGTGCATGATAAAATCCCTCTTTCCACCAAAGAACAAGAAGATCTATGAACACCTTCACCACCAAGAGAAGATGACTGTAAGTGAATGCTTGTACTCTCCATCGCCCAACTGGCCAAAGCCCTGTAAACTTGTGGTTCTCATGGGGCTAGGGTTATGGGAAAAAAACCTCGGCCTAAACACGTCCCCTCGATGCAATGATGAACTCCCGCTGGAATGAAATCAGTTGAGGATGATAATCTTGATTGATCGAGGGCTTATCATTTTTAGTTGCACGAGATCAACGTCGGGGAACTAATCTCTCGCAAGTCCCATGATGAACCACCCAAGCTGCTAGCCATTCACAGTCAACCAAAGGAGACTAACACTACAAAATCCTATCCTCTTATCCTTTCCATGCGTACGTTTTTGACTCATGATAGGACGACAAATTGGAGCGCATGGATTGGCTGGGGTGAATAGTTTTTGCCCAACCAATTCCATATAAAGAACACCTTTCAGCATAATTAACTTTACATAAAAATAAATTGTATCTATAATTATAAAAATAAATAAATTATAATGTGTAAAATTGATATTATATAAAAATTAATTTTATATAGAAATATATTGTATTTATAATTATAAATAATTTTTTTATAAACATGATTTTATCTTTTTCATTTTTATAATAAAATGTTTAGATTATACAAATTATGTATACGTATAAAAAAACCATGTTGGCTTCCATATTTTGAATAAAATGTTTACATTTCACAATGAAATATCACATTTACTAAGAAAAATCACAAATTAGACTATAAATGTGTTATTGACTAAGTTTCTCTGTCTATTTTTCAAGTTTAGTTAAATTTTTTGGAGTAAAAAATTTGGAGTTATTGAAATATATCTAAAATATATGATTACTATATAATGAGATATAATTATTTATATTGTATTATATTAGCTATATAGATTAATATTTTACCTTTATTATATTGTAATTAATAATAGTTATATATTTTCTCAAAGAATAAGACTTACTAAACTTTATATATATTTATACACATCCATTGTAATGAATTAATAGTCATTCTCATTGTTGGTGTACATGTACATTAGCTACCCTACATTTCCTACTCTTTAGGTGATAATGCTAGTTTTAGCACTTACTATTTATAGTATGTTTATTTTTAATAGTGGTTGCCATGTACGATAACATGTGGCAATTATTAAAATTAACTAGACAATGACATGGTCATTTCTTATCCATTGATGCACACTTTCCTATCCTAGCCACCTTAATCACAAGTTCCCACTTTATTCCTATTTTTGGGACAGACCTTCGTAAGAACCTTATCCACTTATCCCTTATTCTAGAAAACTTTATCCTTTCACGTTTAGTCTTATGTTTGGAATTTTTCTTGAGTTCTTGATTTAGGAGTTGCATGTGTGAGTTCTAACTTTAGCTCTCACTTATTTTTGGTTTGTGTTATCCTTACTTAATTGTATTATTGACTCTAACTCTATTTTAAACCCTACAACTCCATTTTTTGCTTAGTTAAGTAGAACTAAGGGGGAGTATATTTTCTATTGGTTGTGCATGCATAAGAAACCCCACTTGATGTGCATTGATCTTCTTTATTAGAGTGTTATTTAATTGTATTCAAGCCAAGCAAAGTAACACAAGTGAATTTGAACTGGTCAGGGCCAGCCTCAATGTTGGATAAAATAACAATATAGCCATTGTAGGATGTTGTTACCGGGCTGTGAGGATAATTCAAGCCTAGACACCACTTTATCCAACCCATAGGTGTCTTCCATCCTCAAAAAATTCCCATGATTTTTGAACTAGTTACCCGATGACAAATAAACCACACACATACTAATTGATCTACACCCCAGGAGTAAGAAATCATTGGAGTTGTTGTGTGTGGACCACCCTGCTATTTCTTAAGCCATGATGTTTGTGTCACTGTATGAGTCCACCATACCATGATTTACCCAATTTGTGAATTATAGCTGATAATTTCTTTGGAATTCAAGCTTTCGTTGCAACAAAAAGTAGCTTGTACAATTATTGTTTTATTGTAGGTTTAAAATTATAATTTCCAATTAAAATTTTGAGAATTAATATTTTTTCCTGAAAAATTAAAATTATTGTTGAACATATCCATTTTTTAACTCAACATTTGGATGGAAGTTTATCAATTTAAACTAAATCCATTTATAACCTCTTTAATTTGACAATTTTTAACAATATACAATGTGCTTTTGAATTGATTTATGTGACTTAATTTTTTTTCATTCAATTCAATGAAGGGTATTATTGTTCACAATTTTTAAGAATGTACAATGTGTTTTTGAATTGATTCATATGACATAAAAAAATTTCCATTCAATGAAGGGTATTATTGTTGACTCCAAACACTTTGATTATTTAATTGGCTATAATTAAAAAGTTTTTTATTTTTTTTGAAGTGTTGATATTACTTCACTTTATTTAATAAGATTTTGTATATAATCCCTTGTAAAGAAGGGGAGATAATGTGTTAATATTTGTGTCACATCTTTAAAGAGAAACTTAGGCATTTTAGTCAGTATTGTTTTTTATGTATATTTTTTTTTAAGCAATCCTATTTATAATTTTGTTCTCTAATGGCCATTATCTTTTTGAGTTTAATGTATTTAACGTATTGTCCTAAAAAAAAATGAAGAAACTATTTAGGAATCTTGCGAAATGGTCTTTCAAATTCGTTGGACACGAATATTTCAAATGACATATGAACCCTATAGGACAAAAATACTTCCAATGTCTTATGAATTAATTGAAAGATTATGTTATCATAATTCAAGCCTCAAGACTATTCTAATCTCCATATTATTCTATTATATGCTCGATGAAAATTAATCTAATTAAATTCTACACATAATTTGGTAGAGACAATAATTCCCTTTTCCTTTACATAAAGTCAATTGAAAAAATCTAATTAACTTCTACACATATTTTGGTAGAGGCAATAATTCCCTTTTTCTTTACATAAAGTCAATTGCCAAATTTTTAGGAAGAATATCCATCTCTTACAAAATAATTCAACTATAGCTTGTTTAGATTAAAATTTTCACATATTTTATTTAAAAATCTTCAAATAACATGCCTTGAAAATTTCTTAGAAATTTCAGTCTCACACTTACTAAAATCAACATAAATTTATTTTAATCCTTAATTTATCAAACATTAGGAAAGACCAAATCCATGAAAATACACTTTTTTTGAGAATGTAAAAAAATACAAAAAAGATTTATACATTGAAAATTTAGATTCCTTTTAACACTAATAAATTTAAATTTAAAATAAATCTACATTAATTACCTTACAACATACTAAAACAAAATAAATTAAAAGAATATTACCTTGACTTAATTATAACACATCTTATAAATTTCACAAACATAAATTTTTTCATATAAAATATATTTAATATTTATACTAAACTCATATATCATATAATACAATTCATAAGTCAAATACTTTTATTGAATTTTAAGTTCTTGTCATATTTATTTATATATATATATATTCCCTTTTCTCCCCTTTTCCTTCATTTTGACATTATTATTTACCTTTATGAAATGGCACATCATCTAGCATCTTCTATACTTTCATTTTAACAAATCTACCATTCGGAATCTTATGTCATAAAGATTGAAGGTCTTGTTACATGTTCTAGTAAGTAGCTCTGAAGTTTCTCTTATGGGACTCTCGAATAGATGTCTTTGTTTTACACTAATCAAAATTTTAACTATAATATATTTAAGACCAAAAATAGTATAAATTGCATTTATGCGATTATCCTTCAAAAGGATCTTAATAACATATGGTTATAAATCCTAGATCTGAACCCCAAAATCAAGTTTTCAACAAGAATATCTGATCTCCAAATTCTTCCCAAAGGCCAAGGCTTTACATGGTATTTGTCACTATTTGAATTCTTTTAAGAAGATAAGACAATAATACGTGTATTTTTTGCAATGAGATATATACATCAAATATACTCCACCCATGCCACGTGGGATATATTCAACGAGTGTTAGTCACGCTTAAAGTTATTGAATCGATAAGAGGAAAGTCCATGTTACAATTTCATAAAAGTCCACCGTTACGTACATTTTATGGCGTCGGTGTATGTAATATATAGCTTTCCAACTTTAATATTTCGTTGAGCTACCACGATATGGCTATAATTCCACGAACTTCATGTATTGTATTGTAAGTTGTATTCGGAAGGAACAAATAATTGACAATATTAAATTTCGTCATTACAATTATGTAAGGTTAAGTAATATATTTTAGAAAATATAATTCTATAATTAATCAACCAACAATAATGGGTGAATGTGTATAGGGTCTTATTTATGTGAAGACTATTGTGTTCTTTTAGGATCTTTAGGATTTGTGTATGATTACAAGTTTTTAGAAATTGTCATGGTAGTCTATACTATCATCGCATTTGAGTTTAAGGGGTCTATAGTTCTTGTGTCAAATTCTTTAACTTGTTATTAGATCTTTCTTAAGCTCTCCTCTTGGTAGTTACTGTCAATGTTTTAAAACTAGGCCGATCCGAATCGGATTCAGTCTGGTAAACCAAGCCAGACCTCTTCCCGGGTCAGCTAGGTAGAAAAATCGGTCTGACAACTGTTGAGATTCAACAAGATGATGAGCTTAGTGAAAAGAGTCGCCTTCACTAAGTGGGCCTGCAGGCTATTTTTGGCGCAAAGTCTATTTTTAGACTATGTCTATTTTTAGACATGTCGATCATATTCTATGAGTTGTAGGATGCCATTTGTGGATGGTTGGTCAAGTTGGAAAAATAGATGGACTTCTATTTTTAGACATATTGGGCGGAATCTATTTTTAGATTGCCAGTCTAAAAATAGATATGTCAAATATTATTAGCTCTTAATAATATTTGGACTTTAAACATTATCTTATTCTCTTGGAGCACTTCTGTTAAGTGCACAAATGTGGCACAGGAGCTGACATAAAGAATTACACTATTCCTGAGGGTTTACTGGAGCTAATGCATGGAGGATTTCAGTTAGAATTCATGTGATAGAGTTTAGCGGAGTTGTAGAAGTAGTTGGTGGAGTTGTGTTCAGTTTAACTCAGTTAGAAACAGTTGAGCTAGTTGTATATAGTCTAATTGATTGATACACTAGTGAGAGTGGTGTGAATTAATTATTAATTAATTCACTAAATATTAAATCATTAATCAACTTAAGAATACATTAGTTAACTACAGTGCATGGACAGTTTCAGTGGAGATCAGTGGAGAGATAGGTGAAAGGGCAAGATGACTATCAGTTGTGACTATAGTGATGCATTGACTGCATCCAACACTTAGTGGAGATGCCAATGAGGATTGCACAATGCAAGTCAGGTGGATTCGAGTTCATTCATAGCCATTCTTCAGTAGGGATTGCGCAGTAGAGGCAGGCTAGCAGGTGGCAAAGATCGGTGCATGGATTCGCTAGATCAGACCTGATTAGTGTGTAGCAATTGTATTGTACTGAGAGCTTGACATGTTCAGCTTTGTATGAGGATTGTTACATGATCTCTATGACATATATTATATACAGATAGTTGGGGTTTTTATCTTCAGGCTTTCTCGTTAAATCACTGTGTTAATGTGTGTCAATTTTTATGGTTTCATATCTGCATTGCAATTGATTTAATTTCCGCATGTGATGATCAATGGTGGAATAGATTCTGTATTGTGCATGAAGTTAAATAGTGTGTGATCAGGAGAATCTTGGATATATAACACATAAGTTATATAATTTCTACATGGTATCAGAGCAGTTGATCATTGGAGCAGATTGCAATTATTGAAACAATTGAGTTTTGTGTTGGTGGAATTCGAATTCGCTGTAGTATTTTCTTGGTGTCGAAGTTGAGAATTCATTGAAATGTCTTTCAGCGGATTGCGATTGGAGTATGCCCCTAAGGGCAACTCGAATTATATTGCATGGAAGGACAGGATGGAGGCGGTGTTGGATGATAATGGGTTAAAGGAGTTCATAGATGCAGAAATTCCAAAACTTGCTTCTAGCGATGCAGTCGCACTTGACACATGGAAAAAGAAGATAGCAAAATGTCGAAGGATTCTGTTGGAAGGTGTGAAGGATCACATAGTGTCTAGCCTTCATGGTAAAGCTTCTCCATTCTTGATGTGGAAAGCTTTGACAGAATTGTTCCAAAGCAGAAGCAACCAGAGGAAGTTGGCGCTTAAAGACAAGCTCAGAAAAATAAAAATGGAGAAAGGAGACAGTATACCCAAGTACCTCACAAAGTTTGTCCAGTGCAGCAATGAGCTGGGAAGTGTGGGGGTTACTGTAGATGAAGATGAATTGGTGAGCTTGGCTCTCCTTGGGCTTCCGAAGAGTTGGCATAGCTACAAGGACTCTATCAATGGTCGGGAGAAACTGCTAGGATGGGAGTGACTTTGGTCGGATCTTGTGCAAGAGGAGATAAGGCGGGGTACCAGGGATGGATCTTCATCGAAGAATGAAGATGAAGAAAATTGCGCTTTGGCTGCCAAAGCAAGGAAATGGAAGGGAAAGAAAAATCATTCTCAATCCGGTGCGAAAGGAAAGAAGCATGACTTGTCCAAGGTGAAGTGCTTTCACTGTCACCAACACAGACATTACGCCACTAATTTTCCACAGAAGAAGAAAAATAAGCAGACTGCTGGATCTGCAGCTGGAGAGGCCTTAGCCTCGCAGTTTGAGCTGGATTTTTCGCTGATAGCATGCTTGGTTTCAAGTGTGATGGTATTAGTGTGGTTTCTTGACAGTGGTGCATATTTCCATATGACCGGAGATAAAGATTTGTTTACTGATCTGGATGAGAAGGATCTTGGAGTGCACCTCGAGATGGGCGATGATGGTAGATACAGTGCGACTGGTATTAGGACCATTTCCTTTGAGAGGGAGTCTGGTAAACCTTTCATATTTAAGGATGTCATGCATGTTCCAGGATTGAAGAAGAATCTGATCTCTGTGGCGATGTTGGAAGACAAGGGATATGATGTTGTCTTTAGCGAGGGAAAGGCTTTCCTGCACAGTAAGGCAACTGGTGAAACCTAGATGATAGGGGTTTGAGTTAAGAACCTTTATCAATTGCACGTAGATGGCTGCGCAACAATGGCAGGCAAAGCAGAAGGAATGGTGAGACAGGTTAAGGGAAAATTGTGGCACAGGAGATTGGGCCATCTTCACCATGGCGCTTTGAAAATTTTGCAGCAGATTTCTACCGAGCTTCCCAAGGGTAGGTCACAGGCACAGATTAGTGCTATCGATGTACTTTGGGAAAATTTTGTGAAAGCCACCTTTCATGAGAAGGATAGTCGCCACGACGATCCTTGAGAGAATTCACACAGACGTGTGTGGACCTTTCTCAGTAGCTTCGACAAAAAAGCACAGGTATTATGTGATATTTGTTGATGAATTTTCTCATAAGTGCTGGATCTTCTTCATGCAGAAGAAGAGCGAGACATACTCAAAGTTCTGTGAGTTCAAGGCATTGGTTGAGAAAGAGTCGGGGAAGCAGGTGAAGGCTCTTAGGAGCGATAATGGTGGTGAATTCATCTCTAGCGAATTCAAATATTTTTGCAGCGTAGAAGGAATTCGAAGAGAACTCATAACACCTCATAACCCACATCAGAATGGGGTCACAGAGCGAAAGAACAGAATGATCGTGGGTGCTTCACGGGCGATGTTGCATGATCAGGGCCTTCCCATACACTTATGGGCTGAAGCATGCAAAACTGCGGTTTATGTGAAAAACGGTTGTCCTCATAGAGTAATTGGCATGAGTACACCCGAAGAGGCGTTTTCTGGTAAGAAGCCTGATATTTCTCATTTGAAGATTTTTGGCTCACCTGTTTACATTCATGTGACGAAGGATGCCAGGAAGAAGCTGGAGCCGACCGCAGAGGTTGGGATATTTGTGGGGTACACAGAAACACTCCAAAACTATCGTGTGTATTTGCCAGACAGTCAGAAGACTATTGTGCGACGGGATATCAAAGTTCATGAGGAGAAAGCCATGAAGTTGTTGCTTGAGAGGGAGCTACACTTGCATGCAGATGAGGAGCTATTAGTTCCTAAGGATGAGCCTTAGGATGTGGATCAGCCACAAGAGGAGGTTCATGGAGTGGAATAAACCACTTATGCAGCGCCAAACATCATAGGGCTGAAGCGCACTACAGAAGCTGAGCGATTGAATCTTGATGCAGCGCAAAATGTAGGAGCCCCTACATCACAGCACAGACAGAGACAATCACCTGACTGATTTATTGGATACATGGCTCTAATGAGCAAGTGTATCGTGACGGAGCCATCCTCTTTCGAGGAAGCTATGGAGGACCCTGCATGGGTAGATGCCATGGTGGAAGAGTATGATTCGATTGTCAGAAACAGTGCATGGGAGATTGTCCTAAGGTCGAAACAAAAATCAGTGGTAGGTTCGAGGTGGATCTACAAAGTGAAGTAAGCTGCTGATGGGAGCGTCGAGAAGTACAAGGAAAGATTTGTTGCCCGGGGCTTCTCACAGATCGAGGGGATCGACTATGAAGAAACATTTGCACCTGTCGCAAGGTATTCTTCCATACAGACCATCCTTGCTCTCTCAGCGCAGATGGATTGGCACATTCATCAGATGGATGTGAAGACTGCATTGCTCAATGGAGTCATTAAGGAGGAGGTGTACATAGAGCAGCCTGAAGGTTTCGAAATCTTCAGCAGCGAGTCACATGTGTGCAGGCTCAAAAGAGCGTTGTATGGGCTGAAACAAGCACCTTGTGCTTGGTACACACAAAAAGACATAGACGATTATTTCACTGGAGATTCTGGTTTCGCCAAGAGCAGCGGATCCGAAATTTTACACTAGACAGGTGGAGGGTAAGTTGCTGATCATTGTACTTTATGTAGATGATTTGATACTGACAAGTGATGAACTGTTGATACACTCATGCAAGGCAGATCTTGCAAAGGAGTTTGAGATGAAGGACTTGGGCCACCTTCATTATTTCCTGGGATTGGAAATTTGGCAGTGGAAGGGTGGAATATTTGTGTCTCAAGCCAAGTATGCCCGGGAGATACTGGAGAAGTTCAACATGCAAGGCTGCAAGCCTATTGACACTCCTCTTCCTGGTGGTTTCAAGAAAGAGGATGCTACATCGGCAGAGGTAGTGGATGCCACTGTTTATCGACAGTTGGTTGGTTCGCTCATGTATCTAGTCAATACACGACCGAACATATGCTATGCTGTTAACCAGCTTTCACAAGCTATGGTTAAGCCTACCAAGCTCTTTTGGAAGGCAGGCAAGCATGTTCTGAGGTATCTTAGGGGCACATCGGGATATGGATTATGGTACAGATAGTCGGATGAGGTGAAGCTGCATGGCTTCACGAATGCAGATTGGGCAGGGAGCCCAACGGACAAAAAGAGCACATCTGGAGGGATATTCAGTATCGAGTCTACAATAGTTTCTTGGTACAGCAGGAAACAGAGATCCATGGCACTTAGTTCAGCGGAGGCCGAGTACATGGTAGCAAGTTTGGTTGCATGCGAGGCTATGTGGATGAGGAAGATCCTGGTCGGGTTGTTCGGTTCACACTTAGATCCTACTGTGATATATTGTGATAATCAGAGTTGTATTAAACTCTCAGTTAATCTAGTATTTCATGATACATCTAAACATATTGACATCCGGTATCATCATATCAGAGATTGTGTGCAGCGGAAGATCATGTTGTTTTCTTACATTCCTACGGAGGATCAGGATGCAGATATTCTGATGAAGGCGCTCACTAGGAGAAAATTTGAATACCATAGAGACAGGATCAGGGTGGAAGATAATCTCTATCTTGTTGAGAGGGAGTGTTGAGATTCAACAAGATGATGAGCTTAGTGAAAAGAGTCACCTTCACTAAGTGGGCCCGCAGGCTATTTTTAGCGCAAAGTCTATTTTTAGACATGTTGATCATATTCTATGAGTTGCAAGATGCTATTTGTGGATGGTTGGTCAAATTGGAAAAATAGATGGACTTCTATTTTTAGACATATTGGGCGGAGTCTATTTTTAGATTGCCAGTCTAAAAATATATATGTCGAATATTATTAGCTCTTAATAATATTTGGACTCTAAACATTATCTTATTCTCTTGGAGCACTTCAGTTAAGTGCACAGATGTGGCACAGGAGCTAACAGAAGGAATTGCACTATTCCTGAGGTTTTACTAGAGCTAATGCATGAAGGACTTCAGTTAGAACTCATGTGACAGAGTTTAGTGGAGTTGTAGAAGTAGTTGGTGGAGTTGTGTCAGTTTAACTCAGTTAGACACATTTGAGCTAGTTGTATATAGTCTATCTGATTGATACACTAGTGAGAGTGGTGTGAATTAATTACTAATTAATTCGCTAAATATTAACTCATTAATCTAATGAAGAATACATTAGTTAACTACAATGCATGGATAGTTTCAGTGGAGACTAGTGGAGGGATAGGTGAAAGGGAAAGATGACTATCAGTTGTGACTATAGTGATGCATTGATTGCATCCAACACTTAGTGGAGGTGCCAATGAGGATTTCGCAGTGCAAGCCAGGTGGATTCGAGTTCATTCAGAGCCATTCTTCAGTAGGGATTGCGCAGTAGAGGCAGGCTAACAGGTGGCAGAGATCGGTGCATGGATTTTCTAGATCGAACCTGATTAGTGTGTAACGATTGTATTGTACTGAGAGCTTGACATGTTCAGTTTTGTATGAGGATTGTTACATGATCTCTATGACATATATTATATATAAATAGTTGGGATTTTTAGCTTCAGGATTTCCCGTTAAATCACTGTGTTAATGTGTGTGAATTTTTATGGTTTCATGTGTGCATTGAAATTGATTTAATTTCCGCATGTGATGATCAATGGTGGAATAGATTCTGTATTGTGCATGAAGTTAAATAGTGTGTGATTAGGAGAATATTGGATATATAACACATAAGTTATATAATTTCTACAACAACTAGTCTGTTACCGAACCAGCTGAGCTAGACACCAATTCGGCCGGTTCAGTACCAGACCGACCAGTTCAATCAAGCCTGTCTTGAACCGGCCGAGCTAGTCTGTGGGGAAAAAAGATGGAAACTCAGACTTCTAACTCAATTTTTTTTTTTGGTTTTTTTTTTTCTTAATGCCTCTACCCCTTTCCCAAGCCTATAAAAGTGACCCAACCCCCTCACATTTAATCAAAACTATCTCATTGCATTTGTGTGAGCATTTGATAAGAGTTGGAGTTGGTTTTTGGAGCAGTAGTGAGGAGGATCCATGGGTTCCCCGTATGACTCTAATTCGGAGTATAAGCCATATGATATTTCCTTATTGAGCAATAGTGACTAGTGATGTTTTATTGTAGAGAACATTTAGAGCCTCCTTGGTTATGTGTTTTTGTTTTGATATCTATATATTACATGTATTGGACAGTGCACTAGGTGCCATTTTGATATAATAGATATATTCATGTGCATACTTTTATCATATGTTGTCTTCTCTCTATATTCTTATGCTTTGGGTTTGGAAACATGAATGAAAATATTTAAAAATATGTTTTTTTCATAAAAAAAGAAAATATTTAATGTATTTTTTACAACGACCGAGTCATTGAAATCAACTAGGTCGAGTTTATACAGAGTTGGAGTAGGAGTCTAAGTCGACCCTCAGCCGGTTCTGAATCCGAGTCGGAGTTTTAAACTCTGGTTACTACTCATTAGGGTTTTTTCCTCAAATTTGGTTCACGATCCCAAGCTTTATTTAGAGCTTTGAGTGAGTATTCCCTCAAGCATGCAACACCTACTTTTTCAAGGTAATCAACTAGATGATGTTAGTCCTCTCTCAGTTTACAACATTGGTAAAGGTGCCACTATTTTTATGGTTCTTTGTCTATGAAGGTGGACTAAAGGTAAGCCTTCCTCCTCCTAGAATTTTTCTTATAAAGATGTTGTCCATGCTCGCCCCCTCCTCCCCCCTAAAGGTAAATCAGGCTCAGAAAACTTGTTGGGCCACTAATTTGTATTATTATTATCACTTCTTAAAATCCATTTTAGTTATTTCTAATGTTCTTTTATCACATTATTTATCATAATTTATTATATAATTCCATTTCATAAGTATTTGTGCTCTCTTGGATAAGTAATACTTGTTCTCCTTTATTTTAATAAATTAATGATTATTATGCATGATTTTTCCAATTATGGTTTATTAATGAATTCGTTATAACATCACTCATTATTTTAGCCTCCGAGATCTCTTCCAAATTGCAGATTTGATCTTCAGTTGATAATTAAATATTCCAAGCACTGGAATAACAAGAGACAATTTTGCGTTGAATGTTTCGGGCAAACAAAGAAGAATCTTGAAAATCCAAAACAGGGGTTTTGTGCAGAACAAAACAAATTAGTTTTCTTGTGGGTAGTTTTCCAAAATTCGGTCTTGATTGAGAGAAACGTAGGGTTCTTCGAAGTACATATTTGCAAATTTTCTATTGTGCCCATTTTCCAAAATTGTCCCAATTGTAATTACCAAATTCGACTTGTGCCAATTGAATCATGATGGAAAGATCTTTCAGATCTCATGTTGCTTATTAAGATTTTGTAATCAGTTTATTTCCCCTTTGTTGTTTGTATATTTAAAAGGGCACAAATTAGAGAGAAGGGAAGGATAGAACGCATAGGAGATAACACATAGAGGTTGGCTATGTAGGGAATGGAGATCTGTAATAGAAAGTTTCATTGAGTTAATGCAATTTATCCTCATGTTACTCTTGTAAGTTTGTGAGTACATCGCAGCCCTGATGAGAGAGTTGGGCCCACTCTCCTGATCAGGTGCTGCATTCTTTTTGTACATTGTTATTTCTGTTTTCTATTTTGCATATTTCGTAATTGCCGTAACAGTAGATCTAATTGCTGGTATCTTTATTGCTGTGAATGCATTGCAAGCTTTACGATTTATTACTGTCATTCTTTTATTGCAGTTACAGTGATTTTTTTTTTGTTTAAATTTTCGAATCCACGATTGATATCAGAATTGTGCTATTGTATTTTCACATACTGTGCGCGTTAGCCTTGCAATTACCAATGCACCTAGATTGATAATTAAAGTGGGAAAGGGTTTGAATATTCATTCACACTTGGACACCAACATTTTGGCGCCATTGCCGAGGAAGCTAACAAAGGTGCAAGAACACGGTTCATATTGATCAAAGGATCAATCTCTCGTCCTAGGGAGGGAAATTCTACCCTGCTCTAGGTGAGTGTAGTTTTTTTGTTTTTCTTTTTGATTGATTTATTTGGAATGAATCTCTCGTCCTATGGAGGGAAATGCTGCCCTGCTCTAGGTCCTGAGCGTAGTTGTTCTATTTTTATTCTTTTTTGATTGATTTCTTAGGAACTGATCTATCAAACTGGGGAGGGAAATTCTACCCTGCTCTAGGTCCTGAGATTTAGTCATTTTTCTTTTCTTTTATTTCTGTTGATTTCTTAGGGCCTAATCTCTCGTCCCGGGGAGGGAAGTGCTACCCTGCTCTAGGTCCCTAGCTTAAGATTTCTTGATTTTCTTTCTTGCTTGCTTTCTTTTTGTTTAAACACCCAAAATATTGTCCTAGGGAGGGAAGTTTCACCATGCTCCAGGTCCCGAGATTTAAGATTTGTTTTATTTTTTTTTCCTTCATCTGGTTCTATGAACAAAGATCTAAAAAAAAGGCAGAGGATGAGGTCAAGGAAGAAAGCATCAACACAATCTGGAGCTCAAACACGGAACTTCAGGATGCAACAAATATGGGAAATCAAGACTATATTGAAGACTGGTTTCACTCTGTTGTTTGCTCGCAACATCACTCTACACTTCAACAAATCTTGGCACCATCCTTAACAGGGAAGTTGGTCTCTCATACCTGTGTATTTATTAACATACATTTTTCAAATACGGGTATGTGCATACTTGATGCATTATTTCGAAAATGGATTCACTAGAAGTACTCTTATATGTAAGTATATTTTATTTTTCAAATTAGAGTAGTATAGTGTAGAATATAGAATGAATAAAAACATAAATAAATAAATTTCTTTAGATATAAAAATAGTTGTTTTTGTTGCAACACACTGTGAAATTTAACATCAATGATCAATATTAAAATGTATTTATATATGTAGATGCACTATATTGAAAATAAAATTCCTACCAACACTCATATTCATTTTGAACACTTTCTTGGAAAAATTCCTTAATTATCATATCTTATGGCTTGTGGGCTTGATGAAAATTCCGGAAAAACAGTCGGGGCAGTAATGTTTTGAGGGACCAAATGGGCATATTTTCAAGACTTGTTTCTATCCTAAGTAGCCATTCATGTCTACTTTCTAACCCAATTTGAATCACTTTATTTTGAGTTGAAATGAGAAAGTTATGACCAAAACAATGACAGGATGTCTAGTAGGAAACTAGGGAACATAGTTGGGACAATCCATTTTTGGAGGCTTAAATGACTATATTTTGGAAACTTGTTTCTGTGGTATATTACCCTATTAATCTAGTTTACAACACAATTTTAATCACTTTATTTCAACATCGTATGAGGAATTTATGACCAAAATACTGACTACTTATCGTAAATCAACACTCTTGAAACTCTGTTTTCCCAGTTGTTCACTAGCGTATTTGACCCACCAATTATTCTTGCCTTCAAAACATATTTCTATTGGAGATATATAAATGAATACAGTTTAATCTCCAATTTGAATCGGTTCAATCCATCATCAAATGAAAAATTTATGTTTGAAATATCAACTATTGGTCTGAGCTGGAAAATTGAAAATGACTCTATTATGTAGGTTGTTCTAAGAAAATTTAACATACCATTACATGGAATTTTTAAAACCTGTTTGTATTGGAGACATCTCTCTGAATTCAATTTCATTTGGCTTTGGAATCACTCAAATCAGACGAAAAACAAAGAAGTTATCATTGAAACACTGCTGGTTAGTATGGTTGGTCACCACTCTCCCGCAGGTAATAAATTATTTTTACTTTGTTATTTTTTTTCATGGATTTGTTTTATAGAGTAATTGTTTTTTTGCATATTTCTTGAATTAGGAGAGCCCTATCACCTCTCTTATTCCATGATTTCATGTTTTATTGCAAGTAGACACTCGTTTTTTGTAGGTCCGAGGAGAATAAATGAGGTCAATTTATGAACAAGTGATTCTTGAAGGCAAAGATAATGAAATAAAAACATTTTCAAAGACGTTTCCTCACACATAGAAAAAAAATGAATATTTTTCATCAATTAATGGATTTATAAAATGATAAATGGAGAATTGATTTCCATTTGAAAATTCAAGTCATTTATGAAAAAAAAAAAATAAAAAAAAATCTGCATTCATTCACCATTCACAAACAACATTGCTGCAAAAAAAAAAAAAAAATCATAACCATTGTAACTTAAGTTATTTATTTATTTATCGATTTTCAATCAAGAATCGTTTATTTTATGATTTCTGTTATGTTTTTATGCTTCAGGTATTGTTTACTTCAAAGTCACAATTTTTTTTTTTTTGTTCTCAAAATAAAAGGAGCGAGTTCTTAAGTTTTATGATGCTGCTACTCGTGATGTTGTTACTCCTTGGATGCTTCTGCTCCGTGATGCTGTTACTCCGGATGCTACTACTCGTGATGATGTTACTCCTTGGATGCTTCCACTCCGTAATGCTGTTAATCCTTGGTTGCTGTTACTCCTCGGATGTTGTTACTCCGAATGTTGCTACTCAAGATGCTGCTACTCCTTGGATGCTGCTACTCCGCGATGATGTTACTCCTTGGATGCTGCTATTCCATGATGCTGTCACTCCGGATGCTACTACTCGTGATGTTGTTACTCCTTGGATGCCACTATTCCGTGATGTTGTTACTTTGGATGCTGCTACTCATGATGTTGTTACTCCTTGGATGTTGTCACTCTGTAATGTTGTTACTCCTCGAATGTTGTTACTTCGAATGCTGCTACTCAAGATGCTACTACTCCTCGGATGCAGCTACTCTGCGATGATGTTACTCCACGACGCTGCTACTCCTTGATTTTGTTACTCCGTTAGTTCTGTGAATCTGTCCCTGCTGTTACTCCATTGGCGCTGTGAATCCATCACTACCGTTACTCCATCAGTGCTGTGAATTTGTCACTGCAGTTGCTCCACCGGTGCTATGAATCCATCACTGCGGTTACTCCGTCGGTACTATGAATCCGTCACTGCTGTTACTCCGTCAATGTTGTGAATCCGTCACGGTTATTACTTCGTCAGTGCTGTGAATCTGTCACTGTTGTTGCTCCGGAAAATTTTCTAAGTATCCAATGTTGTTACTCCGGTGCTGTTACTCCTCCAATGTTGTTACTCTGAAATTTTTCTAAGTGTTGGGTGTTGTTACTCCGTCAGTGCTGTGAATCCGCCACTGTTGTTACTTCGTCAGTGCTGTGAATCTGCCATTGCTGTTACTCCTTAGGTGTTGTTACTCGGAAATTTTTTCGAAGTATCCAATGTTGTTACTCCTTCAGTGATGTTACTCCATGGTGATATTTTTCTAAGTACTCGGTGTTGCTACTCCTCCAGTGTTGTTACTCCGCTAAGGTAAGTCGCCAGGTACGTCCTCGACCGATTCCATAGATTTAATTGTTATTTTACTTACGACATGACCAAATATGACTGATGATAGACATACTTTACTTGGGGGGAGTTCCCGTATTTAGTAATAAGGATGATTATTATGGTAAGTCTTGTCAGGAGTGATTTACTCTTAATTCCTCATTATTTTGTAAAGTGACTAATCCTCCTTCATGTCACCTTCCTACCATTGTTCTTTTTCCCCTTTCCTTGTTATCACCTAAGTCATGGTTGTTGTTACCTCAATCACAACTACTCTAGTTGGCCAATTTTCACGTTGAATTCAACATATGTAGGTCTTTCTGATTTGCTTTTCTTTTTGGTGAACGAGAAATAATTTTAATGGTCTAGGCCCTCTTTGACATAATGCTTGGGTAGTCAATTTATCTTTGTTTATCTATAAACATAATCTTATTTCTAAGCAATAATTATGCGAAAATGATTTCATCATGCCAACATTCAACTTTCCTAATTGGCCAAGTCCCTGATCTTGTAAAATTTATGATGATGACCACAAAATTGTATTTAAATATTTCCGCCATTATCTAATGAACTATTCCTCAACCCCAATCTCAACAATGAAAAATATATTTATCAGCAGTTATTTGAAGGTTATTAGTTTTTGAGAAGAAAAGCTATCAATGTTGAAAATAGTTGCTACACAACTTTTTACGCCATCTCTCTCTCTTAAGGAGCGGACCTGCCACCCCATCTATTAAGTAATCTTTGTTGATTTACAATAACCATAGTTGAATATTAAACATAAATGATCAACTAGAGGATAGGAGGTCTCATCACGAGCTGACCTACCATGATCATAGGTCCTAATAAAGTGGCATTACCACTGCTGGTCACCAAGCCAAGGTAATGGCCTTCAGCCATAAAACTGAAGGACAAGAGGTCTCATCACGAGCCAAATTTTTCACTTTTATTAGTTCCTATGAATGACATTGTTATTAACTGGTTACCACGCCAGAACAATGATTTTCAGTTGACATCTAAGTAAATTGAAAGGCTTTTGTAACAATGTACTTATTTCTAATAGATGGGACACTGGAATCTCAATGGGTTAAAAAGGCATCCTTGTCGAGGCTATGGATGCTTGCTGGCAGTAGTGGCTATGCCTCTGGTATAGAAGTTAATTTAATACTATATAGTTTGCCAGAAACGTTCAACGCAAAACTGTCTCTTGTTATTCTAGCGAATTTCTGAGTTGGAATATTTAATTATCAGCTGAAGATTAAATCTGTAATCTTGAAGAGATCTTGGAGGCTAAAATAGTGAGTGATGTTATAACGAATTCATGGGTGAAAATGTGAAGTTGGGTTACACTTTTTGCCCCTTTTTGAGAAAAAAAATTCATTTTTTTTTATTCTTCAACTTTCTACAAACTATAACAATTTTTCTGTTTAGAATTTCATTTTGCGATAAAAAAAAAAGTTGTCAGAAATTTTGTTAGCTTTCTATTACTTATTTTTTGGAATTTTTTTATGCACATTTGATATTTCAACTTAGCGTTTCTTTGAGTGTGTGTTTTTTAACAATCAAAGGATTCATAAGAAGTCATGTTAGTACACAATGTTGTATTCTTTGAAAATTTGTGTTTTTCAGAAAAAAAAATGTGTTACAACAATCTAGACAAAGTCTACTTCGGCTTTGTCATATTTACAAAGCCAATGGATGCATATCATAATTACTAGAATTTTTTGAACTCGTCCAATATGAAAAAACTGCATATTTTGAGTATGTTTCGCGACGCAAGAAATTTCTTAACATATAAGTTATAAAATAAAAATCTAAAAGCTACCCATTAGAGACGACGAACCAATGTAATGCCCCATAATTTTTTCAAATTTTTTTACAATGTATTTTGGGAGATACAAAATTTTGATTTCACTGAATCACAATGACCCTCAGAAATTGTTTGCACCCATTTTATTACAAAATTAATTAAAATTAGTAAATATTTATGAAATACCATAAAAGTTATATTTCCTGAAAGTAGATTCAATTCTGAAAATGCTTGTCTTGGATCTGACAGTTAATTCAGAATGTTTCATGGAGTTTAATCAGTCCAAAGTTGCAGAAACATATTCAGAGCTCAGACTTGCGTAATTGGTAACGCATTAGTTCGGCTAAAATTTTCTACAAAGTTCGGCCGAACTAGTTTTTGCGCAAACGGTCTGTTAAGTCTCACGCCTTAGTAGTTCGGTCGAATTTTTTTCCAAGTTCGACCAAACTTTTTTTCAAATTTCGGCCGAACTTCTGCCTACTTTTCCGTCGGCCGAAATTTTTTGCGGAGCCCCTCCAAAAAACCATTTCGCGGCAATATAAATTGCCGCAAAATCATTCATAATTTTCGCACTTTCGCACATTTGGTCTAATTTTACAAAGGTTTTGTTTTGGGTTTAAAGAATTTTCTTGGAGATTTGAGTTTAAGGACTTTTTTTGGAAGACATTTATTGGAGGCGGTTTGATTTTGCAAAGAATTGTTTTCGGTTTAAGGAATTTTCTTGGACGTACATTCAAAGAACATTTCTTGGAGGTATGTGATACATTTTTTTGGATGTTTTTTGTTCATTTTTTTTGAAAGTATAGATTTGGGCTTAATTTCGAATTTTTAGAGTATGTCTTTTGAGTTGAAGTAAATCTTTTGAGCTTCGTTTCATTTTTATAAGACATTTTTTTCTCAGATTTTTTAAAGTTAGTGTTTTGGATTGGAGTATGTATTTTTTGCAAAAAAATTAAAATGATTTTTTTTTAAAATTAAATATTTTGTGATGCTTTTTCTAATTGAGTTATTGTCTAAATTTTTGAAGGAAATATTTTAAACTTCATACTCTATTATCATGGGAAATCGAAGGAACTGTGCGAGAAAATATGATCGAAAAAGAGACCCTGAGGAACGTAGAGAAAAGACGAGACAATCTCGCAAAAGAAAGATACAAGCACTCTCAAATATTGAAGGGGAAAATCAACCTCAACTAAAAATTGAAGTAGGTATGTAAATGTAAATATTATGATCTATTGATATATTTAAAATTTTCCTAGTGTAAAATGTGAAGCTTAATTTTTATTTGTTGAACTAATTCAAGAAAGATATTTTGCAATGTAAACAGAGAGAAATATTCCTCAAAACATTGATGATAAGATACAAAATTTTGAAAGAGAAAGTGAAAGAGATATTGAACCAATGATTGAAGATGGTGAAAATATTGAAAGAAGTTCAAGTGAAGAAATTGAATCACAAGGTATATATATATATATATATACACACACACACACACACATTGAACACATGCACGTATTATTGAAATTTTATACATATATTTATTAATTTAGTTATTTATTGAATATGTAAACTTATTATGTACTATTTATTCGAATATGTACAGATGAAATCAGTGTCGATGATGAGATGTTAGAAAATGTTGACAGTCACACATATGGAGATAAAATACCTGAACATTATATACAATATCATGTTAACCGCATTTTTGAAACATATTTCATAAAGGAGCAGGTGACAGTTCAAGCTCAAATGTTGAAAGGTCTCCTATCATTAAGGAAATTAAAAGAAGCTACGACACTACTGGGTATTCGAAAATCAATCAAAGATAAAAAAATGAAGGAAAATGTGATACAAAATATAAGTAGTGCTATAAATTCAATTAGGAGATCTAAACAGAAAAATGTTTCAATTATACATAGAGGAATACATATGGCAATGGTTTTATCAAGTACTAATGATAATTATTTGGTAACATCTATGGCACGAGCATTAGGAACCTCACAAAAAAATTTGCACAAACATTGGAAATTTCGGCTGCAAATAGATGTAAATGATGAACTCGCTTGTTGGAGTGTTATTTGTAGGCAACTATATAAAGATAGACTTGGAAAAAATGTTAAAAAAATAATATATGAATATTGGAAGAACAATTCACATGCTTTGCCAACTGTAAAGCATGTGATATGAAGAATAATAGCACGAAATCAATACGAAGAACATGAAAAATATTTCTTGGAAACCACTCAGATAGAGTTATTCAACAAGTTCATAGAAAAGAATCGTGAAATTCATGTTTCAATCAATGCTTTTGTTCAATAAAAACCATGGTATGTAAAACCTATCACCGTACGCGACGCTTGTTGTTGCCATTATCATGTGGAATTTGAGTTATTTTATGACACATTCCTTGATTTTGGTAGAACATTATGGAAGGATTCACCTCCTCCTTCCACTATCCATGATTTCATATCTCAAATTCTATGTGAAATAGAAAGCGATGAACTATTTTACAAAAATAAATGTGTTGGTGGTAAAAGATGCGATGATTATGGAAATTTGACTAAATTTCAAAACAAATATCGTACTAATATAAATGATCAATCATTGTCCAACATGAAAGTGAAATGGAAAAGATATGAATATATCCATACATCGATTCAAGGTGCAAATAGTGTTAAAAGAATTGAATTATGAGAAGACGAAATTTTTGTGATAGAATTTTTGAGAAAGTTTGAGGCAGAAATTTACAAATACACCAAGCATTCCCATAGAGCTCAATGGCAAGACTCGCAATTCAAAAAATCTCATGAATTTTTTCCACCAGGGACCATTTTGTTTGTGATTGATTTTGCAGAAAACTACACATTTGTTCCACAAAAAGAAATTCAGAGTGAATACTATCATTCTGACCAAGTCTCCATGCTCGTCCATATTCTATATAGACATGTTGAACAAAACGTCGATTATATAGAAAGCACCAGTGAAAATCGACATATTATTAAAGAATATCACTTTTATATCAGTGACGATCGTACACATGATACATATTTTGTACAACATTGTTTTGGAAAAATTTATGATTCCTTGAAAAATCATGGAATAACATTCAATGAACATTGGATATGGTCAGACGGATGCGCAGGTCAATTCAAATCTGCACGATCATTCCTTTGGTTATGTTGTCTTCATAAGAAAACCTACATTAAACATTGTTGGAATTTCTTTGAGACTGGCCATGGAAAAGGAGAACATGGCGGTGCAGGGGCATGCATAAAACGAGCACTTCGAAGATATCAAATGAACCCCTCTGCAAGCCGACTTGTGGACGCGAAAGAAGTTGTTTAATGGTGCATCGCTGCTCTAAGCCATGAGACTAACCCATCAAGGGAAGTGCGAAGGTACATTCAATTTAATTTTTATTGGAAATCTAATTTTATCGTGCAATGATTATCTTTTTTTATTTTGATATCATATTTACATTCTTTTTTGAATTTTCCATATAAAGGTTTTTTTTGGCATATTGGGATCGAAGACGTAGATAGATCAATTGGAAATGACCTTGAAACAATAAAAGAGACTAGAAAATTACATTCAATTAAAACAAAGCCATCCAGAAATGTGTTTGCATTGGATAAAAGAAAATATTCTTGTTTTTTTCATGTTTGCATAGACCACACAACATCCAACGACGTTTGTGAAAACAAAATGTATGTAAACGATTGGAAACATACAAAGCTAAAAACAAAGAGAAAAATGTTTGTTGCAATGTTTGAAGAAATGAAATCAGAGGAAACTACAATATCATCCGATGGTGATCGAGTTTCTAATCTTGTTAGAGAAGGTAACATTTGAATTGCTTTCTAATGATTTAAAGATCTAGAAATAAATTTAAATATATGTATAATTTTGTTAAGTTTGTTTTATTGTGCAGAATATGTTTTTACTGTAATTGCACCTATTGACAACGATGAAAATGTGAAGTATTATTTGATGCGTTGCACTGAACGAAAAATGAAATTATTAGAAAACTATAATGATCACAGATTTCAATATGAAAGAGGATCTATTATACTGAAAGGTTATTTTTTCAGACAAACTAATCAAAGTGGGGATTTTGTTTACTTTGAAGACTATGAACATGATTTCATAAGTTGTCAATATAGTCACTTGTTGTGTGCAGCACACATAAAGTTGACAGAGGTTCAATCAAAGAAAAAAACGAAAATTAAGAAATGGAAAATGTCAAAATCCGATCATGAATGGGTTATTGAAGACGACATTCCATTGGAATTTTTTTGATTGAACTGCCCAACAATTTATTCTCTTTGGATTAAATATGTTTTAGAACTTACAGTACTCAACTAAAAATTGAGTTGCTTATGTTATTTATGCAAGTGTTTGCACATGTACAAATTGTTTTGGTACATGCACGTGCTCTAGTATCAACTGAAAGTAGCTTTTATATACATGTGCATTGATGAAAAATGTTATATGTATTGGATCTCTATATATATATGTTCTAGAAAATATATCTTCTTCCTATTGGAAATTTTTTCACTCAAATAAGAGTATGTAGAGATCAAAAGCAATCTTAAGATGCCAAATGTACTTCAACCATCCAAAACTTGAATTTTAAAAACTTTTTGATTAAATCAAAACAATACTTCACATGGGAGTCTTCCATCTAGGCCAAATGTAGATTGAAACCATCCAAAACTTAGATCAAAATATTTAACATTATATCGAAATATTTAACATTTAACATTAAATCAAAATTAAAGGGATAATGTAAAACTTCTTTTCTCTTTTTGATTAAATCAAAACAATACTTCACACGGGAGTCTTCCATAAGCCAAATGTAGATTGAAACCATCAAAAACTTAGATCAAAACATTTAACATTATATCAAAATATTAGAACATTTAACATTAAATCAAAATTAAAGGGATAAATACATATAACTACTTCTTTACTCTTTTTTATTAAATCAAAACAATCAGAGGGGGTCTGAATAAAAAAAACAGAAAAGGGGCTGCCCATGACCGGGAAACTAGCCCAGAAGATGCTGCCCAATATCGGGAAACCAACATACATAGAGTGTTCAGAAGAACAGTGATTGCAAAACATGAAAAAAGTTCAAAAAAGCTAAAGAGGACTTGACATCAGGCTAGCTATCGATGTGTATAGGAGGATTCTCCTCCACAATTGGAAAACTGTAGTCCTCCGGATCATCATCTACTCCCTTGGAGTGCTGGGAGGAGCTCTCCGAAGTGGAAGAGGAGACAGAGTCGTCTTTGAGCTTTTTATCCACACAGGCCGAGCTGCTACTGTTTGCGCCATTGCTGTTGGAGCCCGTCAAGTTGGATTTGACTGGAAGAGCTGCCGACTTCCTGGTGTCTTGGGGCTGATGGGTTAGGATGGTGGACTTTCTTCGCCGATTCCTGGAACCAAAGGCACCTTCATCTTGGGGCTTCTCCTGAAAAAAGACAAAAATGGTCACCGTAATTCGAGGTCTGAAAATAGCACTGGTGAAGTGGAATTGTGCAACACTGCTTACCGAAGGAGGGTGCCCGCCTGTGTCATGGATTGAAAGAGGCGGGCGAGAGCCAGCACTCCTGCCCCCTCCACTCCTACCCCCACCTCCCCTTCTGCAACACATTCGTTGTCTACGCATGGGGTCTTCCATAGGCCAAATGTAGATTGAAACCATCAAAAACTTAGATCAAAACATTTAACATTATATCAAAACATTTAAAACATTTAACATTAAATCAAAATTAAAGGGATTTACATTTAAAACATTTAACATTAAATCAACATTAAAAGGATTTACATTAAATGTAGATTAAAATGGTATCCAAAACTTAGTTTTAAAAACTTTTTGATTATATCACAACATTACTTCACATGATTAATGTACTTCAACCATCCAAAACTTGGGTTTTAATTTTTTTTTTATTATATCACAACATTACTTGACATGCCATCCAATTGTAGTTCAACTATCCAATAAAAACATTTAATATTATATCACATGTGCCAAATGTAGATTGAAACCATCCAAAACTTAAGTGTTAAATTTTTTTTGATTATATATCGTGCAACATTACTTCACATGCCATGCCAATTATAGTTCAACTATCCAATAGAAACATTTAACATTATATCATATGTGCCAAATGTAGATTGAAACCATCCAAAACTTAAGTTTTAAAAACTTTTTGATTATATATCGGGCAACATTAAAACATTAAACATTTAACATTAAATATCACATGCCAAATGTAGATTGAAACCATCCAAAACTTGAGTTTTAAAAACTTTTTGATTATATCATACATAACATTACCTCACATGCCATGCCAATTATAGTTCAACTATCCAATAAAAACATTTAACATTATATCACATGCCAAATGTAGATTGAAACCATCCAAAACTTAAATTTTAATTTAACAAAAAATTATAAATCACAACATTACTTCACATGCCAAATGCACTTCAAGCATCCAAAACTTAAATTTTAAAAACAAAACAAATTATAACACATCATTACGTAACATGTGAAATGTAGTTCAAAAGCAAAACAAAACTTAAATTTTAAAAACAAAATAAATTATAACACATCATTACATAACATGCCAAATGTAGTTCAGAAGCAAAACATTAATTTATAGAAGCAAAACATCAATTTATAGATGACAACATTACTAGTAGTTCAATTATCCAAAACTTAAAAGTTTTAAAAACCAAACAAATTATATAACAACATTACTTCACATTCACATGCCAAAAGTATTAAAACCATCCAAAACTTAACTTTTTGGAACAAAACAAATTATATTAACACTGTAGTAAAATATTTCCAAAAATTGTAGATCTCACAAGTATCAAACTGTATCAAGTTATATATATATATATATATATGACAGTGCATTTAGATAATATATAAAAAAGTAAATTTAAGACTATCTAAATCTTGAAATCAAATCTACAAATCATGTCCATCAAATAGAGATGGATGTAGTGTCTTTCCTATCAGGGTCTCAATCCGTGCACTATCATGCGAAGCATGGGAAACCTGTACACAATGCACATGTACTTGAACATTAAAATTTGATGTTTTAAAAATGAGTGAGAATATATATATATATATATATATATATATATATATATATATATATATATATATATATATATATATATATATATATATATATATATATATATATATATATAACTTCACGCAAAAAACAAAATATAAAAAAAATCATGCAATACCTCATGAGGTTCCCTCTCCATTTGTTCACCTGCTACAAGTCCCCCCCATGGGAACATCTGCAACGGTAAACTGTACAATATACATGTACAGTTATATATATATTAAAAAATTTCAAATGAAAATGCACGTGTACATATATAAACTTATTTTCAATAATATTAAAAAAAAATTTAGACATCTTGTTCAAATGGTTGAAATGGTGTGGATGTTCCTATCTCTGTCGCTAGAGTCCGTGGATTAAAGAAATCTTCTATAGGAACCTAAATTTAAAAAATTTAAAATAACTCAAGATATATATATATCTCAATTTTTAATGGAATTTTTTGAGGTCGAATATATATATATATATATATATATATATATATATATATATATATATATATATAACTTAAACATAAATTTTAAAAGTGAAAAATTGTTCATACTTGTGGCTCATCTCCTAAGGAAGTAGAAGGTACATATCCCAAGGAAGAAGAAGGTACCGCCATCCCAAAAACATCGGATGGAATCGAAATCTATTAAAACATTTTATCATTATATATACATACATGTACATGTGCGTAAAATTATTTATTTTAAAAATATCACTTAAAAAACACTAACATTTGCCAACATATCTTGATGGTGAGACCCATCTGCATTGTTTGAACCAGAGGTCCCGAACGTGATATTAACATTTTCGTCATTCATCATGCGTGAAAACTGCAAATGGTGTTTTAACATATAATGATACATTTTTGTTAGATAAATGTACATACAAATAAATGTATATATGTACATACACATGTATTTATTACAAATTGTACACATGTATACATGTTAAATAATTGAACCCTAAGGTCATTAACACATACCGTTCCCGTGCCCTCTTCCTCATGAAGAATTAGGTCTTGAAAACCATTGTGACAATTTTTTGCATATATTCGGAGATCTTCAACATTCATGTTATCAATCTCTTCATCAATAAAATACACAAAATTGGCACGTGCATTTTCACGCGCTCTTTGTCGATTTAAACAAACATCGACTCCATCCAATCCGTTATAAACATTGTCGATCATGACATCCCTTGCTTCTCGACTTATTTGAGAAGTCACATCCATCTCTGACCGTAGAGTTTCGACCCGAAAAGGTCGACTCACCAATGGCGGCTCAGGGCAGGGCAACTCCACATCTCGCCTAGTGCCCTTACGGTCATACAATTGACCTTTTCTCGGGCCAACAAATTCTAACGGAAGGTCATTGTAGTTGGGTTTCATATCCAAAAAAAATTTCTGCGTAAAACAATTGTGCAAAATAAACAGGAACCTCGTCATTCCATGGGAGCCTTCCATAGGCCGCAAGGTGCCTATCATACAAATAGTGAGCTATATTTGGGTGCTTGAAAATTGCACTTTCAACATTTTTCTTTTTGGCCTTTCCTTGAAATTAAACATTGACTTCACCATATTTTTTGTAACTCTTTGTTTTACATCCTCCCATTTATCGGGACCCATTACTATTTCCTTTCTCTTTCTCATCACTTCTACAAATGTATCAGTCGTTGGCCCAAGATTTTTGTACGCATTTAAAATTTCGTCCAATGAATGTGTAACTATTTCGAGGCTTTGTTGACTCTCAGTAGGTAGATTCAAAGCCACGAGATCTCTCCGCAATTTTGCATGAAGTTTTTCACACCTTTGTAAGGTGCATTGTGCCATGTTTGTTTCCCATGGTCACTAGAAAATTTGGTAGAAATTCCGACGGCCAATTCGTCGCTATTCCGACACATAGTCGTCGCAACAGCGACAGTTCGAGGGCGGACAAACCGTGGTTTGTCATGCCGTCGCAGTTCCGACGCACGTAAAAAGTGTCGCACTATCGACACTTCTTCCGTCGCTTCCGAACAAGCGTCACTCTTCTGACGTCTCACAAACTCTCGTGCCTCCGACGCTTGTAAACTGTCGCACTTCCGATGAAATGTGGTTCGACGTTTGGAACGTCGCTCTTCCGACGCTTGTAAATGGTCGCAATTCCGACCCAACGTGGTCCGACGTTTTGGACGTCGCTCTTCCGATGTCTGTAAGATGTCGCAATGCCGACGATATGTGGTCCGACGTTTGGAACATCGCTCTTCGGACGTTTGGAACGTCGCTCTTCCGACGTTTAGAACGTCGCTCTTCCGACGTTTGTAATCTGTCGCAATTCCGACGAAATGTGGTTCGACGTTTTTATACTGTCTCTCTTCCGACGTTTCTAGGTTGTCGCAGTTCCGACATCTACAAGGCGTCGGTAGACCGACAGAGGGTTCAATTTAAAAAAAAAAAAATTGAAACTTTAAAAGACAAGAAACGCTATTTTGAATATATTATATGAAGTAAAACAGTCCATGAAATCATTACATTTTCACATCTGAAGATTGGAACCCAAATATCCATCCAGAAAAGTGGAAGTCCCACCCCAGACAGTGATAGAAAAATACCCTATGTCACATACAGGGACTTGATATAAAACCCAGTAACGGTCCACATGGAGATTATCGACAATTTGAGAAAGCATCCAAATATGCCCGAGGCATCTATAAGAAAGTGAAATAGCAGTATGTAGAATAGTAAAGCAACAGACAGAGTACCGACGTCCATTGTTCCAAATACAAATTAAAGTACCCAAAATCCTTGAACAGAGAAAAACGCTAATCATGTGAGGAGTGTGATATGTCCAAAATATAAAAATACCATCAGACCATATCAATAAACCAGCAACATAGACCAGCATCGTTAGTTTTGAAGGCAGAGTGATAAACATTAATCATTTTTTTTTCACAAGAGAAAAAACGTTGTTTTGAATATATTATATGAAGTAAAACAGTCCATGAAGTCATTACATTTTTCACATCTGAAGATTGGAACCCAAATATCCATCCAGAAAAGTGGAAGTCCCACCCCAGACAATGATAGAAAAATACCCCATGTCACATACAGGGACATGATATAAAACCCAGTAACGGTCCACATGGAGATTATCGACAATCCGAGAAAGCATCCAAATATGCCCGAGGCATCTATAAGAAAGTGAAATAGCAGTATGTAGAATAGTAAAGCAACAGATAGAGTACCGACGTCCATTATTCCAAATACAAATTAAAGTACCCAAAATCCTGCAACAGAGAAAAACGCTAATCATGTGAGGAGTGTGATATGTCCAAAATATAAAAAGACCATCGGACCATATCAATAAACCAGCAACATAGACCAGCATCGCTAGTTTTGAAGGCAGAGTGATAAACATTAATCATTTTTTTTTTCACAAGAGAAAAAATGATGTTTTGAATATATTGTATGAAGTAAAACAGTCCATGAAGTCATTACATTTTCACATCCTAAGATTGGAAGCCAAATATCCATCCAGAAAAGTGGAAGTCCCACCCCAGACAATGATAGAAAAATACCCCATGTCACATACAGGGACATGATATAAAATCCAATAACGGTCCACATGGAGATTATCGACAATCTGAGAAAGCATTCAAATATGCTCGAGGCATCTATAAGAAAGTGAAATAGTAGTATGTAGAACATTAAAGCAACAGATAGAGTACCGACGTCCATTGTTCCAAATACAAATTAAAGTACCCAAAATCCTTGAACAGATCAAGAAAAACGTTAATCATGTGAGAATTCTAAGTAAAGTTAATCTATTAACATTGTGAATAAAATTACACCGAAGTCAAAAACATTGCTTGGCCATACTCATGGCAAATTTGTCATCAAAAAATCAAAAAATTAAGAAGACTGCCCTCATACGGGGAAACCAGTCTTGAACGTTTAATTTACAGAATTCAAAAATATTACAAAGGTCCAGACAAGCAGGTCAATCTAAAAGCAAACTTCACTATGGGCTCGCTACAAGAAAAACAAATTAACCAAACTACTCCTCCGGTGGTTCCTCCACGATTCGGCACCATCCTTCAGAAGGTCCAGGATCACTAGGTGCTACCTCCACATGCATGCCCCGGCTCCCCTCCTGAAGGCCCGAATGCTGGCCAGCTTTTTTCGAGCTCAGACCCGCCGGACGGGTGCATTCTTCCTCTGTTTGGGCCTCCTCGCAGAAGACCACAGTGACTAAAGCCGTGATTCGCGGGCAGTTGAGAGAGAAATTAAAGGAAAATTGCGCAGTGCACGTCGTGGGAGAAGGTGGACTAGCGGTGGGGAAGCGAGGAGCAGGGGAATCCATATGGTGGCCAGATCCTACAACCTGACCCCGCCCACTCTTAGTATTTGGATATCGACCTGCGTAATAATCACTGGACTGGCCGGAAGTCGACTCTGTTGAGGGGTTGGAGGGAGCGCGCAGGGGTTGACCTCTAGTGCTCCCCCTGCGGTAATGCATCCTATGACGCACGCGAGGCATGGGTGCAGTCTCAGGCGCAGTGGGCACAAGAGGAGACGGAGAAGCAGAATTCCAAGAAACAGAGGAAGACAGACAGAGACAGAACCGAGAGAAATGCAGATATGCAGCAAGGTCTAGGCAGCAGTTCAGCTGGCCACTTCTCCTTGTCGTCACAGTTAGCAGGCAGTGTAATCCAGCAACCGGCTTGTCTGAAAAACCATAGCTAAACGCCATTTTTTCGACCCGACTGCAATGCAATCAAAGGACGCCCGTCATAATTAATCTCTGATCATTAATAATGAGAGCCGAAGGTCGGATCATATTGGAGCGTGCGGAATCGCTAAGAGGAGTGGAGGTCCGATCTTGAACAGTGTTAAAAATTAATTAATGCGGATTTGATGTGAAAACTTAATTGAACAACGTTAAATGTTAATGCGATTGATATGAAATTGCCATATCCATGTCCCATCGCCTTAAACGCCATCGAATGCACCCGCAGCCGGGAGCAGGGCAAGTTTTTATTGAGGACACGTGGCAGAAATTGATTGGAGCGGATCTTTGTTTGGGCCGCTCACGCAGTGGAAATCTGGACCCGAAAAATATTAGGGCGAATTTGATAAGAAATTCGCGTCACAACTCTCCCTCCGTACGCCAGCCCAACTTCGGACCCGAAAAAGATTAGGGCGGAATTCATTTGGTTTTCGTGTCACAAAATTGGCCGACGTCAGCAGGCTATTTTGGAACGCGAATTTGGTTTGAATTATGGTTTATCGCCCTTTGAAGTCCGGCGGGCTCGACTTAAAAACAAATTTTTTTGATCCCATCTTATAAAATTTGTGTTGGTTTTCTTTGATTATACACATATTTATAATAAATCATGGGAATACCACACTAAACATGTGGAAAAGTTATATAAATAATTATTGAGAACAATCATTTTTATGTAAAAATATCCAAATGTGCTTTTGGGAAATAAGAATTCGAGTATTTGGTTCATATTGTTTTAAAGGAAGGAGTGAAGTTCGAGCCTCAAAAGATGCAAGCTAGTACAAAATGACCTATTCCTAAGAAAATCAAGGTTCTTAGAAGATTTTTTAGACTTACATGATATTATTGATCATTTGTTAAGAATTATGCATGCATTCAAGTCCACTCGCATATCTCTTGAAGAAAATATCATTTATATGGAATGATGAGGCTACTTTGGAATTCTCTCTTTCAATGGATGCCATGTCTTCTACACCAACATCGGTTGCACCTACTTTTGGTAAAACATTCATAGTAGAGTGTAAGGCACTAGGACAAGGAATTTACGTAACATTAACACAATAAGGGATATCATTGGCTTTTAAAAGCAAGGAATTCAAAGAAAATATTTGGTGAAATCTACGTATGAAAAATAAATGGAAGCAATATTACATGCAATAAAAAATGGGGATAGTATATCATTGGGAGTTACTTTAAAGTCAAGATATACCATGATAGCATAAAGTATTTTTTGAAGCTATGGATTTCATTGGAAGATTAACAAAAATGAGGAGAAAAAAATGCAAAGTTTTAATTTTGAGATAATCTGCAAAAAGGGTAAGGAAAATTTAGTACATGATGCTCTTTCTAAAATAGAAGAGGCCTCAAATTTATATCCAATTACATTTTATATTCCTAGGTGGCTAGAAGAAGCTTGCCATAATGGAAAAATGACAATAGTACTAAAGAAAAACTAAAATTTATAAAGGATGGGATGAACTCTATGGAGCATTGGGAGTGAAAGAGAGATATACATTGGTGCAAATGTAGAATATTTTTATGCACGCATACATATTTGAATAAACAAATATTAAGGGAGTCCCATGTCTCTCTGATGGTAGGACACAGGGTTCCTTAAAACATCTCAAAGGATCAAAAAATATATTTTTGGAAGGAATGAAGAAAGATATTCAAAATTTTGTAAGAGAAGGTCAAGTTTGCATAATAAATAAAAGAGAGATAGTAAAATCTCTAGGGTTACTTCAACCATTCCACATACATATTCAAATACTAGAAGATATATCAATAGACTTTATTACAGGGTTACTGAAATATAAAGGTAAGTATTACATTTTTGTGGTCATTTATATAGAAAAATTTTGTAGATTTTTTTGTAGAGCTCAAAGTACATAAACAACAAGCCAAGTGGCAGAAGTGTCCGTGAAAGAAATTCATAGTCTTCATGGTTTTCCTAAAGTAATAGTAACAAGAAACTTTTGGAAATAATTATTTAATATGAGTGGAGAAACACTAGCTGCCATGAGTTCTACATATCAAACACAATCAAATGGTCAAACAAAATAGTTAACAAATGTTTTTAAGGTTATCTACAATGTTACTATTTAGAAAAGAAATCTTAATGGATGAAGTGGGTTCGTCAAGGAAGAATGGTAACATGATACTACCTATCACACATCTACTAAAATTTCCCCATTTAAGGCCCTTTATGGATATCCAACTCCTAGTATCTCATACTTTTTGCAAGATAAGTCCAAAGTAAAGGAAACAGAGTCACATATGGAAAATACTAAAGAAACTTTGAAAATTATTATGGAAAACCTTCAAATGACATGAAACATGATAAAACAACAAGGGGAACAACATTGAAGTGAAAGATAATTTGAGGAGGGTAATTGGGTATTTTTTAGATTATAACATTATAAGCAATCTTCATTCAAGAAAAAGAAGAATAAAGAATTAGCTCAAAAGAATAATAGGTTTATGTCACACGATGATGCAGGGGCATTAGGCACTAGCCAGCAATGTAGGAGGTTTTGTCCACATGTTGTGGCTAGGAGGGTTCGAAAACATTTGAGTTGTAACAGCTAGGTGTCAATACCTCAGCTGACTGTATTACTTAGACTAGTTAGAGTTGTAGGAGTCTAACAGTTTCAGTTAGTTGAATTATTATAATTAGACCTTTTGATTTCTAGAACGGTCCTCTCAGAGGAACTGAAGAGCCATATGTTATGTATATAAATTGTAATTCCTCGAATGAATAAAAGTAGAGAGGGAAGAGGAGAGTAGAGAGGGGATTTCTACAATAAACCTCTGTGTGTGAACAATTGTTTCCAGTTAAATGATTTCCAAGCTTAGTTGCCATTGAATTATCTCGAACTGCTAATTGTGAAGAATTGTTTAACTGTGAGGCTATTGGGTACTGATAATTCCATTCTTTTGTCTTTGAATTCCCGTAAATTGTTGGATAACCCTGTGAACTCACCCCACC